>CM061535.1:83918184-84237646 GCA_030545055.2 Neoaliturus tenellus
AAGTATTCCTTAAAGGTTTGTTTAAAGGTATTTGAACAAATTTTAATGCTAATGTACGTTTGTGCTAAGTTTGTTTTGATGCTAATGTAAGTCAGAGGGTCTTTGAGAGCTTATAGACCTACATGATATGAACATGATGTAAATGTTTAGGAATGTTGTGGTACGTGACTGTCACAAAACTCTGCTGTGCTCATGCCCATATTGTATTTAGTCGGTGGGGTTTCACTGTACTGATAAATTTGCAGGATGAATGGTTTGGAGTTATTTAAAAATTAATTGCTTCCTCAAAGGTGTTATCTAGAAAATATCAGTATTATTTAGTTAAAAAGGAAAAATATCTCATATGGTTAATTTTTCAGGAGAAACGAAAAGGTGAAAAGCCTGGTCCAAAAGGGAAGTCCAATCGGGAAACAAAGACAAAATTTACTCCTGAAGAACTCGATGAGGTGCCCAAGCCGGCCATTTTCATGAACCCCCTTGGGTGTCGACTGTGCACCTACATGAGTAAAGTCAGAAGCAACTTGGTCCGCCATCTTCAGCTGCATCTCTCCGGAGACAGGGTCAACCAGGAGGAGGTGGTTAACCCTGTCCCAGAGAAGGCAGAGAAAATGTTCGACAAAATGATGAATCTCGCAGGCAGCTCACACAAAAAGGTTTTTACTCTTTATTTTAATCTGATTAAAGATCTTTGCATTCAACAGAATCAAAGATGCTTGCCGTGAGTCTTAATAACTGTAAACTTATAGGGAACCTTTAGATGATATAAATTTCTAATATTTTTTGTCTTTCTTTTAGTGAATTTCCTTATAGGGAATACGCTATTACGGTAGTAGCCATGGTAGGACCTAAGCCTGGCACCATGTTACTTTTTCATTTTGAAGGCCCCAGAACCCAAAAACATTTAGCCAACACATTAATGTTTGGGAAATGATATAATACATGAGGGAAGTTTTGAAGAAGGTCCAATCATTAAATGCAACCAATAACAACTTGTAATAATGTTTTACTCAGATTTAATTTCAATGTATAGTATTTTTAGCGAATTTCCCTATAGGGAATACGCTATTACGGTAGTAGTCATGGTAAGACCTAAGCCCGGGACCACTTTACTTTTTCATTTTGAGGTCCCCAGAAGCCAAGTCCGTGGTACCGATAACTTTTGAAGCGGACCTCCGATTTTGATCAAATTTGGTATGAAGGTGTAAGACCAGGTCTATTTTCATGAGTTCGCGAACCAGCATTGTCGGGTTATGGGAACGGGGTTTTATGGGGCTTCAAAGGGGTCAAAAATGGGTTTTTGGCGTTTTTCGGGCTGAATTTTCTAAATTCATCAATTTTAACTAAAACCATTTAAAAGAGCTTAAAAAAACAAACAATTTAGTATTTTGAATCTTTAAAATAGCTTAACTGGTTCTAGATAAAATTCAAATCAAGTTTCCCATGTTATTCTTATGGGTAAATCTTTAAAAAGTTATATATCGCTTATTTTTCAACATATCCTAATAAAAATTTGTATGAACCTTCACAAGGTGGTGAGTAATTAAGATTTGATTAAAAACCCACATGGCAGCAAACCTACATGCTAAATCCCATGGTATTCTCATGGAAAATAAGTGTATAATGGGAGCAAGAGAGATGGAGATAATAAAGAATCTGTTCCTAATCAGCTGATCAGCTGTCTTCTGCATATTTGTCAAATTTGAAATGTTTATGTTTTGTTATTTGTAAACAAATCATTCCGTTTGCATGGAAGCTTTGGATATGCACTTTTATTACTGTTAAAAATTAAAAAAGTAATTTATTGCAATATAAATATTAATATATAAATTATTAAATAAAAATACTTTACTCAGAAATATAATGCCATTAAATATATTATATTTCCTTGTAAAGATTATTAATTATATAATATAGCCACAAAGTTCTTTGGTGTTGAAACAATAATTCTTTGGAAATTCGCTGAGTACGCAGGTCTGCTGCGACGGGGTATTAACTAAATTTTAATTTCTGTGTTTTTTAGAAATCAGGGCCAGACGGCAAGGACGAGACACCAGTGGTGTGCATGTACAAGTATGTTCCTGACCAAGACCGATACATGTGCCATGTCGGAGAGTGCGGTTACCGGACATTAAGTGAAACCATGCTGAGGGACCACATCTCCGTGATCCACAAAGATGAAACCCATTACATGTATGTAGTTCATTCTGATAAGATAGGTTTTTTCTAAAAATTACGCTTTCAATCTTATGTTAGTTTTTAAATCAAAAAGAGATTTACAGGCCTACAATTATTATCTTGAGTGGTCTGTTATATAAAAAAGAAAAAAACCTTAGTTAAGTCATAAATTTAGACTTTTCCACATTTAATAATTTCCCTTAGAATGGCTTTTGAAATGTTATAATCAGCATTTGATGTCTTTTTAAAATTTTCTAAATTATGTTGAGATATTTTTTTTACAATTCATTCCTAATACTGTATTGTACCCAAGGTTTTTAACATGGCTTTTAATTTTAATTGCGAATTATAACACCAACTTTACGTTCTGACGTACACTAAAACATATGTTAATATTTTCAATTCAGCAAAATGGTTCTTAACGGATTTGTTGTTTTAGTTTTCAAAATAATTCTTAAACTATTTTGTTAAACTAACAACTTTGAGAGGAAGTCTTGTTTTAATTGGGATGGAGTGGAATAAATTTTATGTGGAAACTGAAGTAATCAACTGTTGGCCATTAAATCAGGATTTTTTCTTTTTTATATGCTTATAAAAATGCATTTCTGGGTGAGTAATTCATAAGACTTAATGTTAAATTTCAAACATGCGCTCTGCCTTTAATATTGGTCAAAAGAGATTAATCTTTATGTCATTTTAAAGGATATTTTAATAGCAAGGGCCCTATGAAATCAAGTTTTATATTATTGATTGTTTAGTTAATAAACAACAAATCATTCTCAACTTTTTTTATGATAATGTTTTGGCTACCTGGAATTGCAGATATCATCATGAATGGACTCACCGTCAATACAATCCAAAAAGCTTTTTCGTCGTAGACAATCGTTTTGACCCTTTTTCATAAGAGCTTCTTCTCAAATGTTTTAACCTCTAGACAGTGCTGAGATACCCCCATTAAAAAGAGGCGAAACAAATGGCCTCGAAAATCAACTTTTTGGATTGCATTGAAGATGAGTCCATTCATTAACTTTTTTTATTCTGGAATGGATGTTTTTTTATTAGTTTAATTTCATAAATCACTCTATAATCGTGATTTTAATTTCTCAGTGTCTTACATATTAAAATTTTCTTTAATGTGACATAAAGATGAATCTTTTTCAACCACTATTAAGAGCGAAGCGGATGTTTGAAATTTAACATTAGTTTTATGGGAATAAAAATCCAAGGCGGCCAGTACTGCAAACTAAGTTGGTCTAATACAGTCGACATAGAGGTCTGTCATTTAGGAGAACCAAGCAAAGTAGGAAAAGATTTTTCACCAAGAATAAATAATTAAGATAATTTTCTGCCGCTTTAAGATGGATATAACTCCGCGGTTGTTTCCACTATTAGTCAATGAGTATGTGAGTCTTGTGTTAAGGTGTCCACACTGTGAAGATGATAGTGCCTTGCCGATCCCAATCGACCAACTCGGCATGCATTTGAAGCTGCATGACTCACCTGTCTTCAAGTGTGCTTACTGTGACTTTTGTAGCCACATCAGGTAAGCATCCGGAATGTGGAGGTAAAATCTTGTCAAAAAGTAAAATTTACATGTCTGGGAGGCAAACAAATCAAAGCCAACCTACTTTTTATGGTGTTTGATGACTGGTTCAAAAGGACTGTTTAAAGTGATGGAGGCATTTGTTGGATTTTGGAGTTATATGTAGGTTAGAAATAGGGATGGTCGGGTCCCAAAATTTCAGGAAAATTTTCGGGATAAAAATTGTTCCGATCATCGGGCAGGATTTTTTTACTCTGGAATTTATTGAGACAGGAACTGCCGAACAATAGATGTTTACGTGTTTCGGCTGGATCTCGCTAACGATTAAAACCTGGCATAAAGGCACAAAAACATGACACATTCTGTGAGCGGCGACCCGGAGGTGATCTATTGTTCAGCTTTTCTGTTGTTCTTATTCAGCTTATCTATGGTTCGAGTCCGACAGTAATTTATTCAAGATGGGTGTTTTATGCTCCTAGTACCAATTGCTACTTTCTGAACCAGTTGTCATAGAAAACCAAGGAATGGCTCATTGGATTCGTCTAATTCTCACATTGTAAATGAAACGCCAACCTAAGTTGTGTGACTTTCCATTCAAGGGAAAAGTAGAAAAGTATTGTTAAGTAAATCATTCTTTGATACAATTACTGTTTTATAATGTTATAATAAAACAATAATAATGTTTATAATTACTGTTAAAAGCATCTTATTTAATCTATTTTTTTAACTAAAACTTCAAACCCCATTAAATATATATTTTTTTAATGAAACATAACTAATACATTCATTAGATTTTGAGGTTCATAACTTTAAATTTACATTGTATCTAATTCATTTTTTATCGTACACTCCTTAATTTTTTTTCTGATATAGCAACAAAAAATTAAATGAATACATAGAAATAACAATAAAAATATTTAGGTCTAATAGTTTATATTATTTGCAAAGTTCAATTTTTATGATAATCTCTATATAAGAACCTGTCTCAGTAAAATCAATGTATATAAAAATATGCAAAACAGTTCTTATATGGGTTATAAATGACATTGATTTGTTGAACAACTTCATTTCTGAAGATTAATACTTATTCAAATTTCAATGTGTTGTTTTTTGTCATTTTTTATTTGAGTAGGCCTAAAGGCCTATTTATGTAGTACAGTTTTGTTTTCCGTAAAATTTTTTCCAATTGTTTTCTTATTTTTTATGTACATAATTTTTATTTCCATTATCCGTACCAAAGGTTTAATATTATTTCATTCAACAAAACTTATACCTATAAAATTTGACATGGACAACATTTTTTTCTTTATATGTATATTGTTTAGTGATTTGATTTAAATTACTTTGGTACAAGAAAATTTATACTTTTCCCCTAATCTCTTTGTATACTGCGAATATAAAAATTAGATATTTTACATCTTTTCAACAAAAGGACGTTCATTGTAACTTGTTCAAAAACAATTGGAACAATTTGGAAACAGAACCAGTTGATATTTAATATTAATTTGTCTTTATACAACATTCAGATAAAAGTCGGGAAAGAATATTTCCCGATACCTTTGAGACAAGCAATCCCGTCCCGAATATGAACGGGAAATAAAAAATTCCCGTCCCGTCCCGAACCAAAAAAGCATTCCGGTCCATCCCTAGTTAGAAATACATTATAGGTAGAGATGTATTATGTACTACGTAAATTTTAATGGTTTTAAAAATTGTCTAGAGATTTGGAAGGTTGCTTCAATTGACTAAATAACCTGAAAAAATAGTCCTAATTAATAGTTTTAAAGAGTGTGTCATAAATTACCTTCCATTTGACATCTGGTCATCTAAATCCATTCCACAGCTGTATACAAAGTTATGTTTTTGAATCCGCAGTTTAGAAAAATCACAATTTTTCCTTTCAAATATGCATAAAAGTAGTGTATCCTAAGCCTAGTGATTGGTAATCTTTGTATTTTTAATTTCTCAACATTTTCAGGAGGTCAATCGAAAGGCACACAGAAATCCTTCATTTTGGTGAGCCAGTAGATGTCCAAACCGTTCGACTGACCAAACCCGACCAGGCCTCAGATCAACCAGCCCCTAAATTCCATCCAACTGACAGATCGGATGAACAAGGTAAGGTCTCCACTTGGCAGCTATATTAAAAGACGGATTGTTTGTTTTTATTTTCTTATCCTGTTATAAAAAGTTGATTGATTCTCCTGATATCTTTTCCCCTTTCAATAGGTTTACAATGTGTTTTTCAACCCCAAAGTTTAACCACCTTTTAACTTGGTCATCCTTTTTAGTGTTGTTATTCTCAACTAGTTGAGGCTTTAATTTTATGGTTTAATTTTGAACATCAACTAAGGCTTTCATTTAAGATTTTCAGTCTATTCCTTTAGTGTAGTAAAATACACCAATAAACCAAAATCTGACTGGCAAATAAACAATTTTTGGACAGCCAATTTTTTATGTAATGTGTTTAATGACATCTCACGCAGAAAAGCTCCCTGAAATCTCCTGTGGAGAACATGAACCTAGAAATAAAGGTATGGCCCATGCGAGGAGAGAACATAGCTGCAAACTAGACCTCAAAAGGTCAATTATGTTGTCAGTTATTGCATTAGAAAGTTTGAATATTGTTTGAAAATCTAAATTTTAAATGCCTGCAGTTTCCCTCTATAATATTGAGATCAGGTTTATGGGATTGTATTCTTCAAATTAAGACCTTTAATTTGATTTATACTTACCTTCTAGAATGCATTTCAATTTGGTATGCTCATTATCATATTTTAATGTACTCCCGGGCCTTCCCCCCATTTTTGAGTATGATGCCCTTAGAGATTTCAGGGAACTTTTCGGAATAAGATCAGGGGCGCCCTAGAACACATTCAAAAGAAATTGGCAGTTAAAAATTATTTGATTTCCCCTGACTAATTTTACCACACTACTTGTAGGCCATTCCCTAAGAAGGTCATCATAATATTTTTATGCATACCAAGTATCATTACTTAGTCTATATTATTAAAATTATTACTTAAGGACTTATTAGTTAATTATTATTATTAAGGACTTTTCCGCCACACTATATCTTGCATAGCATCTGTATAGCATGCCTTGTAGCACCTTACAACATTGTTGCAAGAAGGCAATCACATCATTTTCATTGCAACTTACCGTTGTTGTCAAGATTTTAGTTGTGAATTTAACTCATTTGACTTTGTTCAGGAGAGGAAATGTACTGCTGTAACCACTGTTTCTTCAAATCGAAGAAAAAGAAACTGATGCTGCAACACGGGGCAACGGAACACAAGATGATGAAACCGTTCAAGTGTTCCGCATGCGGTTACGAGAGTCTGACAGAGCAGATCTTAAGGGACCACCTGCACACCTACCACTCAGACCAGAACTGTGAACTGATCGCCTTGTACAAAAGAGTAAGTTGTCAGCCTAAAGGTTCTCCCCATTGTATTTTGCATTGTTTGTAATATTGAACTCCAATGCCCATGTTTATTATATATATATGTTTAGTTCTTCCTAATTGTATTTTTCATTGTTTGTAATATTTATAATTTTTTATAACACTGCAGGCTATTGTAGTTAACATTCCTGTTGACAAAAATTTGTGAATAGCGTGTTGGTGCCCTGTTAACAACTGCCCATCAGTGTGTAATTATTAATATGTTTCCACCGATTTAGTTAAAAACATTTTAATTAAATGTTAATACAGTATATTCTTTGTTGTGCATTTCATTGTTGATGGAAAATGTCCGCAACAATTTACTAAAAAATACAACATAATACAGTACAGTCTCCTGATTATTGGCGGCTTAACGGTGACAACAGGTTTTTTACCATTACTTTTATCATAATTTTTTGGTTACTTTTGGCTGTTTTTTTATTGTTAACAAAATCGATTATCAACGATAGTTAGTCAAGCCATTGATTATCACCTTGAACAATCGGGAGTCTAATGTACAATAAAGTTTTTTAAACCCAGCCTTACAGAATAACCATGCCCTGTGTTTAAAAAAGTAGCAGAATTTGTGAGATTGTTGGGTTTAAAAAAGTGTTAAAAACCGAAAAAACAAAAAATCATTTTGATCATAAAATACTTTTATGTACCAAATAAGAGAATAACAGTTTGCAAATATTGCTGTTATAACAGGTGAGTTACAAAACATTTTGGGGTCATTTACCTGTTGGGCGGCTGTTAGGTTAAAGTTGTCCATATCCCCAACACATAAATTTTTTTGTCCTCCAATGGGGTGGCCAAATTATCCAGACTACCTGGTTATTGAGTGGTGAGTTAGTGAGACCCTACTGACTATCAGCATCATCAAGACCCATTCTTGAAATTTGAAACTTTTTATCTTGTTCTATTTGTTAATACTGGTAATTTTAAATTTTCTTGATAAATAATTTAAAAGTAAGGAAAATTGGTATCAAAATATCGTAAAACTCACTGTATAAAAATCGGAGACATTTCAGGGTTGCCAGCCTCCGGGAATCCCGGGAAGATAGGGGATTATGCGGGAATTATACGCTCCGGGAAAAAACCCATGAATTATGCATGAATTTTCAGACACCTTGAATTAAAACAAAATTGTAAAGTTACAATAACACAAGTTTTTGAGTTGCGTTTTGTATTGTGGTTATTTTCCAATCTCTTGGCGACTGAGCAGTACCGAGAATGTGAAGGAGCAAGCATATAGGAACATAGGAACAAAATAGAGTTGTCATTCGTAAAGAATAAAACAGCTGTTGACTCGGGACTGAATCACAGACTTGATCAGACGTGTAACATAAGCTTTCAACGATGATCTTATGGGTCCAAACTATTAATGGGTTTGCTATGTATGTATGTATTTGTCATTTGTAATTTAAGACTTTGCAAACTTATTGAAGTTTCTTGCAGCATTCCACCAAACTTAATCTTCTGCTTTTTCAGGTAACTGAAATGAAGAAAATAGTGCTCCAGTCCATGGCTCCTCTTTGGAGAAGGGATGCCAAAAAACTCAAATTGATCCGAGGAATAAAACTCGATGAGAAAGGAGATGCTCCCCCTCCTGTAGCGACGGCGACGACAGGAATCGAAGGCTTAGACGTCCTGGAACTCAAGTTCGGACATTTTGGAAAACCCCTCGGTACACATTACATGTGCCCAAGATGTGCTACATCTTTTATCACCAAAAACCGCCAGGAAATGAAAGAACATTTATTCAAAGACCTTGAATACAGCCCGTAAGTGATTTTAGTTTTAAGTTCTATGAATTGGTAACTCCTTGAAAATACTGAAATTCTCAAATATATTAACGTCAATCAATAACACCTCTAAAATTTATTCACATGAATTTCATTGGTAATTAGTTTCAGAAATTGTCTTTTATTCAAAATGCTAATTGTCTAATACAACGGTTCCCAACCTCTTTTGCGCCGAGTACCCCTTGACATATAGTTAATTGATTAAGTCCCCCCCCTCCCCCTAAAAAAATGTCAATTTTACAAATGCATTTCAGTAAAGGGTATGTTGTATCAATATAAAAAGATGGTTTAAACATTTACTAATAATTTTTTTAAGGTAGGTTTACACGTGAGAGTTTTTCAATCTCAGAGAGTTTCGTACTCTCAGCAGGTACTCTCAGAGGTGTTTACACAACAAGCGGATTTTCCAAGATTGTTAATCCCAGACAGTTTTCTGCGAGTACTATCAACAGCTGTCTGAGATTTTTATGAGAGTAACTAACCACTCTCCGAGAGTGAAAAACTCTCACGTGTAAACCCACCTTTACAATGAAAACATTACAAATTTATTAGGCTTAAAACAACTAGCACAACATTTCTCTTTATATTATTACCCTTTCCTTAATGATATCTGTACGCCTAATTTTCTGTGCTTAACATTTCAAAATCAGGGTTTAATGTTGAAATCATTCACCTTATTTCCTGCGTGGTTTATAAGCATAATAATGCTTATGATTGTAATTTATAGGCTGCACTTAGAATTGTATTGTTCAGAGTACTCAGTACTATCTTCAGGTACCACAAAATCGAGACCCCAAATGATTGTTACTTGTTGATTTTCAACCACTTATCAATATTTTGTGCTACACCGCAGAATAAAATTACACAAAGACTACGTTTAAACACTTCATAATATGATTATATTATGACACAGTGCCATGTTACACGCAGTTCCAGTGTGACTGACGGATATAAAGGTACAACACATTATATGTTTACTAAAAGACGTTGACAATGTAGGCCCATAAAAGTAATAGTACACACTTCCTGAACCGCCAAGTGCCCAGAAAGACGCAACAACGTGTCATTCCCATCTCACTAGTTGTATTTGTGAGATTAAAACAAATCATCAGCAGTTTTAGTATTATAATATGTAATAGTGATTTAGGCCTAGCTTAAAAAAACTATTAATGTTCAATTTTATGGTAAAACGGTTTAATAGTCTATTTATTTATTTATTTAAGTACACAATTGGACACAGTCCATATTGGCTGCTCAAGTTTTTCTTTGCTACATGGCATTATGTAAGATTGTTTCCGCCATTACCAATTTTTTCCGGCGTATCCCCAGTCAACCCATTGCGTACCCTCAAGGGGTATGCGTACTCCAGGTTGGGAACCACTGCTCTAATACATTACATACTATTTGTTAATACCAAATTTAAATTAAAATACTATGTTTTACCTTGTTTATCAATATTTCATCTTCTTGTGGTTGTTAAAGAAATTTCCCTTGTAAATATGACATTTACTGAGCTGTTATGGTAATCTATATGATTTTTAAGCCCAGAATAACTTTATATGTTCTTAATTAAGGGTAAGATAAAACATTTTTAATGTGTATCTGTTTTTCCTCTTTAACAGTCATATTATGACCCATTTGATGTAAATTTATTAGGAATATTCGTTTTTAAACAAATGGTCAAGGGTTTTGAGCTAAACATTAAAACAACCTTATTAAAAATTTTAAGAACTCTAAAGAATAAAAATCTTGACATTTTTGCCAGTGTGGTTGCTAGGGTGAAAATACTAAGTTGTTTAATTTATCCAGTCTTAAAATATTCTGCTGCCATAAAATCTTCCTCACATTTCCGATATATCTTTTAAGTTGTTAATGAATGTCAGTGTTATCCTTAACTAAATGCATATTATTTTTACCCCCCTTTACACTTATCAAACTGAATTGAACACAGCCCTGTCAAAGTTGTGTTTAACACTTTAAAGTAAGTGATATGTTACTTACTTACTCCCAGGATCATGCATATCTAAGAAGATATTTGGTCACACCAACATAGCTCCTACACCTTTCTCTATCTTCCGCATCTTCCACTCCTAAGTATTAATGTTAGGATACATTATTTATACATTCGCATCTTCCACTACTATTTGCTCAGAACCGCCTTCACTTGACTATCTTATTTCTCTTCTTTAGTTCTCTTATTATTAATTGGTAAAATTTATTGGTTCGGTTTCAGTTAGGTTTTTCACTGGCACCGGTTTTCAGTTTATTTTAGATGTAAACATAATGCAATTCAAGGTTACCATCTAAAATTACAGTAGAACCTCGATAGTTCAACACTTTGTGGACTTAGAGAGTGTCGAAGTATTGAATTGTCGAATTATAGGGAGTATATGGGAAATGTTAACATAGGGAGAATAAAATTCATGAGTTGAATTTAGGAAACACTAAATTTGATTGAAATCACAACTTAATTGAACTTGAACATAACCAACATTCAAATAATTCTTCACTTTTATTTACATTTTCACCTTTGTCACCCTCCAACATGGACACAATCGGTCGTTACTGACATTTTAGGGTGTCATGAGCTGTGTCGAACTATAAGGAGTGTAGAATGAGAGTCAAACTATCGGGGTTCTACTGTACTAGCTATTATGTGTTGTTATAGAAATGCATTTTATTAACATAATTATTTTTAGTTTTAATTATTTTATTCAGTAAGATAATAATTTGATTTCTATTACTGATGAATGTATTTTTATAAAAAATAAGGTCTGTTGCAGTATTTTTGAGTTGTATCATTGAAAACAACATAATAATAACATTAATTCACCTCTCGCGTTGAACCATAGGTCGTACAACTTAAAGTTATATTCAAAGTTGTTCAATTCTTGAAAATCAAAGAGCTATAATGGTTTTTGTACGTCAATTAGATCAGAAACTAAATATAATGTACCAGGGAACTGATAAGGACATAAATCAGATAAGTGATCGCCAGCCGATCGCTGGCCGGATGCCAAACGATAGAGCTCTTATGGGCAGGTGTTCCGCATTCCATCTATCATCTCATATTACAATTGTATTGTTATCTTCCTAGAACCGGACGAACTTTCCTTTATAATTGATTTCTGTTAAACTTTTTATCATTCGTTAGTAAAAAAAAAACCAATAAACCGAAAACAGACATGTGTTATCAATTCTCGGTTATCGGTTTTTTTTTTCATAAAAAAAAGACAACCGACCCATCCCTACTTATTAGTTCTATTATTTCTCTTTGTTATGTGACTTCCTTCACTCTCCTTCATAGGTTGGTGTATACATTTTTCTCAGAATCTTATTTTTAAATACAATAAGTTTTCTTTTTTTAAATTTCAGCTTCATAGAGCAATGGGTTAATGACTGCTTTTCATGCTATAATTTTGGTTGTTTGTGACAGTAGTTTAATAATATTGAATATAGTAGATGTATAATTGTGACCTTTTCACAGAATTATATGTAAAATCTGCAAAATGGGGAGCACCCAGCGAACGAAAGTTATGAAGCATATAAATAAACAGCACAATGTGGAATGGGAAAGAATCTCAGAGTTTATAGAAATTAATCAAAATGAGGAGCTGGAGAATTGGGTATGTAAAATGTTTAATGAAATAATTTCAGAATATGATGAATAAATTTCTCTCACTATGTTGTTATTTGTTAAGATTTATTGAGTTATATATGATGGACAAGTAAAAAAAAAGCTAAAAAATAAAAAAAATGTAGTTGAATTGGGTTTAGTAAGAATATACGAAAATCAATTAATTATTAACTAAAAGAATTTCAAACAGTTTACTGAACAAATCTACAACCGAATAATAACAGAGCCAGAGATACACTGCTACATGACATATTAGTATTGCAAGATAACACACAAAAATTGCAAAATTATCAGAGAATTGGTTTATTGACATTCTGTTCCTCATTGCACACATGTGCATCTTGAATTGCATAGATGCCTACCAGCCAATTATTTTCAATAACAACCGGCACAGTTAGTGATGGCAAAATTTCTTGAAAAATCGATTTTTCGATATATCGATGTATCGAAAGAGTAAAATCGATTTCGATAAAAAATCGTGGACAAAAAATCGATGTTTCAAGAAAATCGATTTTTTTATCGACGCTGTTAAATTGACTATAAGTTATACCAGGAAGTAAAAATATAACCAACAAATATTTAATTAATACTATTAATATGACAGTATTTTTGTCAATGGTCACACCTTTGATCATATCATTGATTTTGTAGCTAAAATCAATGATTAACTTATATATCCTCTACGCATGTAAGGAATACACTACATTATTTGGTTTGAAATAAAATAGAGTTATGAAAATAAACCATTATTTGTTTATTGAGAAGATATATTGGATCGTAGACTAAAACAAAATGATTTTAATTACCGTACTTCAAATGCTGTAAGAGCTAAATCGCGTATAACATCGCAACACTGGAATAAACACAGTTTTTGTTTTAAGCTATAGAATTGGAACATGTATTGGAAAGCTAGATAAACACACAAATTCATATAAGGTCAATGGAGTCGGGAATTTATTCATGTTTTAACGTCATTCAAGGACTATTAAAATATTTAATTTTACAGTAAAAATTATTTTATTATCGTTGGTTGCCGATCTTGAACAGAACCGTAACAGTCTAATCTTCGGTAACCAAGTCTCTATTTTTCAATTAAATTTTAATAATAGCAAATTTTAACAAAATCAAAGGACATAGTTAAACAATTTATAGGAACAACTTCATAGGGACCAGTTAGGACCCTATTTTTAACTGTTTTGTATAAAAAGGTATGATAGAGTATACATATACTTTACATGATATTTTGGCCGATGCGAAATGAGTTTAGCGATAGTCATAGCAACAATCACGGCCATCTCTATTCTCTAGTAAACTCTCTACTACAGTAGAAATAATATCCTTGCACCAATACGATATACAGCCACTACTAAGTTATTTGACTTTGATATTTGGCTCTAATGCAACAAATTTTTGTAAATTTAAAGCCAAACTAAGGTTAGGATCTTAAAATATACTGTTTTAGAGGAGTAAAAAACGCAATTCTTTGTCTTTTACCCGACCGATTTTAAAATCGATATTTTTAGTAGGAAAAATCGATCTCCAAAAAATATCGTCTTGAAAAAATCGATGTCAAAAAATCGATGTATCGAATGGTAAAAATCGATTTTTCCGAAAAATCGATTTTATTTTGCCATCACTAGGCACAGTGTCGACAGGGAGAGAGAGAGAGTGTGTGTGTTGTCCTTTCTATCGCCCCCTCTTCCTTCCCATTGTATTCCCCCCCCCCTCCTGCCTATACTTTGTGTGCATGTTTCTTCTTCTTTTTTCTCCTCTCTCGTTCTCCCCGCCCACTGAATGCGCAGTAGTATAGTGCGCACGGCTTGTTGTCATGGTTACGTGGTGTCCACCGTCCACGCGTGCTTATGTCACTGCACATGATCGCTGCTTTAGAAAGCCGCGCAAGGACACTAATGCGTGGACAAGCAACAGTGTAATTGACTGCTATTTGTACTTGCTGCGTCTTTGTTCGTTGTCCTCCCCATGGAACTAAAAATATTTTATTATTAGAGATCAAATCATTAATATTTGAAAAATACAATCTATTATGTATTTTTTTATTTTAAAATCCTTTGTATTTTTTTGTTCCTGGATTGATCCGCCCCAGGAAAATCGAGGTTCTACTGTAGTATATTTTGTTTTGCCGGCCTTAAGATTGTGTTTCAAGTTTTTTTGCCAATTAATGAACGATATTTTTCATCACACTACACTATGCAATAAATTTTAAACAAATGAAAAATATATTTTTATTTGCCAATAGAAAAAACCTGAACTAACCTAGCTGGATTCACTCCTTGCGTTTTCGGTTGCTAAGCAACCACTTCACATCAGCTACCGGTTTCCATTGGATTCCAGTGGGAAGTTCATGATTTTTGTTTTGAGCCCGTTTTGGAATGCATCAGGGTTGAAAATGGGTGATATTGAAGTAGTTTGATGAAAATAATAGTTTTTACTTCAATGAAGAAAATAATTTTTATCACTTTTATTATGATAATTATTGTAACATATGTATCAGGTCACGATAATAAATCCATCTCACTTTACATATTTGTCCTTAACTTTAAAAATTTCTGCTAAAAACATATTTATTTGTAATTAAATTCAGTTTTACATATTATTCATAATAATATTGTAAATATAGGTTTAAAATATGTGTAAAATAATAAACAATGTATAAAAAACATCAAAATGTTCTTACTGTTACAAAAGTAGATATCAGAATTCTTGTTTATTAATTTTGTTATATACAGTAGTTATCACACACACAAACAGTTCTTTAAACATACTTTGTTCACATAACCTCACACTGTAGTAAACTGAGAGCTTTAGTAACAACAACAAAGCATTTTGTCAGTCAACTTGCGGCTGATGTTAAAATGCTAAAACAGCATTGCCACAGAATGAAAAATAAACAAAATACAGTACAGCGGAACCTCGATGTATGGAAACTGGAGGGGAATGTGAAAACTTCGCAATATCAAGGTCTTCGATATACTGAGGCTCATAATATCAAGATGATTTTTGACCACCTTCAATATATTAAGGTTCACCACAACCGTCTATTACTTTTTTCCAATAGGCCTAAAAATTAAGAAATTAATATGGTTGTCCTGTCATTGGATAACTTACATGTTGTGTTTGCACAAAATAATAGCAGTCCATTGTAAAATTTTAATATATAAACCCGTTAATAGAGTTTTTGTCTCTAACAATCAGGAAAAAGACTTTAAAAGGTGACGTAGAAAACTAAACAGTGCTGCAAAATGCAAACAAGTATCAAGCGTGACTAGAAGATGACTGTGTGGTCTTATACATGTAGTAAAACATGGGTTTGTAAATATAGTTCTCACAAGAATAGTGTAAAATGCATTTGAACAGTAATAAAGAATAATGCTCAACCAATAATTTTGTAATCGTTGAAACAAAATTAACACGATTAATAAATAAATAATAATATAATTTTTTTATTGATTGACTGTTAAGGCATTATCGTGCAGTAATAATTAAATTGCACAACCAAAACAATATTGATTGATGAAATAAAAATACCAAATTTAGTTATTGAATTTAATGTTTTTATTTTTATAAAATAACTAGCAAGAGTACATTATGACAAAACACCCATGTGGTAGCTGCGGAGTAGGAGTAAAAACAAAAGCTGTCTTCTGTCATGGTCAATGTGAAAAGTGGTTTCACACAAAATGTATTAATATGTCAAATATGGATTATAATAAAATATATAGAGGAGAAGTGTTAGACTGGAAATGCAGCCAGTGTTTAAAATATCTTGATGATCTCAATACAAACGCAGAAATTGATATACTACATGAAAAAATTAACAGTCTGGATCAAAATGAAGACCTCGATAAATCATTGACAATTGCTGCTGAAGCAGGAGCTATTTTATTGAAGCAAAATGATACCCTAAAACAGCAACTGCATGAACTTAAAATATCAAAAACTGAAAGAGAGTTAAAGTTGGAGGATAAACTTAAGGAGCTTGAAGAAGATATTTTAAAGCTAATTACAAAGAAGAGCGAAATGGAGAAGGATTTAAATAGCCAGATTAAAGCTTTGCATGATAAGATAAAAATGGAGAAAGACTTTAATAATGAAATGTTGCATCAGCTGGAAAGTGAAAAAATTTCTCAAGAGATAGAGATAAAAGAGTTAAAGGAAATTAAACTAGCATTAATAAAAAAAGTCAATTTCCTAGAGAAGAAAATTAAATGTTTAGAAACTGACGAAGATGAAACTAAGGCAAAAATGACAGTAGCCCCTGAGTCAGCAGTTATTATATACAAGGAAAACATAAACTCGGCAACGTCAAAAAAATCTGATGACAATAACCAGGATACAGTTCCTACTTCAAACAGATTTGAAGTTTTGACTCAAACTTGTGACAGCAATGAAGCCTACTTAAAACATAGTAAAAATATTATCAATGAAAAATCTGACAAGTTTGCCACTGATACTCAAAAGCTTTATATACCTCCTAAGCAAAAAAATGAGAACAGCTCACAAGTTAACAATTGTAATTGGTTTAAACTAGGGGATGAAGAATTACAACTATGGATTGATGATCAACTGAAAACCCAAGAAAATATTGCAGTTTTATCACCATCAGTAAGCCAACTTTTTAGAACTGGAACCGACTTAAATTTTGTAAAGACTACAGGTGATCAACTACAACTCTCAAGCAAAGACTATGTTATTTCTGTGGTAAATGACCGACAGAATAATGACAAACCGGGAGGTAAACATTGGTCTCTGCTAGTATATGAGAAATTATCAAATACCTTTTACCACTTTGACTCAGCGAATGGCTACAACAACATTTATGGATCAGAGCAAGCTTTAAAAATATCAACCTGCCTTGAATTACAAGAAAAAGCTAGAGTTGTCCAAGTGAAATGCCGTCAACAGAGAGGAGGAGTTGAATGTGGCGTACATGTGTTGCACAATATGAAATTAGTTTGTTCACTAGCATCAAACAAACAATCAATTGCAGAATCAGAGGATTTTTTGCAGGAGTTCAGTGTTCAGAGTTACTATGAACTGATAAAATCTTTGACTGAAGAACAAAGTAGAAACAATAGTACTAAGAAGTGTACAGGTAATACCTTACTAATTTTAGCAGACAGCCAGGGAAGAACTCTAGCTAAGCACATCTCAAATCTATGGCCTAATGACAAAACTAAAATTTCCAGCTTAATAAAACCTAATGCGTCTTTTTCAGAGGTAGTGAAAGATGTCAAACAGCTAACAACAACATTCACCAAAAAGGATTTTTTGGTGGTTATGGCAGGGTCCAACGACAATATAGTAAAAGATCACCAAAATCTCATAAACACTGTAGACAAATTGCTTGAAACAACAAAAAACACTAATATTATTGTATGTGGTTTACCATACAGGCATCATGAGCCGTCGCAAAATAATAAAGTTAGCTACATCAACATTGATATTGAAGAACATATAAACAAAGCTGAGCATGGAATATTTCTCCCTTGCGATGACATACAACGTCGATGTTATACCAGACATGGATTACACTTCAATCAGAGGGGTAAGAAGATCATAGCGAAAATGATAAGGGATAGTATATTGCAAAAACCTAATGAACATCCTGCTAACAAAAACAAAATTTGGAATTTTAAACAGAGCTCTATAAATGTGATAGAAGCAAACATGGTAAAAGTGATAAAAGACCTACAAAACAACCCTGGTGTAGGCTTGGCTCACTCTATTTCGGGAGATCTGGACCACAAACGAAACATGTCAGCAGGTGTTGCAGTGGTCTTTAGAAAAGCCTTTGGAAGACCAAAAGTTTCAGACTATATAGATACTAAGCTGACATGCCAAAGCTTAGATCAAGGTGCAACCATATATAGTCTTGTAACCAAGGATAACTATAATGGAAAACCTACATCAGAGGACTATAATAGAGCATTTGATCAACTAACAAAGCATTTTAAAGCAAAAAAGCTAAAAACATTATTTTGTTCCCCGATAGGTTGTGTCAGGGATAACATAGAACCTAATCAACTAGTTACAAACCTTCACAAATTTGTACAAAATACCGGAGCATCAGTAGTGATCGTGTCCTATGACCAACAAGGCCTACGCAAACTACGAAAGGGTCTCTCACACACTGAATTTATTGAGAAAATTAAGGCTGAGGTTAGCAAAGTCTGCAGTACACCAAAACTTCTGGATGACCTTGATGAGAAGGAGAAACTAAATGAAGGCCACGCAGCTACAGAAATTTTCAACTCCTCATCAATTTCACAGGAATTGTGTCCAGTTAGTATCAGCTCGCTGTGCCCGGAACCTACTCAAGAGCTTTACACAATTCCCACTATAAATAACGGTGAAGATGACCTTCACATAATGTCAATGGAAGAATTTCCACCCTTGCCGATGAAGGAGATGACTGCTTTGGAGACCAGCTCATCGGCCTCATTCCAGATGACTCCACCACTTCAATCATCAGAACCACAACCCTATCAACATTTTTTAGGAGAAATCAGTCAAAAGATAGTGATAAAGTGAACAATGAAGTAGGTAAACTAGATCTGCCAGGAAAGTATGCCTCCATCCAACACTTAAATTCAAACTCACACTTAAATTCAGTTTTTCACTGCAATATCCAGGGGCTCAGTCAGCCTCTTAAACTTGATTACTTTAACATATTTTTAGATACATTTTCATTAAAACCTACCTTTCTATGCATTACCGAACATTGGCTAAGGGATGATAATATATTCATCTTAAATAAAATATCCGAATACAACCTTATCTCATATTTCAACAGAAGTAAATCTATTAGGGGAGGGGCATGCATCCTGGCTAGAGCTGGGGTCCCTGCTAAGCCAGTGTCAGAGTTATGTGATCTGTCAAAGGAAGGAGTCGTTGAGTGTAGTGCAGTGTCTGTTAATTATCCTCAGAGAAAGAGCGAATCAATAGTTGTGGTTTGTGTATATCGTCCACCTAAATTTAATAAATCCATTTTAAATGAATTTTTTGCTATTTTGGAAAAAATTCTAACTAAACTAACCAAAAAATTTAAAAATTCCAAAATCTTTATATCAGGTGACTTTAATGTAAATACTTTAAATGAAGATAAGTTAAAGCAGGATTTTATTAACATCTTGAAATCATTTAATTTAGAAGCAAACTTTTTTTGTCCTACTAGAATTACACCCACTTCCAAAAGTTGTATAGATAATATTTTTTCAAATTCTTTGCCGTCATATTGCGATATAATAGAAACTGGTCTGTCAGACCACCAAGCAAATATCCTAACTTTTAAATCTCAATCTCTTATTAAGAAACCTTTGACTTTTTACAAGCGAAACTTTACTGACAATAACATTGATAATTTTCTAAAGCAGTTGCAAAGTGTACCTTGGTCAGATATTGTCTCTATAAATAATAGTGTCAATTTAAACTATAAATATTTTTTAGAGAGTTTTAGACATGAATTTTTCTCTGCATTTCCACTTAAAGCTTGTAAAAATGTAACAGTTAAAAACGGTCACAAAAGTTGGGTAACTCAAGGTATTCGTGTTTCAAGCAAAAACAAACGTTACCTTCACAGTATGTTAAAGTGGAATAATAATCCTAGCTTTGTAGCATATGTCAGGAGATATAAAATAATATTTAAAAGATGTGTCAAGGCTGCAAAACTTAGATATAATAGCTATTATATTGAAAAAGCGAGTAATAAAATAAAAGCAGTATGGGATGTTGTTGCTAGAGAAAGTGGGAAGGAACAAAATAAAGCTACTGTTGATAGGATTGTTCACAATGGTAAAGTTGTCACAGACAAAACTGTTATCGCTAATACTTTAAATGATCATTTTTGTAATGTAAGTAATTTGTTGAATTTGCATGTAGATATAGAGGAAGCTGTAAGTCTCATATCCCATTCCACCAAACCTATTTGTCGACTGAGTAATTTTGAAAAAACAACAGAGAAAGAAATCACTGACATAATTAAGTCTTTACCATCAAAGAGATCAGCGGGTTGGGATGAAATATCTTCTTTTCTTTTAAAAAAATGTGTGAACATAATTTCACAGCCATTGGTACACATCATAAATCAATCTCTTCAAAGTGGAATATTCCCTGACCTTTTAAAATTTTCCATCATAAAACCCATTCCAAAAAAGAAAAATGTTGAATCACTTGATAACTTAAGACCTATCTCATTGCTGTCGTCCTTTTCCAAAATTTTTGAGAGAGTAATCTTTAAGAGACTCGTTAGCTATTTTGAAAATAACAATTTACTATCCCCTTTCCAGTTTGGATATCGACAGGGCAAGAATACTGTTGATGTAATTTTTGAGCTGGTGGATAGGGTGTCGGAGGCCTTGGATAGGTCGCAATTTGCTGTTGGCACCTTCTGTGACTTGTCCAAGGCATTCGACTGCGTGAATTTTGACCTTCTAGCAGAAAAATTAAAGTTTTATGGGATTGATGGGCATGCATTGGATTTGCTCCAATCCTTTTTGAAAGATCGTCAACAAAAAGTAATTTTGGATGGAAACTTTGCCAGCAGTAGTTTTGGAAAGGTAATTTCAGGCGTTCCTCAGGGATCCATATTAGGTCCTTTGTTGTTTTTAATTTATTGTAATGACCTTCCTCAGATGTCATTAAGTGGCAGAATACTAATGTTCACAGACGATACCTCCATATTTGCCTCTGACACTAACAAAGGAAACCTCTCTGAAACCCTTAAAGAAAATTTTAATGAATTGCATAAATGGTTTGTTGTAAATGGCTTATGTCTTAATTCTGATAAGACCCAGTTTATAAATTTTCATCTAAACCATATTAAAAACCCTCAAGCTGATTCCTCCTATCTACCAGAGGAACTAAATACTGTAAACGTAACAAAATTTCTTGGCCTACAGATTGATTCTTCATTAACATGGCAGCAACACATTAACAATCTTTTACCAAAACTAAGCAAAGCCTTTTATGCTTTATTAATTATATCAAAGACAGTCAATTTTAAAATCTTAAGGCAAGTTTACTTTGCATATTTCCATTCATTGATTTCTTACGGTCTGATTTTTTGGGGTAACTCAAGTGAGGCGTCAAGGGTTTTCCTTGCACAGAAAAGGGCTATTAGATTGCTATCAGGTATGGGTCCCAGAGAATACTGCAAGCAACATTTCCAAAATTTAAGAATACTGCCACTCCCCTCTCTGTTTATTTTCCAGTGTTTTTGGTTTGTTAGATCAAATCCAGACAGACTATTTTCGAAAAATCACAATCACAATCATTTCACCAGAAACACTTCATTAATACAGTACCCAATTCATAGAACCACTTTTTTTGAAACTTCTCCCTCATATATTTGCTCAAAAATATTTAATAAATTCCCTAATAGGATCAAAGATGAACCTAATGAGAATAAATCTAAACAATTGGCTATAGAATATCTTCTACATCACTCATTTTATAGCGTAAATGAATTCCTATACCCTCCCACACGAAATGAGACATAGGATAGACTGCTGTTTTGTATTTTTTTCATTTTAATTTATCTTTGATTTTGTTTTACTGTTACTATTAATTTAAGCTAGTTAAATTTATTTTAATGACATTTATCACCTGTTACCGTAGCAGAGCTACAATATTTTGTAACGTTTTGTGATAATAAATGATTTGAATTTGAATTTGAATTTGAATTAATTGCAAATGCCAGAAACAAGAACCCCTGTGAAAACAGGAGCATAGACACTATACACGGGACTGTGCGACGTCTGTAGAGCGACAGGATGCAACACACAAGAAAATGGATGAGTTCAACGATTTGTTTTGTTGTTCTTTTTAACTTTGATATGTTGAGGTTCTATGTTGTGGTTGAGGTTCCATATTGTGCATCGGCACTGAAAAAGTTTGAAATATTGAGGTCATCCTGGCAAACCCTTCGATATACTGTGGTAGGAATAACATTAGATTAATAGGCAGGTTCAAGGGGAATGGGAAAACTTTTTTACATCGAGGAATTTGATATATTGTGGTTCAATATATCAACATTCTTCTGTAATACAAATATTAAAGAAGCAACTTATGTGTCGAGCGCTATATTATGTTTACATGTTTAGGCTATATGTTCGTTAAATGCTCGCAAGCATTGGATTGCTAAATGTTTATATTCGTCAAACGCTCCCAACTGCCAGCATAACCAAACGTATATAGGGTGTCTCGGAACTCTCTGGAACCCTTTTGTATATTTGTTCCTTGCATTGAGACAAGAAAAAAACATCAGGCAAATATGGGTCTAAAATCCATCATTAGGCCGCTAGCCGCCATTTTGTTTTTTTTCACATAATAATTTTTATTTCCTAAACGGATGGTTGTATTCAGTTCCTATTTGGTATGAATCTTATTCATACCAACGTACATTTTTAGGAAACAAATTATTTTTTTCTACTGCATATTTTTAAAATGGTGGTCATTTTAAATTTTCAAACTCAAATATCTCAAAGTCGGTAAATTTCATAAAAATTTTACTTGGTACAAAAAAGTTGCCAAATTAAATTATCTAACCAATGGTACCAAATGTGTAAGGATCTGATAATAAATAACATAGTAATTGCGATTTTTCTATCAAAATGGCCTTAATTTGCATTAATTATAAAGCAAAATCAATGTTTTCTTGGAGAAAAATTGCAATAACTTCGTTATTTGTCATCAGATCCTTATAAACTTGGTATCGTTGGTTAGATAATTAAATTTGGCAACTTTTTTGTGTCAAGTAAAATTTTTATGGAATTTATCGATTGTGAGATAAATTGAGTTTGAAATTTAAAAATGACCACCATTTTGAAAATATGTAGTGGAAAAAATAATTTTTTCCTTAAAATGTACGTTGGTATGATAAAGATTCATACCAAATATGAACTGAATACAACCATCCATTCAGGAAATAAAAATTATTTTGTGAAAAAAACAAAATGGCGGCTAGCGGCTTAACAATGGATTTTAGACCCATATTTGTATGATGTTTTTTTCTTGTCTCGATGCAAGGAACAAATATACAAAAGGGTTCCAGAGAGTTCTGGGACACCCTGTATAGTTCCAACTTTAGGGAGGAGTTCAGTGTAAGTTTCTTAACCCTTTGACGAGTAAGGTATTTTTATGGCAAATGAGTATGGACGTTCTGGAACGTCCAGAACCAAACTGTCAAAAAGTAGTAAAGACGTTGTGGAACGTTCTTGGGTATTTAATTTTTTTAGCAAATATTTGAGACAAAAGAACTGTATTAAACCTATGGATAGGTTTTAATTTATTGAATTATTATGAGAAGAGTAAGGGATACGTCCACAAATGGAGGTTAGGGCTTGGCCTATTAGTGCTGTGAAGCCTGTTAGTCCCACCACCTGCTGCCCCAGTGTGGTAACTCGACACTTGACAGTCATTGTACTTAGAAGATTTGTTATAGTGCCTTCTTAGATTTTTGTAGTAGTATTTTACATTTCCAATGTGAAAAATGAATAGAGATTGATACATTGAGGTTGAAAACAAGAGATAATGAAATCAGGGGCATCGATATTTCACTAAATTGACTCTTTATACTACTCTTTTGCTGTTTTAAGTTATAAATGTACATAAAAATAAAGCTTTTGTGCAAAACCAACAATTTGATTTCTTTCTCCTTAGGGCCACTTGAAAGTTATAATAATTGGCTACTCCTCTACGCTTAGGAGATTTAGATGTTTAGGAACGTCTATACTATAACTTGTGAAGAGGTTAAATAACTCACTTAGCACACATATCTAGTATTAAACTGTTTGTTTTCAGATTGAGAAAGTGTTGGAAAGACAGCAGTCGATGATGGCTGAGGTGGTGACATCTACAGCCGTTGAATCATCTTCGGAGCCACCACGCAAGCGGCGAAGATCATCCGTGGAGGCGTCAGGACCACCTCCTCCCCCGACACCAGAGCTCCCTACCTCACCCCCGAGTGCCCCCATAGTAGAAGATCCTGTTATTATGGAATCTCTTGTTCTGAACGAGGAGTCTAACCACTCTAGTTCAGGTGAGAAATAGGGTCTACAAACCAGGATATGTGGTGGTTGGGACAAGGGTTTTTGTTAGGGTAACTAACGAAGTAACAGGTTTCGATTCCGATTCTATGTGAACTGGAAAAAAGATTACCTGCTAACCCCTACTTTTGTCACAACAAAATTTGTAATAGTGGTCAAATCAAGTTGTTTTGGCTGGAAGTGGTAATTACTAGGGGTGGGTAATCATATTTTTAGAACGAGTTGAGTCGAGTTGAGTATTAAGTAGAATACTTGAGTTTCGAGTCAAGACAAGTAGTATGTGAACGTAAAAATATTGAAAATTGCCTTAAAATAATTGCTTGGCCCACCAATATCCACTCAAAGTTTGATTTTCTTAAAAAATATGTGAAGGAAAAATATTAGTTTGTAAATTTATGATTATGTAAAAAAAGACCGAAGTTAAAAACGATTTTCCAACCAAAGGACTGGGCCTTTTCAATCTAGGCCTAATAAAAAAAATGAAAATTGGTAACCTATATGTTTAATAAAACTCACTTTTAACTTTCATGTTCACTTACTTTCCAATGTTTCCAAATAAGAGCTTTTCTTTACTCCCAGTTTTTGTAATAGGCATAGGCCTACTTTGTGTCACTGTAGCCTAGACTGTCCGGCTGCTATAGCTGAATCACTTGATGTAATTGGTGGATTTTCATTTTTAACTCTCTCTTCTTCTTTTCGTTTCACTCATTTCGTTTAGGATTTATTGTCACTTCTCCAAACTATTCAAGCCTTGAACACTTAATTTTCACTGTTTAGAATTCACGTAATTCCTTTGATTTGTCATCTGCTATATACGCAGTAGCAAAAGGTCTAAGCGCTATATCACTTGGCAGAGGCACGACCGTGGCCCCGGTTTACAATGGCCCCAGTTGTGCCTCTGCCAAGTGATGTGACCACGCTACACAGTTTTTTCCACCGCGTTGCAAATGCGCCACTTAAGTGTGTAACAGGCCGTACTGCTAATGTCAACACAACTATTGTATTTGTCAAAAGTTATTTGAATCAGTCTTAAATAATTGTCTAGGGGGTAATTCAGAATCAAATTATAGTTGGTCATTAGTTTTTAAGTTTTCCCAATGTTTTGAAAATGTATTGTACAGATGAATAATTTTATAAATCAATAAATATGTTGACTCACTCCTACTAACAATTCGTGCAGATGCAGCCATCTTATCTCTAGTCATCAGTCGAGTCCAATCGCTGTCTGCTTCCACAGTTGGAAGTATTTTATTATCTTGCCATATAAGACAATATATCATACTTGCAATAAATATATTTTAGAATTCAAGGTAATTGGGATTTAATAATTTTAAAAAAAAAAACATTTTAGCTAGCTTACCTTTTAGCTACCTTATATTGTGTTCAGGAAGCATTTCTTTCCCATCTACTCTGAAGAAGTCCTCCATAGGGACGAAATATTAGTGAAAAATGTGTATTATTTATGTGTATCTATATGGTGCCTGAACACAATCTTCTCAGGTAAGCTAGCTGAATCCTTCTCTGGTTTTGTCTACCCAATCAGCCAAAAGGCTCTTCCTTACAAATTAAAAAACATTTTAGTAATAATATATTTTAATTTACGAACTACTCGACTCGACTCTAAACGAGTAGTCACAAGTACTCGCTTGAGCTTCGAGTATCAAAGAATACTCAACAGATATTCGTAAACTTGAGTACTCGCCCACCCCAAGTAATAACATCATTCGACTGAAAAATTTAAAAAATCTTGGGTTGATAAATGAGTAGTTAACAATTAATGCCTGCTATGTATGGCAAGAGGAAGAAAATATTTGAAAGAAGAACAGGTTTACAGAAAAACTAGATTCATTGAAATCAACTTGAAATAGTTCTGTGAAACTTACCAATTTAACAAATTAAGAAATTTCAAGAACCTAGTAATATATCTTTAATGCAGGACTAACAGAATTATTATCAGCAATTGAATGGCTCCGCCGAAAAACGTTCTATGCGACAAAAGCCTACTTTTGAGAAAAAGCAGAAAGAAGATTGATTTCTAAAATTTTACGTAATTTTTAGGCTGGAATTATGTTTTGCCAATTATCTTTTAAAACTACATATATAACCTCGTATAGTAGTATTATACAACACTTTTACTCACCACAATCAGATTTTTAACTATTTTTATGCATTTTTGGGGGGGTAAAACGGTCTAATCGCCTGTCCTTTGAAACGTTTTTTCCCAGACGTAGCCTCTGCCGCTAAAAATCATCATGGAATGTAGGAGTAACAACATGAATTCAATAATAAATTGCATATAAAACACTTTTATTAGAATAATATTATAAAAAGATAACATTAAAGTCTTACACAAAACGTTAATACTTCTTAAAACGTTTTCTTAACGTACGATATTATTGTTCAACATGTTATATATAATATACAGTACACTCTCGTTCATCGGAACTAATGTGGCGGACGGCCGGTTCGGATGTCAAAAAATTCCGATGAAGCGGAGTCCGTCGTGAGTCATCATTTCCGCCCATACGTTGACCTATCGTGATTGTATTCACTCTTGTTTTTAAGATAACTTAAGAGATTTTATGAAAATAAATGCATTCAAACTTTGAACGTCATGGTAACAATGAACCACAGAGTAAGTAATACATAATGAACCTATAGGAATAAAAACAACGCAGGAAATAAAGATCCAAAATCTTTATTCTCATATTCCATATTCATATTCCAGCAGTCAACTGACTTCCATGTAACACAGGTGCAGTCGCGACGCGAGACAGACTGAATGACAGTTTGGGAACCGGTCGACCCGGATGTTCACTTCCTGTCCCCTTCCTCTTTCTATTTTTGTGCGAATACTCCACGGCCTCGTAAATCACATCGATGGGTACAGATGATGGAAAACGCCTGATGACTTTTGATGCAAAATGTGATACTTCACTGTTGTGCGGATAGAACGAATGGAAATTGAAGGCGCTAAAACGGAAAAATTATTTATTTCGTAAGAAAAAAATTAATAATATCCAGATTTTCAGTTCCGATAAAGCGGAGTTCCGATGTCGCCGAGTCCGATGAACGAGAGTGTACTGTAATAATAAGTTATATATTAATAACAGTTAAGTCCAAAAAATATTTTTGTGAGAAAAAAAAATCATTTTCAAAATTATTAGAAAACAATATTATAAAAGATTACAATTTTAAGCTTATACAGGTATTAAAAGGTATCAGGCCCTAGCACTTAGAACGTTATTCCACTTACCTCTCCCGGTGGCAGTTTTCCTGGTACAGGCTTTTTGGTTTTAGATATATATTTCAACCCGGCGTTTCTCCTTTCTTTTCCATTCTTATCTTACCATTTCCCGACATTTAACTTCCTTTTTTCACCAAAATTAAAACGATTTATGTCGCCGGGTAACAGCGGCACAGCCGGCGGAGGATCCATATCGCGGCTGATAGAACCTTATTCGCCAACAACTCCGCGAACTCCCGAAATCGGCGCCGGAATGGACAGCTAAAATCAGGGATGCCAACATAAATAATTCCAACGCAAAATATCCCACGATGTTGGGGAGGTCTGTTAGAACCTTTTTCCTTTTCACTAAAAATCTTGAAATTTGTATTTTTGTCGCATACAACGTTTTTCGGCGTAGCCATTCAATTGTTGCTAGCACTCATAGCAGTTATGATACCAATAAAAACCAAATACACTTTTACCGAATAACAGTGGGACTTAAGTACTTCGGGTAGTGTGTAGTTATTTGTAGTACTTGTAGTTAGTACTTACTGTGATTGTTTCAGATGAACAACGAAATAATGAGAAAAGAGACGATCAAAGAATTCGTGAGAGAAGAAGACGGGACAAATGTCCTTCCAGACACAGGTATTTGTTCGGAGTAAATTTTTTATTTAAATAATTTGATTAGAATTTTTTTTTATAAAAAAAGCCCTCCTCCTTACCTAGCCTATTACCTTTTTTTTATTTTCTTTAGTTTACTTATAATTGATTTAGTTTTGTTAACAATTAACCCCATTGCAAAAACTTGACAATATCTATCAATATCCATTATTTTTACAATTTGACTCTCATTTTAACATTGGAATATTTACAAATTATTGAGGGCAGTTATTAAACAGTATTTACCACCAGTGCGCTACATTAGTAAAGTAATCAAGGGTCTGCTGAAGTACTTTATGGTCTATTATTTCATTAAAAATTACATATCACAATTTTTCAGTAAACTAATAGAAATGTTATTCCATAAAACTGGATGTCCATAAGGAAGGGCCAGGCCCACCACACAGGTTGTCAGTGAGATTATTTAATGTCAGTTTCCTGTTTTCTCAAACTTAGTCATTTATTCTGGCAAAAAGATCATTGGTCACTGATCTTTTTGCTGGAGTAAATGACTAAGTTTGAGAAAACAGGAAACTGACATTAAATAATCTTCTCAGTGTTTCATCAAAAGATGAACAAAGATGGACTTAAAAGCTCCACAGGTTTAATTTTGACAAAAGTCAGAGCATCAATAGTAAAGGCGAAGTGGGCAGCAATGTAACTTGTTGTGGCGTTTTTTTTTTTTTTTTTTTTTTTTTTTAATTTTGAATGATAGCTACTACATAGCCCTACTGACCTCCGAGACTTGCAATAGACTTGTAATGTGTGGATCTGTACAACGCTGGCTCTCACTGGCCTCACCTCCACCCGTCCCTTCACCAGATATAAATGGAATAGCCCTAACACTTTTAGGATACTTTTTTAAAATTATTTAAACCATATGTTCATTAAGTCACGGGACGGCTTTATATTTTAATAATAAAAATAGACTGACAAATCCTAGAACAATTTCTAAAATTATGTATAACTTGAGGAAGACCAATGAAGTTTAGTCCATGATTGGGACGACCCCTAGAGAAAGTAATGGATGAACTTTATTAGTCTCTGCTATGTCATACATCATTAGAATTCAGAGTTGATTTTTCCTCAAACCTGACCTCAAGAGGTTTTTTTTTTTATATATATATATCAGGTGTTGCATTTTTAAATTTTCTTAATGAGACTTTTAAATAATAAGTTTAATCACCTACAATTTTTTAACTGGTTTTCTATTTGAAACCAACCTCAAATGGACAAAACACGGTAAAAACAAACCCAAGGTTGTGGCACTTTTCTCTACTTGTTTAGACCTATAATTTGAATGCACACATTAGCCCACGCTTCCATTTAAAATTTTCTTTTAACTCCTCGTGGTCTGTATTTAATGGGAGATGGGAAATTGCTGGAACCTATCCTGATCCTGGAACCTACATTCCAGGTTCTTTGGACTATCGCCATTAATAAAAAAGCCTTACTGGGACTTTTTGAACACCTGGTATCCAATATATTTAAGGGTCAATCCATCTGAAGTGATCCAATATGAAAATATTTGGTTGCTTGACCATTATTTATTTTGACCATTTTTTGTGTGTGTTTTTTACAACCCTTATAATTAGGACCTCAAAATAGTTTTTTTTATTATTTTTTTTTCTTGCTTTTTCTAAGAGAGCTGGTAAGTTTAATTAATCTCTGCACAGCATTTGTAGGCTTTGCAGGCATCAGTGGTAAATTGGATATCCTAGTGTAGAGTAGAGGTAGAATAATGCAACTTGCATCATTACTTTTTATGAAAAATTCCCCCTATGTATAAGGTTCTTACAACATTTTCTTTAAAACAAATACCAATACCAGAAAATTTTCATCTGATTTTGAAACGGATTTTGAACCAAGTGCTCTATTTAAGGCCTAGTTTTACAGTGAAAGAATGAAATATCAGAGTTAATGATTTTTATATTAAGACTTAAAGATATAGTAAAATGCTTACATATTATGTTAGAATAAGAAACCTGCAGTAAATTTCAATAACTAAAAAAAATTGGTTCTTAGTATTTTTTTTTATTTTTCCAAAATGTGGCATCTTAATCTGAGGTGAGACAAGGTATCAAAATTCAGTTCTTGTATATATTATGTACCTGAATGCATCATACAGCAAAAATTTCATTGTTGGCATTTGATGCTGAATCAAGTTATGAATTTTTTTTTTGTAATCAAGTTTAGAGTGTATTATCTCTCTGGGGTATGAGGTAGCATGTAGGTATAAGGTAGCAACATACAGCAACATTTTCTACGTTGGTATTTTCTACAAATCTGGTGATAAAAATCTGCAGCACAAATTCAAATTACATGTAGCCTATATACAAACAATTTTATAACTTGATTCAACATCAAATAACAACAATGAAATTTTTGCTGTATGATGATACAATAAAGGTACATAATAAATACAAGAACTGGATTTTTATACTTTGTCTCACCTGAGATAAACTTTGGAAAAATAGAAAAATATTAACATCAAAACTTTTTTCAATTAATGAGATTTACTGCAAACTTCATATTCTAACAAATGTAAGTATTTTACTATATCTTATAGTGTAAAAATAATTAGCTCTGGCATTTCATCACTTAATTGGGAAACTAGACCTTAAATGGAGCAATTTGTTCAAAGCCCGTTTCAAAATAAGATTATAAATTTTAGATACTACTAGGGAAAATGTTCTTAGGACCTTATTTATAGGGGTGATTTCTTAAAAAATAATGGTGCAAGTTAACATTATTCTACCTCTTCTCTGTACAATGATATTCAATTTGCTGATGCCTACAAATGCCAAAATTGCCGTGTGCGACTTAATAAAAATGGCCGCATTTCTCAGAAGAGCTAGATAAAAATATTTAAAAAATTGTTTTGAAGTCCTAATTATAAAGGTAATATAACACATAAAAATTGTCAAAATAAAAATGGTAGAGCAACATTTTATTGGCGGCCGTCTTATAATTATTGGATCACTTCAGATGGATTGGATAAATGTAACAATTTAATAATGCCATCCAAATTATATTCCTAGGATGAAGCTTTTAAGTAGGCAACCTACTGGAGTGTCCAATTTTATTTTATTCTTAACCCGGTGCCGCATTAACATTTCTCTAGCTCTTCAGTTGCTAAGAGTTGAATCGTATATGTTATAATTATTGTTTGTTTCCTCAAAGATTCTTCACGGAAAGAAAGTAATTTTACAGTTAAACCATGTGCTGCCTGTACGATAGTTAAATTTTCAAATTTAACTCTTGTAGCTTTTGCCAATAACCTTATTGCTTAAAAACATTATTATTAAAACTTTATTATTGGATGGACAGTTGCCTACCTAGTAAAACTGAATTGTTTTTATATTTTGAATTTATAACATTTGATTAGAGATTGAAAGTCAGGAAAATTAATTGCAAGATTGATTGAAATAAATTATTGAAATTTTCTCAGGACAACCTGAACAACTACTAATGTCGGAGAGTTTTTTCTTTTTGATTTAAGATAATGTTACGGATGCTAGAAAAAAGGGTTAGGGTACCGGTTATTTTTGTCATTTTTATTCAAAATTTTTACCATTTTTTACCCTTGTTTGATGTTGTATTTTTGTTTTTAACCCTATGTATCTTTTTTTATTTATGTTTAATTTAATTTTATATTTTACAGGATCTCGAGGTATGTGAGTATTATTTAAAATAAACTCCATCCTTTCCTGTCAACTAACATGTTTTTAATATTTTTTAACAACCAATGTGTCACTCCTTTCCTTTCATCCTTTATCATTTCTAAAACATACTTTCAATGTTTTTGTTATTTTTTTACTGTACAGCGGGACATGGATGACTCAAACCTCCAAGGGACCTTGAAATGCTGTAACTAACTGTCAAAAATTTCAACTTGAGTATATTTTATCATGTGCTTATTATACTAGTTATCAAAAAATATCTTCAAATTAAAGGCAATTTTGAATTAGAAGTTTGATTTGTTCAGGTCCCACTGTACTTTTATTTTATAAGTGTATTTTTCTGGTGAGTATCGGTACTTAGAGTTTCATATGTATAAGTTTAAACTAGAAATCATCATTACTTCATCATGAATCATTCATACTTTCATTACTATGTATTTAGTATTAACACAAATTGTATTCTATTCTTCTTCCAACTGTAACCAATACTGATTCCTCGCATGAAAATTGTTTGCATGTTGTGTTGAGTGACTAACTATGTCAAACATCATAGTTTTCCATGTAAAGAAATTTATTCTTGTCATTTAAATATGCATAGTCATATAAAGTAGTCCCATTAAGATGAGTTTGTAAGTCCACAGAGTTAAAATGAGGGATATCTTTCAGTTCAGAGTGATTACGATTGTATGTACAGGGTGTTCGAAAACTCTTCCGAAAATCCGTGTGGTGATTCCTAGGATCAAAATGAACAAAAAAGTTCATGGGAACAAATGTCAAAAAAAAAAAAAATGCTTCGTTAAGCCGCTAGCCGTCATTTTGTTTTTTAAACTTAATAATTTTTATTTCAGTAACGGATGTGTGTATTAACTTTAAATTTGGCGTGAACCCTTATGAAAGCAATGTTTATTTCCAGAAAAAAATCAATCATTTCCTATGTGTATTTGCAAATTGGCGGCTTTTTTAAAGTTTTTAACTCCAAATATCTCAAAAACAGTAAATTTTATTGAATTTATACAAGTAACAAAAAGGTTGACAAATCTAACCAATGATACCATGTGTGTAAGGATCTCACTCACATCAAACAACGGAGCAAGTTCGATTATTCGATTAAAATAATCTTATTTTCCATGATTTATCAAGCATTGATTTCCTGCTGAAAAATGACAATAACTCTGTTGGTTGTTATCATATCCATACAAACTTAATATCATTGATTAGATGATTTAATTTTTCAACTTTTTTGTTACTTGAACAATTTTGATAAAGTTTACCGGTTTTAAGATATTTTAGTTTAAAACTTTAAATGGCCGCCATTTTGAAAATACATATGGGAAGAAAATAATTTTTTCCTGAACATTTTCTTTTCCTAAATTGATGTGATAAAGATTCATGCCAAATTTAAATTTAATACACCAATCTGTTATGGAAATAAAAATTATTAGGTTAAGTGTAAAAAAAAAAAAACACATGTCGGCTAGAGGCTTAAAAAAGCATTTTAGGACATATGTTCCAGCAATATTTTTTGTTCAATTTGATCCAAGAAATCCCCACAGAAAAACTCTCTACCCTGAGTTTTGGAAGAGAGTTTCCGAATACCCTGTATTTTAACTAAATCTTGACTACGTGTTGTGGTTTTTTACTTTTTATGATTTTTTATTCTTATCCATACAGAAGACTGCCTCTTAGCTAACACCTTTTACCTCCACTTTAACTGGCCTGCCCTATCATGACCATAACTTCCTTTTTAATGACGATTTTCTAAACATAACTTCGCTTTAACCAAACATGTAACCCAACATGTGAGAGTAACACTGACATAGCAACAAGAACATTAACTTAAGTGCACATCATTGACCTATTTCAATGTGTTCATTTTGATTAGGCATTAATAACACAGTAATTTATAATCACAGATATATGAAGAATCATTGTGGCCCCAGTAAACAAGAAATACAGTAGTGCGTTGTTTCTCTTCCATTATTAAGATCTATTTACAGTAATACATTTCACCATCAAACTGATTCATTTTTGCCCTTTGGATTGATGACAGAGTAGCAAATAAGCCTACGGTTACTCTTTTTTTTTATTATTAAATTTTCGTCATTGATGACAAAGTGTCCGCTGATCAGAGACGTTCGTGTCCGTCATTTGAGGCCCTCGTGTACGCTGATTGGAGACGCTCATGTTTTGTTTGCCAGTCAGAGAGTATTGGGTCCACCAATTGCGATGGAAGCCTTTGTGTTTGTGTATCAGAGACTGATACCTGTAATTTTTGTCAGTTTTTTAAGAACACATTACATATAATTCACTCAACAGAGGCAAGTAAAACATACTACAAAACTGAAACTATTTAAATTTGTGACATAAGTCAGATCTAAAATTGGATTGACAAATCCGAAATTATGTACCTGAAGAGAAACTTTTTAGATTGAAGATTGAACTGTGCTATTAGATTATCAAACTCCCAAACTGTGTCCATCAATGGATATAACATGTTCTTTGTTATCTATTGAGTCAGTTTTGGTTATTTTTTTGCGTTTCTAAAGGGAAACAATGAAGCAATGAATTTATTTCTTGAATCCGAAAAGTCAAAATTTACAAGAGAAAAGAAACTCAACCTCACTTATTCAAAGCCCAGGAGGCAGTGAATTGATTTTGAACCAAGGGAAGTTTAAAATGTTGAGGTTAATTGTAATTAAACTTGATGTTTTTAACTCATCAGAATTATTCTAGACGTGTTGAAGAAAATATATAATACATAGGCTTTTAAGGATACTTTTAAGGAGGCTTACATAGGCTTACATACTTTTAAGGATAAAAAGTCTAATGAATGTAATGAGATATTAAATTTAAAATAATATATACAGTAATGAAAAACGGAAACAAAACATTAATTAAATATAGTGTTAAAGAACCTATGTGCTGATTAAATTTCAAATTCCATTGACTTCCAGATAAGATTTTACTTGGTTGGTAAGAAAATTATTGTTTAAAAAGTCTGTAATTAAACTCTTTCATTGCAAATTAGTAGTAACATCAGCTGTAAAAACTTTATCCGCAAGATAATTTTACCATTTCATAATTTTTAGTTTGAATCGCACATGAACTTCCTGTTCGTTTCTGTCTTTGTTGTGTGCACCTGTCGTGGCATCTTTCCCGGCCACAAACGATTAGTTCATGTTTCAACAGGGTTGTTTTTTTATGCTCAATTTTAATTTCAGAGGCTTACATTACTGCAATTTTAATTGTAGAAGTTAACTTCAAATCTTACATGTTTTCAGGTTTTAGAGGGTTTAAATTTCAACAGCTTGAAATTTGATTTGAAATCTCTCTGCTTTAATACAAACAAATTAAAAAAACTTTGAGGCTATATTTTGATTTAAGAACACTTTGGATCATCTGTATATTGATTTATATGTTTTCTCAATGGAACGGAAAAAAGTAGAAATTACAAAGGTTTTCAAATTATCAAGGTTTGAATTAGTGAGGTTCTACTAAGGTATAAATTTTATAATAATAATAATAATAGATACAGTACAAATATATGTATTGATATTTTCAAATTAATTTTTGTACATTTTGTTTTACAAATGCATACAAATACGGGCTTTTTTAAAATTGAAGTCAATTCTTTTGTTTCAAGATTAATCCTGGATAATCTGAAACCTTACTATTGGCAATTTTAAGTAGAAATCCTAAACACTTCTTTAGCTAAACATGTTGGATAAAAATTTACTTTCAAGAAAGAAATTTATAGAAGGAGACAAGATTCAAACCATGAAGTATAAAGCCTATTATTCAAGTGTAAATATTATTGTACCTTGTGCATCGCCACCGAAGTTTAAGTGGAAGAAGAATTCATATTCAAATAATTAAGTGCATTCATTTGCTCAGCTCACTCACCTTTAGAATTAGCGTGTTCGCTTCTCTCACTCTCTTCTCATTACAGTATAAACATGCAGGGTTGCCACAGACATTAAAAGTCAGGAATAGTCAGGATTTTTGGGTTTTGGTCAGGAAAAGTCAGGAAAAAGTTTGAAAAAATGCCGAAAGTCAGGAAAAAATAGGGAAAAAGTGAAAAAAGTCAGGGAAATTTGCAGTGGCACAATCCGACCGTCTCGATTTTTGACCCCTCTCATAAATAAGAATTACTAAGTAGTGGGTAAAATGTATTAATTTTATACATTAATTACCTATTAATAATGTGTATTTCTATTGTGTTTTTCATTGTTATAATGTTAGATTGTACTTTATTATTGGAACACTTTGTTTCATTTTTAGCCAATTTCTCTACAGGGAATATTAGCGAATTTCCCTCTAGGGAATACGCTATTACGATAATACTCATGATAAGACCTAAGGCCGGGACCATATTACTTTTTTGTTTTGAGGTCCATATGAGCCAAAAACACTGTTTGTTCAAATTCATATAATTTATATGTGTCCGTTTACACAATAAATTTTGAAAGACACCTTTTATTTCGATGAAAATTGGTAAGGTGTAAGACAGCGTTCTTCAGGTTAAGTTCGAAAACCAGGTTGATAGGACATTCGGAACAGGGTTTTATGGGGTTTCAAAAAGGTCAAATTAGGGGTTTTTGGTATTTTTCACAATAAAATTTAAATCATCAATTTTCAAAGAGACCATTCAAAAGAACTTAAAAAACCAAATAATTTTGTATTTTTAATCATTTACTCAGCTTCACTGGTTATGGAGAAAATAAAAAAAAAACAAGTTTTTCCATTTAATTTTTATGGGAAACCAATAAAACCTGGTATATTGCTTATTTTTTTATTTATTTTTTTTTTTTTTTACATTTCCCAACAAAAATCTTAAAAGGCTTAATTAATGCTATATGTAAATAATTTTTTTTTCTTTAGTTAATTAACTAAACCATTGGAAATTCACTGAGTATTTCGCTGTGACGGGGGTATTTCAATAAAAATTTTAGCAATGGGCAATTTGAGAATGGAGGAGATTGCATTCACTAAAAACAAAAAAACAGTCTTTATTTGTAAAACCCCGCGGTTCCAAAAAGTCAGGAAAAATCTCTCAGATTTGTCAGTAAAAGTCAGGAAAAAAGGCCTCCGAAATTCTGTGGCAACACTGACATGGTATTATCTTTAGTCAAAGGGATTACCAGGTGGCCCAAGAAAAGGTATAGGTATAACATGATTTTGTAAATCATGTTTTATACAAACGGAATGATTGGAAATTATGCTTATGCCTGCAACATTTTTTAAACAATGACAGAGATTATATCAGATCCTTTAGCTTTAAGATTATCAGTTTCTACCTGTCAACAATTAGTAATTACCATGAAATTATGAAAGCCTTTTATTCGGCCTCCCTGCATTAATAAACCTGTTTTGAGTGCTGTATTATACAGGTTGTCTCTAAAGTCCAAAAAAAAGCAAAAAGATTTATGTAAAAGTATGTTCTGAATTGTTTATTTACCCAGATATCCGCCATTTTGTTTTTTACGCTTAATAATTTTTTGCTATGAAAGATCGTTGTACAAAGTATTTGGCATGGACCTTTATAATACCATTACACATTTCTACAAAGAAATCGGATTTGAATTTCTTAAATGGCAGCCATTTTAAATCTTTGAACTTATATATCTAAAAACCGGTACTAAATTTTATCAAAATTTTGCAATACACAAAAAAGTTGACTAGTTTAATTATCTAACTGATTATACCGATTATAGTTTTGGGCGGGGGGGGGGGATCTGACAATAAATAACAGAGCTATTGGGATTTTTCTATTAAAATAACCTTAATTTACATTAATGCAAAATCATTGTTTTTCTGCAGAAAAATCATAACTCAGATTTATTTGTTATCAGATCCTTACATACTTGGTGTACTTGGCTGGTCAGCTTTGTGTGTCTTGTAAAATTTTTGTAAAATTTGCAAGTTTTGTGATATTTGAGTTCAAAAAATTTGAATGGCTTAATTTTTCAAAATCCACGTTGGAAAAGTTATATTTTTTGTGAAAATGAGCTTTGATATTAAAAAGGTCCTTTGCCAAATATGAACTTCCTACAACCATCTCCCAACGAAATAAAAATTATTGTGAAAAAACAAAATTGCGGATATCTGGGTAAATATGCAAAAGATATGGAACTTCTAATAACCTCTTTTACTTATTTTAACCCAATTAACCATATTATGAAGTTTGGTGATACACCTTAAAACCCTTAAATATATCAATATATACACCTTAAATATATCAATTTAAAAATTAACATTTGTTTAAGCAATCACATTAAAAAATCTATCCCTCCTACGAAATATATGTATAAAAGAATAACATAGTAAAATTTCAAAGCCAGGAAGGCAAATGAGGTTTGATCCCTAAGATTGTATCTGGATGGAAATAATTAATGATTAGGTTACGTACCTTGTGCCGTCGTCAATCCTTATAGTTTTTCAGATTACTAGTTTCGGGACTGTTATCCCATTTTCAAATCAGTAGAACGTCGTCAAAACTTAAAAAAACAGTCATATTTTACATTTAATAGCACGACACATACACAACACACGCGCGAACATTTAACATTTAATTTGAGGTTGGCCGGCCAAGACATGGAGGGTTACCAAACACGCAGCGGACGTGATGACGGATGCGACAATTAAATTAAATGTTAAATGTTTGAGCGTGTGTTGTGTATGTGTCGTGCTATTAAATGTAAAATATGACTGTGTTTTTAAGTTTTGACGACGGCACAAGTTACGTAACCTAATCATTAGTCATTGATCAATCCTGGAGGCAAAAATTAATAAGTGGAAAAACAGTTTTTTTCTAAGCCCAAAGAATAAGTGTAACAAGTCTCAGCCTCTTAGGTAAATGGAAAGAAGGATTGTTGGTGATGAGTAAGTGATTTGTCTTTTATAGGTATAAGATTTAATCATAAGTAGGCGTACACTCTTAGAAATGCTAGAGAATTATTAACCATATTTTGCGATTAGATTTTATAAATGTGTTATTCACCTTTTTCTTGTTTCTTGTTTCAGGTTCAGCTGTGAGTATTGTGGGGTTACGACTAAATACAAACACTCAATAGTATTGCATTCCAAAAAGTTTCACCCCGATCTACCTCCAAAAGTCAACCTCATTGAAAAAGCAATGGAAGAAACAACAGAAGCGTTCAATTGCATGTACTGCAATTGTACTGCGTTGAACTTAAATACTTTGAAACATCATTGGAGTTACACACATAAAAACAGTGGTTTGAACTTTCTCTTTAGAAATACCACATTTAACACGGATCTGGAATACGAGTGTTATTGGTGTAATAAACGGACTGACCTGGAAACCCTGGAGGAACACTGTAGAGATGACCATTCTCCCGAGCAGCGATTTCTAGTCGTCTCTGTTTCAGTGCCTAAGTACAAGTGTTCTGAATGTAATTTAGTTTTTAAGTCTGTAGATATATTAAAAAGACATTTTGCGATGGCTCACCCCTCAAAGAAGTTCTGTTACATCGTAATCAACACACAGAGACCTGCATCAACATCTGACCAAAGCCCTATTTCCAGTAATTCACCTGAAACACCTCCAAAGCCTAAGAGTAGTTTTTCATTTAAATGTTTCAACTGTCCTTTTGTAAGTCCAAAATTTGGCCCCATGGTAAAACATATGCACAGACATTTTATCAGTTTTGTATGCAGTGAATGTGAAAGTGTGTTTCCCACCGAATCAGGCCTGAGCAATCACATGCTGGGCAAACACCCGTTGTCTAGTGCGAAACCGCATGTTCTAAGAGGATCCGAAACAGACATAGAAAACGCCAAAAAGAACCTAATTATCATTTTAGAGTCAGGAGAGAGTAGAAAAATAACAGAAGAAGAACTAATGGAAGCAGAAAATGAAAACCGGCCTGAAGGAGAGGATACCAATGTTTACACATATGATGAACCTGTAGTTGTACAAATGAGTCCGCCCATCATTAGAGAAACAGCTCGCAAATCCACTGGATCTCCAAAATATTCTACCCCACCCAAGCAAACTTCATCAATGGTAGAAAATACTCAGAAGTCACCCAGTAGTGTCAAGAAAACACTGTTTAAAATCAAGCGGAAAAAGAAGCTAGCCGACACATTTATCACAGTCAGATCTCATAATAAAGTTATCAAGCTTCCGGCTGAGACATTCAGAAAGTTAATAAACTTTGAACCTAAGATCAAGTTGACAAATAATGTGATTTGACCTTCAGCATTCAGGAATTTATTGGATTTCGATCCAATTCTCATTGATCATGATTACTGCTAGATTTTATAAGTGCACTTCCCTACATTGCTATCCCGATTTTTTTAAGGGAAGCAATATGATTACTTGTCCGGCTTTCCAGTGTTTATTTCTTTGTCAATGTTTAACAACTTTGTTTTGTTTTTTTTCATTAAGAAAATAATTTTAGATATGATCATTTCTGTATAATTATTAATTTTTTATTATTTATCTTTTGAAAGTGTGATTAATCATCATTGCCCGGCTGTGTTCTTCTATAAATGTGAATTTACTGATTAATAAAATAATTTTCATAGATTTATGGGGAAGATTGATAGTGAGGCTGGTAGGGTCTTGATTTGTCTTGATTTCTTATTCATAAGATATTAGATCAAAAAATAAATTATCACTGTAATCATTTTTTAAAACATTTTTATGCGATGTAAGTTGATGTTTAAGGATGAATTTAACCTGTATACCCGATGATTTTTGTTTATTATTGTTAGAGTAATGTTACACAATTTAACTTGTATAGTTGTACTTTTCTGTATACTTACGTATGTACAAACTTATAAATATCTGTAAGTAAATTGTGAATTTAATGTTGTACAAAACTGTACAGTGTACAAATAATCAATTTTTGTATTTTAGTACCGTAGATTAAGAAGCTGTGTAAATTATGACAGCTTTCTACACTTAAACATTCTTTGAGATAATCTATAAGTTTGTTATTCAAAACACCTGTGTATTCAGCACTGCGGTAGACCCCATGAATCGGATGGTCAAAATAATTATTGCTTTCCTGATCATATTTTTGTTAGCTACCAACAAACGAAAGTTAATCATTCACTCCTTTGATCTTAAAGGGATCCAGCATTTTCTTAACCACTGGGTTTTTGGGGTCTTTAGCAGCTATATTGTGATATTAAGATAAGTGTTCCCCTGATTAATTTCCTTGTAACTGTACCTCACATCAGTTGTGATCACAGTTTTAGGTTTATGGCAGTATATACTGCATTGACTACCATTTGGAAACAGGTGTACTTTCAGTTGAATAAGAGATTTTATTTTCAAACATTAGTGGTTACATATGCATTTTATATTGTGGTTATTTTAAAACGTTCAATAAAAGTTAGTAGTGTCAATCTGAGCAAAACATGATTTGTGTAAATGAGTATTCTTTGATGCAATCGATCAACAACTTTAATATTCTATAAGTGAACATGAGATGATTATTTTAATAGTTTTTTTTGTGTGTATCATTTTTGTTATTTTTTAAATCATATTTATTAATATCCTAAATTTAGTTCAAAATCATTATGACAAGACATTGATTAATCCTAATTTTAATTTAAACCTCTCTAATGTTTTGTTACATTTCAATATTTTTTAGGTCTGTCATTGATAAGTTGCTAGTTTATTGTTCCTTTTTTTAGTATTTATGTTACATGGAAACATTTTTTTAAGCTTATAAACTACAAAAACGTTATAAATAAAATGTAATGAGAATTATTTTGTTTGAAATAAATAAATAATAATAAATCATTGCTTGGAGATTCGCCTGTCAGTACTTGTAACCAAATGTAAGGTTTGTGTTACTATATCATTATCCTTTTTTAAATATTATGTTACTTATTTTTTATCAGTATTTTTAGGATTAATAGACTTGCAAAAACATGTTGTTAGTCATCAGATTTTTGTTAGTTTTCTAAGTATTTTATAATGTAATTTTTACAAATTAAATTAAACCAAATCTCAAGAGTTCAAATGTTCTTTATTCTTTGAAAGATGCAACCTCTCTCCCATTTATGTTTGAGTCAAAAGCAGACAGTGAAGTAGATGGTTATGGTTCAAGAATCAAGAATTTTTACTGTCACAATTACATTTCACACATCCAGCAAAGCTGGCGAAACAGGTGACATTGTCAATAATCAACTTAAAACTACAATGTTCCTTAAGTTTAGCACCATGAATCTCAATACTTTACATTCAAGACCGTTACAGTTTAGCTCAACGGGACTCTGTCAAAGTCTGATGGCAACAAACCCTGACACTTTTAAAAGTCATGGGCTGTCAAAGTCTTGACGACTAAAAGGTCAGAGGGCATCAAATCAGGACGTTTTTAAATCCGTCAGGGTTTGGCGGGTGCGTCAGGCGTCAAACCATGACGTTTTTTAAATCGTCCTGTTTTGATGGGTGCGTGAGACGACTAACCGTGACATTTTCAATTTTTAAAAAGACTGTACTGCCCCTCATAAATTACGGGCTTCACATGGCCTGTTGGCCAGCCGTCTGTCCAATTGTGGGCCTTTTGGAGTTTGGGGATTATGGACATAAGAATGTTACCATTGTTGTAAGAACCGCTCAACCAGTCCGAGCTGCTTTGTCAGGCTTATATTATGGTGTTACAAAAACTGTGTTGTACTGTATAGCCGACTTCAAATTCAAATTCTTTATTAGTCAACAAAACATTTCTTTTGGTTCCAGCACAGCTGGTAAAACAGGTCACCATACTAAAACTACTGTGAAGTAAATGTGTAGCCATTTTTGGCATAAAACTAAATTCTAACAATTTCAGATAAATACATCGTTTAAGTAAACATCAATACAGTAGTACACTTTATCCAGTAGCAAGGTTTGTACTTCTTTTTTCTTACATTTATTTTTAATCCTACATGGAAGTTTATTGTGCAGCTTTTTTCCATACTAGTGACGTAGTTTTTCAATAGAACTTAGTCGATGTATAGGATACTGAAAGTCATTCCTATATCTTGTTTCATATCAATGAAAATGTTGTTCCTCCATCAATGTGTCAAAATTGCATTTTACAAAACTCATTGAAAATGCCTTTACAAGAAGTTCTTGATCTTGCACTAGTCATAGTTCTAAAATATTTTTTTTATCTTAAAAATTATTTCCATGTCTGAGCAACTGCCCCATAGTTCAACCCCATACTGCATCACTGAGACAAACAAAGCATGAATACTATCAGCTTTGTATTATTGTCTAAAATATTTTTGAGAACGATCATTTGAAAACATTGTGAATTGAACTTCTTGAATAAAATGTATATATAAGCTCTCCAGTTTAATTTATCATCTAATTCTAATCCAATGAATTTGTTTTTTTGCACAACTGATAAAAAACTATCATTCAAAACTACCTGAGGTTCAAAATGTTCTTGACTGCGAACAGTTTTGAAACTTATCTGAGTCTTATTACTGTTTAGTTTTTAAATTTTGTAAATCTTATTTTGTATCTGATGTATTACAAGATATCAAGTTCAGAGCCGTCCTTAGGAAATGCGAGGCCTGGAGCAAAATATTTTTGCGAGGTATTATTTAACGGCGATTGCTGGGGGGTTTTGGGGTATGAAACATACGACAGCATGTGTCCAAGTTATGTCTAGAAGTTTTCCGACTGTCTATATGTAATCAATCCATTAGACCTCTATATCTTTGAAATTATTTGAGTTACAGAAATGAAACTTGGCACAACTATTAATTACCGGGTCTCCCTTAACTCTACCCTCTCTACCCTCTTTTTTTCAGGTATTATTCCTGGACCAAAGACAAGCCAAAATATCATATTTAAAATTTAGTGATTTTAATACAAATAGTCATGTATATGAGCGGGTTTCCGCGCAAAAAACGCGGTTGCGGCGCCAGCTCAACAAAACTGCTCCCGGGGAAGCGGTCCGACCGTGACTAGCCTCAGTTATATCGCTCTATCTCGCTTATTTATGAACCAATTTTCATTACATCGTTGGATTTTAAATTAAATTTTACAAAAAAAAAAAAAAAAAAAAAAAAAAAACACATAAGATCATAAACTTTTGCTTCCTTTTGTGGGTAGTTTTTATGTAATTTAAGGTTAAAGATTTTAATTGGCCATGCACCATTTTGAGAACATTGTCAACATGAAAACAAAGTTTATTTTTTCTAGCTAGGTCTTAACTTCAAAAAGCTGTTTACCGAATTTCAACTTATTATGTCAAGCCGTTCTTATAAATTAAAAATTATTCTTAAAAAAATACAAAATGGCGGCTGTACAAGTAATTATGGTGTTTTGGAATTTTTGAATATGATATTTTGATTTTGACTTGTCTTTGGTCCAGGAATAATACCTGAAAATTAAGGTAGAGAGTTCAGAGACACCCTGTATTAAGTCGCAAATGCAAGTGAATTTTTACATTTCTAACATTTACTGTTTCAAATTTCAAGATGGCGATAATTAAAAATGTTCAAAGCTAAATATTTTTAAAAGCTGTAAGTTTTACAAACTTTTGCAAACTTACAAAAAATTGCATGATTTAATTACCGGAGTAAAAATACTAAGATTGTTAAGCTAAAACGATGGATGGTGGAGAAATTAAAATCTTATTTTGAGAAAACACGGGTTTTGCTCGTAAACTTAGGCCTATGTAAATCTTTATGATTTAAAAAATGTAAAAACTTAGATTGATCCGTTGTTTCTCGTTTGATCATTACAAACCAAACTTAGTTTCAACTCTTTTGTTTGCAGTTTTTAAGATATTTAGCTTTGAAAATTTTAAATGGCCGCCATTTTGCAACCATAAATGTTAGAAATGTACAAATTAATTTGCATTTGTGCCTTAACGCACTTAACAGTTGTGCCAAATTTTAATTCCTTACCTTAAATAATTTCAAAGATATAATGGATCAATCCAAAAATTACATACAAACAAACAGTTGAAAAACGGGTAGAGATAGGCAAAGTCGGTCATGCATGGCATCTGCAAGCATGGTTCGGCGGCCGCGAGGCTTGGTCCCGTCACCCCGCCCGCCGCCGGCCACCGCTATCAAACGATCTACGGTCGCTACTATTAAGTACTAATAAGAATCGCGTTCGTAGGTTTTTAAATCACAATTATTAAACATTTTGCGTGGGTAATTAAACCGATATTTTAGGTACGTATCTGTTCATTATTATATCATTTTTATTCAACCTAAACGTTTATGAAACTAACTTTTTAGCGGGCAAGGCCTCGCGGCGCGAGGCCCTCCTTAGCGCGAGGCCTGGAGCGGCCGCTCCACTTGCTCCACCCTAAGGACGGCACTAATCAAGTTGAAACCTTAAGAGTCATCTTCACCTATGATCCACTAGCCCATTGTTGCGTTGTCGGCAATGTTAATCATACGGCTTTTAATGCAAAACATGGTATAGCATTCCCCTGTTTCGGACGCCGTTTTTCAACCGAATTTCTTTAAACTTGGTAAGTGTTTAGTTGAATAGTTATACTATGTCGCTCATACCTCGGAATTTTGAAAATTTTACTAAATTTTGAAATATTCCTAAGGAAAATAGAGTTACTTTGCGACGTCTCAAAGAGTAATATTTGTTAAATTTTCAAAATTCCGAGGTATGAGCGACATAGTATAACTATTCAACTAAACATTTACCAAGTTTAAAGAAATTCGGTTGAAAAACGGCGTCCGAAACAGGGGAATGCTATACCATGTTTTGCATTAAAAGCCGTATGATTAACATTGCCGACTGCGCATAACAATGGGCTGGTGGATCATAGGTGAAGATGACTGTTAAGTAACTTCAACATTTTAGCAACAAAACTTTTTATTCAACATCAACTTTAGAAAACCAACCAAATTGATCTGTACTTATTACACTGTGTCATCGGCATAAACCATTACATGTATGGTCAGTTAACAGTTTCTGTTTTTCCCCCTTAGATATTACAGTAGCATATCTTCTTATAACTTACTATGAGTTACATGTTTGTATTAAAATATTACTTGAAGTTTGTTATTAATACTCTTTCGTTTTGAAACACAGTCCACTTTAGATTATAAAGATCTAATATAAACTAACCTAAAAGTAAAACTTGATCATTCTTAGCATTTTTTGCAGCTGTGTTGCAGGCCAAAGTACCATACATAATTGAGTCAAGCCTGGGAGATGAACCTCGAGGGGACTATCCCCCCTCAAAACAAAATATTTCTCTTGGTTCGTCACTGTTAACATTTTACAAAACAAAAGGGTCTATAATGGCAATTTGAAATTGCCACTGATCGATCACGGTTGCTAACTTGTAGAGCGACATGATAATCTAGGGAATTTTAGTCTGCTTCCAGTGTTGCCATTCCATCCACCGTGCAAGATTTGACAGTACGGTACAAATTTGTGGGTTAACCACAAACTAATTCAATTAAAAATCCCCGCTAATCAAAAAAATCCCCCCCAAATTTTGGCTCAACGGCGCAGTTTGCGCCATCAATCCCCCCTGTGGGCGGCCCTGATGAAGACTCTAAAACTTGCATATTTCGAGTTGTTCCAGTCTCACTTTCAATATGGACTTCTAACATGGGTCATTTTTCACATTTTAATGAAATTCTCCTACTTCAGAAGGAGGTTATTAGAATCATGGCTGGGGCTGGCCCTGTGGAACATTTCAAACAGCTTTTTGTTAGGTTAAACATATGTACCATCATCAATCTGTACATTTATAATATTTTAGTATACACCAAAACTAATTTGAATGAGTTTCTCACTTAATTACTAGGCAAAATTTCCATTCACACAACACCAGAAGAAAAGGACAACTGGATATTCTGCAACACAGGTTGGCTCTTAGGTAATTAATTCTTTTAAACTAAATTGTGTGAAATTTTACAATAAGCTGCCTGAGTCTCTCCATGATGCTGCATTAACAACATTCAATCAAACTGAACAGCTGAATGTCAACAAGGGAGCAGGACCAGACGGTATACCACCTTCTGTTCTTCAAAAGTGCAGCTCCATCATCAGTCCATCTATTGCGAAGCTATTTAACAAGGCAATAAATGAGGGGATTTTTCCAGATGTGTTCAAAGCCAGTTTCATCGTACCTATACATAAATCTGGTAGCTTGGATGACGCAGCCAATTACCGTCCCATAGCAATTTTGTCAACCCTTGCTAAAGTATTTGAGAGCCTTATTCTTGATAAAATTCGCCCTTTCTGAAGAATATTATAATTCCTCAGCAACACGGATTCACCAGTAATAGATCTACTGTAACAAATCTTGTCTTGTTCCAGCAAACAATCCTGGATGCATTTAATAAAGGTTCGCAGTTGGATGCCATTTACTTTGATTTCAAGAAAGCTTTCGACAAGATCGATCATTCCATCCTATTGCTGAAGCTTAAAAGCTTGGGTATTGGCGCCTGTTAACATTTTTCTCTAGCTACCTAACCAATCGTCGGCTTATGGTGAGATATAATGGAGCACTTTCTGATGAATTCAAGGCAACTTCTGGTGTGCCTCAAGGTTCGCACTTGGGACCTCTTCTTTTCATCATATATATCAACGATATCGGAAAACATTTGAAAGTGAACTATTTATTGTTTGCAGATGACTTGAAGATATATGCGCAGATTTCTTCACGTGATGATTGTATTTCTCTTCAGATTCACTTGGTGTTATTCTTCAATGGTGTAGCAAGAATAGAATGTCTCTTAACCTTAAGAAATGTTTCTGTGTCTCTTTTACTAGATCTCAAAACCCCATACATTTTGCATATAAACTTGGGTGTGAAACTATTGACCGGAAACTCGAAGCACGTGATCTTGGCGTGTGGTTCACTTCCAGTCTAAGTCCTGAGTTGCACATATCCAACATAAGCTCCAAAGCTGGCCGTGCCCTCGGCTTCATCATCAGGTTCTCACGGGGATTTACTAACATGTTGGCACTGAAAAACCTTTATTTTACCCTTGTTAGAAGCATTCTTGAGTATTCTTCTGTAGTCTGGAACCCTTACCAACTTAATCATGCTCAAACTCTCCAAAGAATACAAGACAGATTCATCAGAGTTGTTGGATGCCGAGTGGGCTTCAACTACAGAGACGTTCCAATGGCTGAAATTTCGGATATGCTGCATCTCCAGACTCTGGCATCCCGCCGTAGTGTCGCCGATCTTGTATTTCTGTACAAGATTCTGAACGGACTTGTCGATTGTTCAGAACTCCTTTCCCAAGTTCATCTCAAGACTGGACATCGAACAAGATCAGAAGACCTCTTCGCCAGACTTCATTACCGAACTTCATATCTCCAAAATGGAACCATGGCCCGAATCCAGAGACGAGGAAACCAAGTAGCTCCCCAAGTCGACTTCTTCTATGATAGTCTTGCACTATTTAGAAAGACAATCGCCAACATTATTTCTTAGGATCTCAATCGAACAAAGAATGTAGCATTTGTTTCATATTTTTCTGTGTTTCAATGGCAAGTTTTAGATTGTGTAACTCTCGAAACCATTATTGTTACTCATGTTGATTGCATTACTTTTTTCAAATGTATCTATTGTTATTGGTTGGTTGGTTTTTGTTTTTTTATTGTTGTTGTCATGTACATATTGTTATAAATAAATTATTGCCTGTTACGTAATTGTTACATTCATTATTGTTGTTATATTCAAAGTGTAATTTTCGCATCATCATCCTACTTTGTTAGTATTAATTAATTTTGCTTGTTATTACTGTTACTTCATGAAAATGGTTGTACCGTTGAAATAAATAAATAAATAAATAAATTAAAAACTAGAGTTTATCATTGGCTGGTTAAAAATCCTTTTTAAAATATAAACGAGTTTATTGACACCCAAAACCTATGTAAGTTTTTCTGGCTGGGTTTAAGTGTTTTGGTTATATTTATAATCAATGGTTGTAGCATTGACTATGATTACTGTAGTATTAATAGTCAATGGTTGTAGGACAATAAGTTGAATCTGTGTTGGCAATACTGCGTCTGTACATCTGATTTCGACTGGACTTGACATTTCATTATTATTATTATTATGAATGTTGTTGTTTCTTTGGAGAAAAATTTACTTTCCACTAAATATTTTTTCTGTTGCGTTTAAATATTCCCTTAGTTAAAACATTGTGCAGTTTTACAAATTTTGGGTATATTTCAGTGTCCAAACTTCAATAATTTAATAGTTCACTATGATAGAATGGGAAGGTTAGTGATACGATATGGTTGATTATTCGTTGTGTGAGTTAGGCTAGACTAGGGTATCTTTAAAATCATAGAAGTCCTAGTATCGATTATTTTTATTCAAGGAAGATTTTACATTTGATTAAGCATAGAACTTTGAAGTCATGCTCACGCTGCCAATGGATATTTATGCAATTAATTGTGTTCAACCAAGATTTGGCTAAGCCATTTTGCTTTTTTCCTAAGAGTCTTGAAAAAGGAGTTTTGTTAGTCTAAAACATTGTTATTGACCTATGCACATAAGCCATCAAGTGCACTTTTTTATATGCCACTGTATAGATTAAAATCCTTCCAAGTCCAGGAGAGAATTAGGGCCTATTTCAAAACCTTTGCTGATCATTCAATTAATTTTAATATCGTTATATACTCATTTAGTAAGTGTTAATTTTAATATCTGTGATTGTGGGCACGTTTAAAAAAATAATCTTTGTTATTAAACTATATCACTATTATTTATGGTTTTGAATTCTTGTTAGGCCTAATATTAATTTTTCCGATAGTTAACCTAACCTGTAGGTCTTCAACCCCCGGAAGCCTATAATACCGTCTCGAGACTGTGGCTATACGTTTACTTGTTGTTCGCATAGGCTGGTTGAACCAGGTCATTTGAAACTCTGACCTGGTTCCAACGAGTTGACAGAATTGTTAAAGGAAACCACCAATTCACCATTAAGTTACTGTTTTTTCTACAAAATTTTTGAATATTTTTTGGTTTTTTAAATACAAAATTTGTTCTCTGAACTTTTTTGTATTTTTTGTATTGAATTTCTGCTCTGAATACGGAATTCTTGGCCGGCGGCAACTTTCTTTGAAGAGGGTATTGAAAAGCTTGTCCACAGATATGACAAATGTCTCAATCTCTTCAGTGACTATGTCGAAAAGTAATCTTAAGTGTACCGTCAACCGGGGCTACTTTGACTCACGGGCTACAATGATAACATTTTTATTTTTACTTAAAATTTTTTTTAAATTTTAGTTTTATTAATAACAATTGTTAAGGATACCGTACTTTAATAGCTTACTTATAGCATAGGTTATCTTATTTTCATACTCACTTAAAAATATATGGTCTTATTTATTATAAAAAATTAATAGCCTACATGAACAACTTTTTTTTTGCGAAATAAAAAAACGTCCCCGAACTTTCATATGCACAACCTAACTACATTTTCCCCATTATTTTTGGTATATTTTAATGATTAGTCTATGTATCTGGGATGACAAGAATACATATCAATATGAATTTTCAACTATATATTTTCAACTTACGATATCCTAAGGGGAAAAATATTAAAAATTTTTTTCAAAAAATTGTCCGAGGTTTCTACTTCCAGAGGCAACTTTGACACTGTTTATTTTATTTGCTTATGTTCACTAGCAAGCTTTTGCTTGCACTTACATTTAGAATGGTAAATTTGTAATCGTAAGTGACCTTCATTAGACAGAAGAGGACATTAACAGTCCTGTCTAAGGAGAATGTCGGCCATGGTCAGTAACAAGACGATCTCGCGCCAGAATCATCCTATACTCTTCTCTCATTCTGCTTGGATTTTAAACTACCTATTTAGTTAGGTTGAGGTCGCTATTTCAATAAAGGTACAAAGGTATTTATTATTTAAACACAAGTTCCATGGTCTTAACATTAAATAAAACCTCTAAAATTATTGATCTGCAGCAGACCACACATCTGAAACGGAGTTGCGACCCTTGCTTCTCGAGCAACATTTCACGGCTATGGCACAATATAATATAAAGTACCAGTACTTATGTACTATTACTATTTTTTTTCCTTAGTTTCTAGTCTTTTTTAAACTAAAAACTGGTGTTGTTGGTACATGAATGCTTTGTTTTAGGTTATATATGAATTTTTTTTTAACCTTTGTAAAGTTAAAAAATCTAGGAACGGCATTAAAAAAAACCTATCGTTGATCAAAAACTATGAAAGGTAGAACAAGCAAAGTCATACAAAAATAATCATAATAACCCCAGCTTTCAAAAGAAGTATCAAAGTAACTCCCTTAACTAGTGGTTATATTGTGACAAGGCATCAAAGTTCATTTTACAAAATAGCCCCAGACTGGGACTACTTTGATAGCCGCCATTTTTATTTTTTACTGTCCAGAGTATTTAGCCTAATATATATGTTTTTCCTATCTAGCACTCAAAAGAACTAATTAAACTGCACAATTTAATATTTTTTCATTGATCTACCCCTTTAAGTAAAAAAGTTACAGCAAAAAGTCGAAAAAAATTTTACAAAGTAGCCCGGGTTGACTGTACCAATCTTTTGGTAATAAAAATTGTTGTTCTACATTAACATGTCTTTTATTTATAGCATATCAAAGGTTTAAAAAATAAATTGCCCTCGAAAAATTAGGATTTTTTTATTTTCAAAATTATTGTCAACACCTTGCAAGAAGATTTTAGGTGTTTATTGCTGTTGAAACTAGATTATGAAAAAAACTAAGTATTCTAGTCCTGCTATTTTAAATTTTTATTTTGAAATAGGCCTACATCAAGAGGTCTTTGAGAAAATTTAATTTTACGTTTAGGCCTAGCTGTAAACAGTACGTTGCAAGAAGTCACAGACATGCACGTGGAGTTGAACTTGTGCCTCCCTTATGGGGTAGACACTGAAGACACCATAGACTGAGATATCAAGATGTTATTGTTCAACACAAATTTTAGCTAGGGCCTACTGAATTTTAAATAGAAAGTTTGCTCAGTTATACTATTTATTTTCCACATCATTCATCTTGATGTAAGTTGGTGTAGGAAGCATGGAATGAAGGTTGCATTTATTGTTCCTCTGGAGTAGGCCTACCCAGTTGATAAAATTAGGCTAGTCAAATTCTTTAGAGTTTGTATGAGAGTATTGTTCTTATTAGGGCCTAATAACTTGGTTTTATACACAGATCTCCGTAAACAAGCAAGAAAACTTGAAAATGAAATCGATCTGAAGCTAGTATCATTCAGCAAACTTGGAACGGGGACGGTGAACACATACAAGAATAATGAGAGGTATGGTTGAGTCCGATACTTTCTTTATAAGATCCATTGAAAGTTACTTACATGAAATTTCCAAGAATAAAAAGCTTCCCTAAAATTGTATATTTAGGTATGGTAGGATAGGCCTATATTAAAAATAATCTGAACCTTTAAAAAATAATTTTCCAGTTAAAAATGTTTGCAATGTTTTGAGGCATTTGCCAATATGAAAAATGAACCATCATAATTTAAATCTTATTAGAAGAATTTAAATTAGCCTAAATTTAAAAACAGTTTCAATTTTAGCCATTTTTATATGAGGATTAAGAACATACCTGTAACTTTGCACACTAACCAATACTCTTTTAGTAACTTTTGAAATATATAGACTATCGTATAGTAATATGAATATTATATTCACTTTTATCGGTTGATTAACATATCCATCACCATATAACAAAATTACCCCAGACCTTAAGGGTTTTCAACTTTGAATATATTTGCAGCTTTAGACCTAATGATTTTGTTCTAGGCCTCAGAATTATGCCTATGAAAACTTTGGGGTAGGCTAAACTATTTTAGTAGAGTCAACATCTGTACTTTTCCAAAGTATAATCAAGGTTTGGCCTCTTATTAATATGAACTGATCAAGTGTTATTTAAAATAGGTCTATTTTTACTGACGGCGCTATAAGTAGCGGCTACTCCCCAACACTAAATACATGCACTACACAAGACACTCACACGTTAAGAGAAAATTAAATTTTTTAGATCACATCCATTAGATGAATAGATGGACATCATTTCAAAATTGTTGAACAATTCAAATATCTATTTATTGGTAATCATATCAAACTGTAATAGTGAAGAAAATGAAATAAACTATAGGATTGCTCAAGCCAACAAATACACGTACACTTGTAAGAAAATTTTAACATCAAAGCTTCTCTCCCTTAAACAAAAATCCAAGTATGCCATACTGTAATTAGACCAGTATTAACCTATTGGGCTGAAACTTGGATTTTAAACAATAAAGAGGAACAGAAAATGATTGTATTTGAAAACAAAACTGTAAGAATTATATATGGTCAAATACAGGAAAATGGAGAATGGAGAAAAAGGCATAATAGGGAGATAAGGGATTTATGTAAAAGATTATGATGTGATGGCACACACAAAAGCAAGAAAAATGAGATGGGCAGGACACGCACTACGGAGAGAAAGGAGCTCACCCTTAAAAGAAATAAGCATAGGAAAGCCAGAAGGTAAACGACCATTAGGAAGGCCGAAGAAGAGATGGTGGGATAACGTCACCAGAGACATCATAAAAATGGGGGCTGCAGTTGAAGAGGCTTAAGATAGAGAGAGGTGGAGAGCAGATGTTGGTGCGGCCAAATCCTGCCTTGGTCATAAATAGCCAGGGAGTAAGTAAGTAAATTTAAACACAAAATATGTAACCAATTATATGAATGTATATAAAAATGAACATTAGATATTGTATAGCATCCTGTGCAGGGTAGTCCTGAGTATAGTCAGGAAGTCAGGTAAACAAATTATGGTCAGGGAAATAGGAAAAAAGTATGGATAGTCAGAGAAATCCTCTCTAATGATGATGTTGAGGGGAGTTTTCAATGCTTGAGTTGGCTGAAACCCCGTCTAAGTCATTCACTTTTATTGGTTGATTAACATATCCATCACCATATAACAAAATTACCCAGGCCTTAAGGGCTCTCAACATTGAATAGATTTGCAGCTTTAATGAATTTGTTCAATGTCTCTTAATTATGAAAACTTTTGGGTAAGTTAAAACTATGTAGAGTTGACATCTGTAATTTACCAAATCATTGTCAAGATTTGGCCTCTAATGGATATGAACCGGTCAAGTTTTGTATAAAATAGGTCTAAAATCAAATTATTTTTTACTGATCATTTTATATTTGGAAAATTTAACCCTCCGAGCGTTATTCGTCGATTTTTCGGCCCAGCTTTTCGGCCTCCGAGCGTTTGCATCGATATTTCGATAATTAGAAAATGAGGTGTAACTTTATAGTCAATGACAGAAATGCACTCGTGAACGCGACCACTGTTTTCACGAGATTCTTAGCTACGTGAACACACCCATTTCAAATGGCTGAACGTGATTGGTTGTTTGTAATATGCAATGAAACATCTGGGAAAAAACTGTTACCATCTGCTAACTTTGTAAACAATGAAATACGTATTTTACCAATTGTTTTAATGTTATAAATGATTAAAAGTGTTACTAATACTGTTAATTTACATTATTGGAATAAATTAATATGTATGATCGAGTTTATAACCATTATTATGAGTAGGAATCAGTGTAATATTCATAGATTGATTTTACATGTGTTCTTATGGGATTAGGGTAAGTACCATAGGACATATTTGGTTTTATTCAACATACATTTTTTTCAAATGCTTCTAGCCTATATAAATTATATATTTTCTTGAACAGCATAAAATTCTAAACAAAATGTATATCTTGGAATTTTGATCATGTGTTTCTAAAATTATTTTAGGGGAGCGCAAAGTTACATAAAATATTTTTTTGTATTTTTTTAATTTTTAACCTATAGCCTAATTTTGGTAACAATAAGTAAGGGTAATAATTTTTGTATTTTTAGATAGTCCATTTTATCTACTTTCATACAATACAGTAGAACCTCGATAGTTCGACACTTTGTGGACTTAGAGGGTGTCGAACTATTGAAATGTCGAACTATAGGGAGTATATGGGAAATTTCATCACTGGGAGTATAAAAACCATTATTTTAATTAAGGAAATACTAAATTTTAATGAAACCATAACTTAATTGAACTTTAACATGACAAATATTCACATTATTCACCACTTTGTTTACATTTTCACATTTGTGAGTCTCCAACATGGACACTATCGGTTGTTATTGACATGATAAGTTGTCATGGACCCTGTCGAACTATAAGGAGTGTCGAACTATCGAGAGTCGAACTATCGAGAGTCGAACTATCGAGGTTCTACTGTATATACATTTATAGTGCTAGGTCATAAAATATATTTTTTATTAATTTTTATTTGAAAGTATGCAAAACCTCCAAAAAATGCGTAACGCTCCAGGGGTGCTATATTGAACGCTCGGAGGGTTAAAGACAAAAAATGTAACTCATTATGTGGACTATGTATATAAAAAATGAACACTAGATAGAGTGGAAGCTCTCTTAACCGACCTGGGATCAACCGCGTTGTTGGATTAACAGACCGTTTTCCAGAAATATACAAACCTCTACCATGCGTGCTGATGTTGTGATGATCTAAAAATGACTCATGTTTCAACAGGTCTATCGTACTTTTCTGTAACAAATCTATTTCAGTCAGTTGCTCTCAATATTTCGTTATGGCAGTGTTTACTGTGCTAACTGTGTCTGCTCATTTTGTTATAACAGTTTTTATACAATAACTGTCTGTTTATTTTATTAACTAACTGATTGCGTAAGGAACAATTTCTAGCATTTTTACTTGTTTTATTGATTTTAACAAATATTTGTGGTATTTTTCGGTTTAACAGACCTTTTTCATTTCGTTATCCGACCAGGTCCCGTATGGGTCGGTTAAAAGAGCTTTTACTGTATTGTGTAGTATATTGTGCAGGGTGTCCACATTCTGGAAAGTCAGGGATAGTCCTGATTATAGTCAGAAAAGTCAGGTAAACAAAAAAGAAAAAGAAAACTTATCAGGGAAATGGAAAAAAGTCTGAAAAGTCAGGGAATCCTTCCTCATGATGTTTTCAACGCTTGAGTTGGCTGTAACTCCAGCTAAGTTATTGTATTATTTTTTGGGATTTTTCACAAATCAGTTTATTGCTGTACAATTTGTGCTTGGACTATTTTTAATTGTAAATCTTTTCCTTTTTTGGTTGTTGAGTAGTTGTTAGTAGTACAATGGCTGCTAAATAGAGTAAACATAATAAATTGTGGCTTGATGCCAAAGTATTTTCTGAAAATAGTGAGTTGGTTGGACTTTGTAGTTAATGATAGAACTTTTACATATTGTACAGTGCGTCTTACTTATTTTAAAGTGTGTCTTGAGCATAGAACTCTATATATATAAGAACGACCAAACGACTAATTCTGTCAGTGTACGCGCTTTAATTCATACACTTGTTACTCATATATACAAAAAATAACAAGAATGAACCTTATATTTGTAATCTGCATTAACTACTGATTCCAATGATATACAAATATTTAGCATTTTTTATATTAGGAAAGCATAATAGTTATTAAAACAAATGTTTTTGTAAACGTTACATCAAAAAGTTATCAAGCGAGAAAGTTTTTTATTTTTTGGCAAGGAACAATTTTACAGCGGCAAAGTTTCAGATTATGAGTTGATCTAAAAGATTTACATTTAACATTTTTACCTAACAGTTTTAGTTTCAGATTTAATTGAGCACAAAGCAGGCGTTAAATGATATTGACGCGCTGCCGCTTAGTGGCATTGCGACGAGTCGGTCGTCTCGAAATTATCTAATAATGCCTCTTCAGTGAAGGCAAATTTAACTGTGAATTATTTGTTTTCAGTTTTTTTTTTTTTTTTTTTTTTTTTTTTTTTTTTTGTAAAACTTATGTAAAATAAACTAATTAAAATCAATAGTAAAATCTACAGTTTTCTATATACTAACAACATTTTAAATCAAGACGATGGAAGTTTGAAAATATTAATAAAATGAAATAATTTCAGAATTCAGTTCTTTCCAATTTTATTAATAGGCCTATTTATGTTTAATTTTTCTCATGATAATTTTCTCTAAAGACAAAACCCCATTAAATAACCATTCATATGAAAGTATAGAAGTGACTGAAATAAATACAAGAGCCAGTTCAACCATATTTTATTAAAACACAAATAAAAAAAGTCATTAAGCTTCATACTTCTTAACAAACTTAAGTAGGCTATACCGGGTGTCCAGCCTAAAGTGTTACAATAGCTAACTTTTTTATTTTATGTCTGACAGTAAACTTCTTATGGCGGACCCCCGTTACTTTTTTATGTTACTTACAAGAGTGTACTTCAATTTTCGTAATTTCCGCCATTTTTTCAATATGGCGGCCAACTTCTAAATTTCTTACGGAACACCCTACATGTTATGGTGTTTTTGAAATTTGCATATAATTTTAAAACTTTTTTATTCTTTGCCATTTTCTTCTAAACCTCACGGTTAGGGAGCTAGAGGCAATTAAAGTTCATTTTTAGTTCCATAAGAATAACATGGGGCAAATTTTATCTGCCCGTATCTCCAAAACCATTGATTAAAATAAAAAATACTCAAGAATAAAAATGTCTTAAATTAATGTTTTAAGAACATTTCACTCATAAAAATTATCATTTACGTATAAATTATCCTCTTCCCAAGATGGCGGAGAAAAAATAAAATTTTTAAAATTTTTTTGTCTATTACTAAAAAAATGTTTTTAAAACATCAATTTAAGACATTTTTATTCTTGAGTATTTTTTAAATTTAATCAATGGTTTCGGAGATAAGGGCAGATAAATTTTGCCCCATGTTATTCTTATGGAACTAAAAATGAACTTTAATTGCCTCTAGCTCCCTAACCGTGAGGTTTAGAAGAAAATGACAAAGAATAAAAAGTCTTAAAATTATATGCAAATTTCTAAAACACTATGACATGTAGGGTGTTCCATAAGAAATTTTAAAGTTGGCCGCCATATTGGAAAAATGGCGGGAAATTTTGAAAAGTGAAGTACATACCAAAAAGCAAAATAAAAAAGTAAAGGGGGTCCTCCATAAGAAGTACAATGTCAGACATAAAATAAAAAAGTTAGCTATTGTAACACTTTAGGCTGGACACCCGGTATACATAATATTAATAATAAACACGAGCACCATCAGAAATTAATTTTCAATGCATTGTCATGTGATTAAGACTTCAATGCCATGATCTAAATTTTGATTACATCATAACATGCCTGCGTGTTAGTTAGGAAAAACTCATGAAATAAGACTTGTTCTGTACATTTTCTATTAATTGTTTTAACTCAATTCTTTTTGTATTCGTATCTGTTCATAAGTAAACATTTGTTAAATAATGTAATAAAATAAAATAAATTAACTGAATTAGAGTAAATTTTAAATATAACACTTACTTGTGAAAAGAAATGACGCTCCCTATAACGTTACGATTAGTGCATAACGTAATAACAAAATGGTTTAAAATACCTGTTACTGCCAAGTGATCCTTAGATTAGGTGTAGACTACCTATGGTTTCGAACATCAAGGTGTTCATTTTCAAGTCTTCAACATCAAGTTAAAAGTTAAAAGAGTCAAGTCAAGTTAAAAGACAATCTCTGTCTTTGTTAGAATCACCTATTATTTCCATTGCAGCATTGTATATTATATTAGACTCAAAAGATAGTTTTTCATTTAATTATGACAAAGGCAGAGAAGGACCAGACATAGAGAAAAGAGGGAGGAGGGGTACGTGACGTCAACACGCCGACACGGCACACGGCACTAAATCAACTTGCCCAGTCATGAGTCACCACCCGCCGCCGGCGTTTCAATTCAAGTATTTTTCGTCTTTTTGTCCTGACCAGTGTATTAATGTAATGTTTTCGTGTATGTTTGTGCTGTATAAATTCTACCATTTGATGACCTCTTCAAATTCCAATCTTGAAGAGGAATAATGCTTTTAACTTGATGTTGAAGACTTGAAAATGAACACCTTGATGTTCGAAACCATAAGTCGTCTACACCTAATCTAAGGATCACTTATAAGTCACGCCACATAAGTTGACGAATGGCCAAAAACAGCTGGGTAGGGCGAGGGGAGGAGAGGGGGTACTTTTCCAAAAACATTGAGCTTACATTACATGCAAATTTTTATAGAACAGCTGATTATCAGATCATTTTAACTGAATAGTAGTGAAAATTCATTCCTCAAGTTACGTGGCGGGGGTTATAGCAGTAACAGGTATTTTAAACCATTTTGTTAAATATTAAGTGATCCAGAGGCTATACCATCATGAAATAACTATAAAACTAAACGTCTTAACTTAAAAGTCACATCTTAAACTTAAACTGTACCTCGTCTTGACATGTCCACTCTTAATAAAGGTTAAGAGAGAAATGAGGAGGAATAAAAATATTCCAAATGTGAGTGTGAGAACAATTGGACTACTAAATCGGAAGAGATAATCTGGCCATCAAGCACAGACGCGATTCTCCGAAATCTTCAGCGTCGTGCCACTTTTATCTTTACACCTGAATTCAGAAAAAACCATTCACTTTATAAAAAATGTTAAATGTAAAGATTAAAATTTATCTCATTATCTACAACTTTGTTGCTTGCAGTTTTTTCCTGACCAATAAATACAAAATTTTTATGCTTAGTAACATTTTCATGTTCTCGCTGTGTATTGACATTTGTTTTTATATTATAAGATTTTCTAGTTAAACATAATGGCTAAGATATTTACATAGTTATAACCAGTAACTCTTTTTCTTTAAAACCATATTTGTTTCAATGATTTTGGATAGTTAGCGACCGGTAAAGAAGCGTGTAAGAGAGCGCGCACAAAAGCTTTGGCGGCTCATTTTGCGTTCTTGCCTGCTTTCCAAAACACGGGTTGCGGTTTTTGGTTCGAGTTTTGCCTTGCGTGCGCGTTCCAGGTGTATATAGAGTTCTATGGTCTTGAGTCATTAAAGCTCAGTAACATGGGTAAGCAAGCTGTAATATCACATGCTGAAGGACCTAATAATTTAAAATTCATGCCGGCTGAAAATTGCCTGCCAGCAATATAAAAAAAAGAAAAAATGTCGATGCCAACATCATGAGAAATTGTATATCCTATCCCGAGTACTTCAATAACACCAGATGCAAGAAATTTGAATCAAGAAACTTGTTTTGTATACCATACTTTTGAAAAATTAATTGCTTTTTGTAATCTGTTAATACATGTTTCAGTATTTTCTGTAATTTAAATTGCCTAGGCAGTGTATATATATTTTTGTATGTGTACTATCCCTATAGTTTTCAGTAAAGTCTGTGAGTCAGGAAATCAATGGAAAATGGTCAGTGAAAGTCAGAGAAATTAATGGCAAATTTTCTGTGGACACCCTGTTGTGTTTTATGCTAAATAAAACATCATAAAACATCAATAAACTGTGTGTTTTTTTAATCAATATTGTTTTCAGTGATATGGAGCCATTGCTTTCAACGGAACATGTATTTGATTCGGTTGCTGTCGAGATAGAACAGTTGTTGGCAAAGGTATGAACACCTAATTAGTTAATTTCATTATCTCTTAAAATAATCACAATAATAAATGCCTTGCTTGAATCTTCTCGATATAGGTTCACTATCAATAGATTGTTTACATATTACATTTATAACCTAAACTAAATAATTGGACCATAAGTAATAGACAGTTTTAGAAAAGTGATTAGATAATAATGCAGATTAATCTTTCACATTCCTTTCCAGTGGAATGTTGGCATACTTTTATTATTTTAGAAGTTTAAACCCAATAATTCATATTTTTTTCAAAACCATACTTTGACAATCAAAAAAACAAAAAATGGTTGTGGCTTTAAGTTTATTAATTAATTTCATTTTTTTCAATTATACAATAATATAAAGATTTAATACTTATTCTTATCCTAGAACCTTTCTGTTTAAACAAAAATATCAAATAAATTCAAAACATTAAAAAAAATTACCATACAGTTGTTAAAAGTAATGGTGGATATAATATCTGAGACCTACCTTTGGTTTAGCCATTTCTAGAGCTGGTGGTGGAAAGCGAAAACAAACTTTGCTTCCCTCTTATGAAATAATCTGTAAAAACTGCATTTAAAATAAACAATAATGAGGGCTCACAAAGATATTTTGGCTCATTCAAGTGCTCGGTGGCCCTTACCGTTGGGGGAGGGGGGGGGGGGGGCACTGGCAATATTTAAGGATATTTAAGGTTCTCATTTGATCCCATGGTAAAAATCAAAGTAGTTGATCCAATGCTTATAACTATAAGGTTATGGAAAGAAAGGAGTTTTTGATTATAGTTAGAATCAAGACGTGGCCCGCACCCACCTTACATTACTACGCGACTTAAAAGGAGCCTACATATTTGTAATACCTCACATAGCAAAAAAAGCTTGATTCGAACTTGATTCAAGCTTGATTTTTGAGGCTTGAAGGTTTGATTCAAACCTTACCAATCGAGCCTGAAAACTTGATTCAAACTTGATTCAAGGCTCTTAGTCACCGTGGATGTGAAATCAATTTCAACTTTAATCAAGTGTTTCATTCAATTCTTTTTCAAGTCACTTTCAAGCCTTTAAAGTCTTGCCTAATCTTTTCAAGTCTTTTTCAAGCATCTTTCGAGCCCTTTTCAAGTGTTTTTCGAGCCTCTTTCAAGCCTTTTTCAAGTCTTTTTCGAGTCTCATTTGATGGATTTTCAAGTATTTTTCAAGCCTTTAAATATTTTCAAGGTCTTTTTTTTCAAGGGCCTTCCGAGCATTTTTCAAGTGTGTGTCGAGCCTTTTTCAAGCCTCTTTTAAGTACTTTTCAAGGCTCTGTAGAGCCTTTTAAAGCCTCTCTCAAAAATGTTTCAATTGTTTTTCAAGTCTTTTGCAAGTCTTTCGATTCTTTTTCAAACTTTTATACATTTTTTAGCCTCGTTCAAATATCTTTTAAGTCTTTTTTGTTCTTCTGCAGCTGATATTACACATTAAAGTGGAATAATTCATCACGTGGTTAGTGTAATTTATTTAGTTTTTTTTTAAAACAGAAATTAGTTAAGTACAAATTAATTAGATTAACTACTTAAGTAGGGGGAGTATCTAGATTTTTAAATTATTTGTAGGCCTAATTTGTGAAATTGAGTTAGGCATATGTAAGTTTATTCCATATTCTCAGTAAAATTAAAAAGTAATTTTTTATAAGTTCTTTGTTTAGTACTTTTGATTATGTACTCAGAACTCCCGTTTTGAAACCACCGTTTTAAAAGGTATGTATGTGTTTGAGTCATATATACATTTCATACCTTTTAAAACGGTGGTTTTAAAACGGGGGTTCTGAGTACATAATCAAAAATTTACTAAAAAAAGAACTTATAAAAAAATTACTTTTAAATTTTATTGAGAATATGGAATACACTTACATATGCCTAACTCAATTTCACAAATTATTCCTACAAATAATTTAAAAATCGAGATACTCCCCCTACTTAAGTAGTTAATCTAATTAATTTGTACTTAACTAATTTCTGTTTTAAACTAAACTAAATAAATTACACTAACCACGTGATGTATTATTCCACTTTAATGTGTAATATCAGCTGAAGAAGAACAAAAAGACTTAAAGAGATTTGAAGAGAATAAAAAATTTATAAAGGCTTGAATAAACACAAGACAAAAAACTTACTGAAAAATCGGAACAGTAAAATACACATCCGATAACTTCGGAGTCTGATAAGAAAGTACTTACCAGACTCCCGTTAGTAAGTTGGCCCGTCTCGTCCCGAAAAATCTATACAAAATCGATGAGAAATCGATCCTCGGGAGCTGCGCACTGCATTGTGGGACAGCGTTGGACGGCTTGTGATTGGTCGGGACGTCGTGCCGTGAATCGGTATCGATTCGAGTTCGATTCGTAAACGTGAATTGAGTTTAGTTGGATAATCAAATTCAAGGCTTACATTGCTATTAAAGGGAGAGGTAAGTTCAAGCCTTCTTTAACTTTTTGGTGCTTTCGAATCGGAATCGATTAGATGATTAAATTCAAGGCTTACATTGACATTAAAGGGAGAAACAAATTCAAGCCTTGATTATCTTTGGTTATTTCGAATCGAACTCGAATAGATATTCAAATTCAAGGCTTACGCTGCAATTAAAAATCGAGGAAAAGTCAAGGCTTGATTCAAGCTTCCTTGCTATCTGGGACATGATTTAATCATGAATGAATGAAAATACTTATTTATTGAGGCAAATATAGGACCACATGACCCTTTCTTACAATTAACCTCTTAAATAATTAAATATAGCTAAAAACTAAAACTAACTCAATAGAAACAACAAATAAATAAAACCATACAAAAACAATTTATTATTTATTTTCTCAAGATGCAAATATAGAACTAGTAACAAAAACAAAATTTTAAAAGCACTATTAATCTATACACATACAATTTATACACATACAATCTATACTAACAGGCTTGCACATAATGCAAGACGATCGATCGCCATACTTCAAGTCAGCTGACCGTCCGAAGGCCACCCAACTGACAACTCACGCTACGACTGAACCACGCCGCACCGAAATTCATTAATTTTAAAGCATTTACTAAAACGTTCATAACTCCGGCGGTCATTAAAAGTCACTATGTTGAATGTTCCAATTCTTATAGTTTCTTTCTCGAGAAATTTTTCTGGGTACATTTCAGTCTAGCCTCGGACTTAGCGCCGTCATTATTGACTGTCCTGTTCACAGTTTGTCCAGATTGGGAATTGTTTTTGTTGTATTTTTGAAAGCCGATGAAATTATCCACTACCGGCTAGCTGGGCCTGTCGTAGCTTCCTTTTACTGAGGGCAAGTCCTCGACCCCCAACAAAAATCTGCTCGCTGACCAGGCTTTCAGCTGAAGTCGGTTAACACCCCTGGCGGAGGTGGCTTTGCCAATCGTGCGCTTACTAGGTGATTCACTTCAGCTTCCCCACAAGAAGGCAGTGAGTCAGGGTGTCGGGATCTGGGGCTTCAGTCGACTTTCGTCGCGGTTGCAGCATACCGGCGCCCCATTTTGGGCGTGCAGGAACCTAGAGACCTAGTTATCCCGCTTGGGAAATACCCATCAGGCCTCTACTGGGCTGGCCGAAATGGCCGGGGACAGCTATGACCAGAGCGCCAACTATAGTAGCGCAAAAGAAATTAGTTGTTTAATGAATCAGGAATTTATGATACTGTACCAAGGGACAGTTGATTTTCTATTGTAAAAAAGTATATTTTTAAAGCATCAAACTATGAAAAACTATAGCTTAAGGACCGTTTTTTTTCCAAACACGTTTAACTTAAACTTATCTTTTATTCAATGTTAGGTCTAAACATGTGTACAATTTTGGTAACTTGAGTTTGGATTTAAGTTTGCTTCGAGAAACCGGCCCTAAGCAGCCTAAAAACAAACGGTAAAAATTTAATCAATATAGTATTAGAAAAATAAAAAGACTTGCCTATTCAATTTGATGCCCAAGGGCAAATTGGTGTATGTTTAATACAACAGAATATCCCAATAAAAATACTAAATTCTTTATAATTCATGAAACAATTATTTTTTAAACTTTGCTTTAAATTGGTAAACTTCAAAGTAAGAAATAGACCTATTCTAAATTGGACACAATTATTGAAGTGTTATAAAAACATAACCAAACTAAACTAGCTTAGAATACCAAAAATAAATAGGCTTACCTATATTCTTATAGGCTAATAAAAATATGAAGATGACAGAATATAAAATAAATGGACATTTTATGCATGAATGTTACTTTTTGTAGCACAAGCTTTGAAGTCATTGGTCAGGTCTACTATCACCCACCCATAACCGGAATTTTGTTTTTTAAATATCACGTGATAAATACCGGTAGATCCTAGTGATGTCATTTTGCAGTTGTCTTATGTATCCACCGGAATTTTAAGGTTGACGATCACGTGCATATTGTGTTAACAGCAAAAAACCTAAACTGAGTATTTTGTATTTTATTTGATTTCTTTAGTGTCTTCATTATGGTTTTTTTTATCTTCGCAACTTCCAATGTTGGCACAACAATAATCTCGCTCAAAATATTTGTTAAACATGAGTGCATCCGCCCAGCAGCAGCCGGGCTCGGGTCGAGTGATTCATAGAGCAGCGTGTCCGCAAACGTCTCTTTGAACAGCAGCATCTCTCAGCACTGCAGCCGCGTGATTACCTCGGCGGCAGGCTCACTCATGTTACCAACCCCCGTAACCAACGGGTTACGGCCGTTGGTACGGGCCCGTCACCAACGGGATGTGATTAACATATTTTAATAAAAATTTCCTGCCGTATTTGATTTCAAATCTCATACTTAAATGTATGAATATCTATTCAATATTCATTAAATGAATATGTTTGGAACGGTTTTACAACTTTTATTTTATGTTTTATCATTATTTTTGTAAGGAAAATACTACAGAATGAAACTAAAAATTTCTTCTTTAAAGACAAAATATTCTGTAACTGCAACGTATTTTTGGGGGTCGTAGAAAATTTCGAAGTTTCTGAAATTTCGGGGGTTGTTAACCGGAATAGTTCAGCTGGCGTGGGATTTTCCAAGGTAAGTTTCAAAGGAAATTTCGTGGTCGTCTTAGGTTCACGGGATAACGAAGGGTGGCAGAGATCAGATATGGGATATTAGAGGTGGACTCAGATTCTGCAGCTGTTCTCTTAACAAAGAGTCAGAACAAGGTGTTGCTGCAATTGAGTCATCACCGTCCACGATCAAGGAAATAATATCGGAAAAGGATCGTCCAAGGATGGTGAACAGGTGAAGCAGGGTTCAGCCAGCTGGACCGGATCCTACGTCGATTATTTAGTCTCCAAAATACTAAGCTAGACTTTAAGTCTTAGTAAGACTCGTTCGTAGGTCGAGGTAGTTATCAAGGAATAGCTTGGTTCAACAGGGAACAATGTTCGGGTTCGCAGGTTGTAAGCAATTTAATACAATAGCAGTTCGATGACTTACTTTCGCTAGTGCTGTGGAGTCGGGGTCGTGGGATTTATGAATCGTTCATAAATCAGAAAATCAAGGAATTGCTTGGGGCAACAAGGAACAAGGTCATGTTCGCAGGTTGCAAGCAGTTTTAATTAAAAAGCGGGTTGTTAATTTATTTTCGCTAGCGCAATGGAGTCAGGGTTGTATGATTTATGGATCGTCCACAAATTGGAGTATCAAGGAATTGCTTAGGCCAACAAGGAACGTGGTGAGGTTCGCAGGTGGCGAGCAATTTAATTATAAAGCAACTATATTATTTTCGCTAGCGCTATGGAGTCGGAGTCGTGGGGATTTAGGGATCGTCCTCAAATCCAAGTATCAAGGAATTGCTTGGGCCAACAAGGAACGTGGTGAGGTTCGCAGGTGGCGAGCAATTTAATTAAAAAGCAAAACTATATTATTTTCGCTAGCGCTATGGAGTTGGGGTCGTGGGGATTTAAGGATCGTCCTCAAATCCAAGTATCAGGGAATTGCTTGGGCAAACAAGGAATGTGGTGAGGTTCGCAGGTGGTGAGCAATTTAATTAAGCAAAACTATATTATTTTCGCTAGCGCTATGGTGTCGGGGTCGTGGGGATTTAAGGATCGTCCTCAAATCCAAGTATCAAGGAATTGCTTGGGCCAACAAGGAACGTGGTGAGGTTCGCAGGTGGCGAGCAATTTAATTGAAAAGCAAAACTATATTATTTTCGCTAGCGCTATGGAGTTGGAGTTGTATGATTTATGGATCGTCCACAAATTGGAGTATCAAGGAATTGCTTAGGCCAACAAGGAACGTGGTGAGGTTCGCAGGTGGCGAGCAATTTAATTAATCAAAACGAATAACTATTTTAATTTTGCAAGCGCTATGGAGTTAGGATTCTATGACAGTACGCAAAAATGAAAAGGATTGGATCGTTATTCTCCGATAATATTCTGGTGAAATAAGGGTAGTCGTGCGGGATTAATTAAATGAATTATTTAGACAAAACCAAATGGCAGTTCTACTCTAATTAAATGAAATTGTTTGTCTTAAACTACTTTGCAAGGACTGACAGGCACAGGCTTGCACAGCTCCAGGGAAAGTTGGAAAGACAGGTGGTACAAATGGTTCATGGGATGCAACAGCTAATTCTAATAAAAGCAAAGCAAAGCAATGTGCATCTACTAACGAAAAGCGTACGTGAAACAATCTCCAATAATGTAAAGCTAAGTACAAATGAAGCTGGAACAGTATGGTCGAGCTCCTACCTTATTCGTCGTCTTCACTACTGGCTGTCTCGAATCGAACTGACAAACCTTCTTGGCTGATCGTGTTCGCCCCGTGAGCCGGGCTCGAGTGCGCATGCCCGTGCGCCGGCGCGGGGGCGGCCGTGCCGCTGCTGACTTTCCCCCGGCCGCGCAGGCCCGGGCGGCGAGCGGGAAATTCAAACTGACTAAACTCTTGTCTTTCGTTTTGGAGCCTACCACAATTAATTTAAAGCAAAAAAGTTTACTTAAAAATTCAGCACGTTACATCCCCCACTTACTTCGGGATAAAAAAAAGAAAAGGATAAAAGAAAAAAAAATCTGTATTCTTTCAGAGCAACAACAAAACAAAACAAAACAATTGAATCAACTTATAAACAACGAATAAAATATCACAGCTCAATAGGAACTAAAAATGACTTTTTATAAAAACAAAATAGGAACTTTTCTCAACATCTTAATTGCTAATACTTGTACTTATCAATAAAAAAATAATACTGTTTCTTGGATTTATAATACAAAACTAAAATGTAACTTCTTGTATGTTAACAAGTAAAAATAAAGTACAAAACATTATTTCTGCTTTGAGAGAAAAAAATGAAAATTCTCTATCTCAGGTTTTTTTCCACCTTAAAACCCATTCCAGGGCATTAAAAACCTAGCGGGGATTCTCTTTGTCACCCCACCGGGGAAAACGATTCTTCTGGTGTTCGCCGGTCCGCCTCGACCTCTCGTTGGCAGATACCGGTTCCGTCCTCTTCTCCAGGCGAGCCCGTGGGTGGTCGGGTCGGCTGGTTCACTTAGGTGCCATTTAAAAGTTTGTGTTGATGCGTTAAATCTTGGTCCGGCATACTTGGTACGTGTGGTCTGGTCCTGTTCCCAGGTCATCTGGTCCATTTGGTCTGGGCCCCCTTCGGTGGTTGTTGTACTATGTCTTCTATTAGTTTCAGGTGTTGGAGTTGCCGCTGACACCTGGATTGGTACTATGTCTTCTAGCCTACTGTAGAGGCGTCCGCCTGAGGAGGGTTCGTGGTGGCAGTAGGCATGGTTATATCCTGCCCTCTGTCGCTCTCTACGAATTCAAAATCTTCGAAGTTGAGGCTAGCAGCAACCGAGAGGCACGGGGAGTTAAGGACAGGCTGATCCGCCGGATCAGTGACATCTTTGGTAGCTTCCTCTATTAGGGCTAATAGTTCGTCCACTGGCATCATGCTGCAGGATGGCTGACTGTGATTTTCTTCCTCAATTGTCAGGGCTTCAAATCCTAGGGTCTCGATTTCGATATTCATTTCGATTGGGGCTTCGGGAGTGGCTGGAAGCGGTGAGGCGTTTACGATGCCCTCACCGTCGCAAAAAGGGGAATCAGGGCGACTTGGTTCCACCGAGTCCTTTAGGGTTTCTTCAATTTCTTTCCGGAATTCTTCAGGGTTTACCTTACTTTTCAGGACATCTCCTCCCATGGCGATTGTTTTTGCGAAATTCAGCACAAAAACCCCGAAGTCTACATGGTTCTGTTGTTGCGGTTGACGCTTAATGGTGTCCTGGAGGTGCCACGCCTCTGGTCGAAAGTCGGTGCCCCTTATCCTGGCCTCCCATCGGAGGGCGTAGTATAGCACATATATGTGTTGTTTGTGTGAGAACCCCAGCGAAGCAAATGACTCTATCCTTCTCTTCTTCGGGAAGGCCACTATGAGCGCCCAATGCATCTGAGTGGGGCGGTGCAGTGGAGCAAGAATCACATCCATGTCGCCTACGCTGATGTTCTGCAGATCCCGGTGGGCTTTGGCCTGCTGGTCTTTCTCCAGATGAAAGAAAAAGAATGTTGAGAGCTTGTGTACCCTCAGTGCCCCTTCGGGCCGATCCTGAAGAGACTGTAGATAGGCCTCGATTACCGTCCCTGTCAACATTTCCCTCGGCTGAAGACACTTCATGTCCTCGGGCTTCAGCTGGATTCATCGGTCGCTTGGCATCTCCACCTGTAACGACAAACATGCATACCACTACTATGCCAAGTATAAGCAGTTTACTGAGTGGGATGGGATGAATGGAGCTGTGCCCCTACTTGTGCCCCTTAACTAATTACTATTTTTGGTAGTAGTTACGGTTTTATACGGTTTTAGGTCTTTTACATGAGCAGGCCCTACCTTTTTACCCTTTAAGTCGCTAAGCATAAACATGTTTGCCCCTTGTGGACTTTTAATTATGAATGGTCCCTCGTACTTTGGTTTTAATTTAGCAGCAACATAGTCTATCGCACTGGAGAGATAGTGTGTTCGTCTCAAAACCAAATCACCCACTTTAAAGTAGTTTTCCCTTCTTCGTAGGTTATAATACTTTGATTGTCGAATATATGCTAGATTAAGATTCTTCTTAACCTTTTCTTTCAGGACTCTAAGTCGCTCGATTTGAGAATTTTGGTTCTCTTCGACTGGTATTTCTTCTGAATTTTCGGTTGATACCACCGGGGTCCCGTGAATGCTACGTGGAGCTCGTAATTCTCTGCCGAAATTTAGCATTGCTGGAGAGTATTGAGTCGAGTCATTAACCGAACTGTTGATAGCAAATCTGAATTTGTTTAAATGAACATCCCAGTCTCGATGATCAGATTTAATAAACTGAGAAATCATGGCTTTGACTACTCTATTCGGCCGTTCTGCTGGGTTTGATTGAGGAGTGTATGGAGCAGTGAGTTGGTGTCGAATTCGCCAATCTTTTGTTATCTGATGAAAGATCTTGGATGTGTATTGAGTCCCATTGTCCGTGATGACAACTTCGGGGGCTCCATGTCTAAGAAGAATCAGATCAACGAAGTGGGTTGACACCGACTGAGCGGTAACACTTTTTAGTGCTACTAGTTCCACCCCTTTGGTGAAGGTGTCTTGAAACAACAGAATGAACCGGTTGCCGCGTTTAGAGCGGGGCAACGGTCCCATCAAATCCGATGTCACAACCATCCATGGTCCTCGGGGTTGTCGGACAATCGAAGTACATCTTTCCTACAGGTTGCTTTTGTTCCACTTTATGTTTTTGACATTAGTCGCAGGTCCTCACGTATCTCCTTACATCCTTTCTCCATCCCGGCCAATAATACCTGTCAGACACCCGCTTAATGGTTTCATTTATTCCCAAATGTCCTGCGGTTGGGGCATCATGACATTCAATCATTACATCATCCATTAAAGTTGGAGGAACGCACATTTTCCATTCCGTAGATTCATCTTGCATTTTGTTACCTTTAGCGGTGATTCTCCTCAGTAATTTATCTTCTCGAATTACATAATCTTTATATTTTGCAGGTTCTTTGGAAACGTCATTAAATCTTCTCTCATACCAGGTAGCGTGATTTTTGGTGGGGTTTCTCTCGTTTTAGACTGGTGTTCTCTCGTCTGTGGCCATCGCAAACTGGACGGGATTGGTCGTAGTTATTACCGATGAATTTCCCTCTGTGGGGTACCGGGACAATGCATCGGCAACCTTATTCAGGGATCCTTTCCTATACCGTATTTCAAAATCCATTTGTTGTAACTCCAAAATCCACCTTGCAAGTCTTCCAGATGGTTTCTCTAAGCCCATTAGCCATTTCAAGGCCTGATGATCCGTAATAGCTATAAATTTGTAACCTTCGAGATACATCCTGAATTTTTGCACAGCCCACACGAGACTCAAACATTCCTTTTCAGTGACTGTAAATTTTTGTTCACCTTCGGATAACATTCGGCTTGCATAAGCAATCACGACTTCTTTTCCATTTTGGATTTGATTAAGTGTTGCACCTAATCCGCTGTTTGAAGCATCCACTTGAAGGATAAATGTACAATTGAAGTCCGGGCAAGCAAGTACAGGGGCCGTGGTCAGCTTCGCTTTCAGTCGATCAAAGGCTTCTTCTTCTTTGTTAGTCCATTGCCACCTAGCATTCTTTCTTAATAATTTGGTTAGCGGAGCGGTAATTTCAGAGAAGTTTTCTACAAATTTTCGATACCAGGATGCTAAGCCAATAAAACTGCGAAGATGTCGTACTGTCGTGGGGGTTGGAAAATCTACTATGGCTTTCACTTTTTCCGGATCAGTATGTATTCCAGAGCTGTTCACAATGTGCCCTAAATACTTTATCTCTCTTTTGCAAAAGTGACACTTATCTGCATTCAAGACTAAGCCCGCCTGTCGGAGCCTAGAAAATACATCCTTTAACACTTCCAAATGTTCTTCAAAAGTGGTGGTTACGACAATAATATCATCCAAGTACGCAAAAGCTTTAGGCTCGAGTTCTGATCCTATGACTCTGTCCAATAATCTCTGAAACGTTGCTGGAGCCGAATGTAGCCCAAACGGCATAACTTTAAAATGATATAATCCACGGCCGGGTATAGTGAAGGCTGTTATGGGTCGGCTTTCCTTTTCTAATGGTACTTGCCAATAGCCATTCTTCAAGTCGATTGTAGATATGTATCTCGCTTCTCAGAGTTTATCTAATATGGCATTTATTTGGGGAAGTGGATATGCATCCTTTTCCATAACAAAATTTACTTTCCTGAAGTCTACACAAAAGCGATACTTTCCAGAGGGCTTTTTGACTAAGACTACTGGGGAACTCCAAGCTGAATCAGAAGGTTCAATTACATCGTCAGCAAGCCTTTTATCAACCTCCTCATTCATGATGTTTTGCATAACGGGGTTCCGTGGATAAAATCTTTGCTTGATCGGAGAATCTGTTTTCAATAATTTAATTCGGTGTTCTACAAATGAAGTACGTCCAGGCATCATTCAGGTATCATTAAATAGTTGTAGTTCATCCTTTAGAAATTGTTCTAGGATAGTCGTTTCCTTTTTAGTAACATTAGTGATTCCACTAACATCGACTGTGAAATTTGTAAACTCAGACAGGTTGGCGTTATCGTTTTGAAAACAGGACGGTATGCTTATTAAGCCTAATAATTTTAATACATCCATGCCAAGCAATATTGGTGTAGTAAGTGAAGGTACACATAACGTTTGGAGAGTTTGTTCCCGGCCTGCAATTTGACATTGGAAATATAACGCTTGGTTTACGGAAGTAGTAGCTCCATTTGCCATACATAAGTCAACTTTCACAATTGTTGGGTAGATGTTATTCTGTCCAAGTAATTTGACTACTTCATTGCCTACAATAGTCACTGTAGAACCTGTGTCAATTAAAGCATGAAACATTTTTCCAACTATTATTACTTCGATGTAAGGGCGTGAATCATTCTCCTTAAGACCTATACATTGTAGATTACTAGGATCCTCTTGCGGTGAAATTATTTGGAATTGTCTTGAAGAGGGAATAGCTGGATGGAGTAGCTGGAGGTGGTCTTTGTTTTGTTTGGTCCGGAGTACCTCCTTCCTCCCGGGCCCATGACCCGTTTCCCTTCCTACAATCACAGTGAATTGTCCGTACACCTTCCCTCTTACAATTGAAACATTTTATAACTCTTGGCTTTTTACACTCGTGATATCGGTGACCTTTACTGTCGCAATTCCAACAGAAAACCTCTTGTGAGTCCTGTACATTTCGGGTTCGATTGTTCGCAGATATCGTACTCCGCTCATGACTGTTTTTCGTCTGATGTTGAATTGTGGAAGTATTTTGTCTCGAAAATTGTCCATTCTGATCATCTCTTCTGCCTGAAAATCTATGTGGGTTTCGCCACAACTCATTGTTGGCTTTCCAGCTGTCCACCCTATTTCTGCTCTGTGTATGCGGGTCATAATCGTGGTTGTTGACTTCCACACCTGATGTTCGGGATTTGTCTGCGGATCGGTAGTAGGCCGTTTCTGGAATAAAAGATTGGGCTGGGTTAGGAGGTGACCTGTAGTTCTGTTTTTCTCTTAGGTATGTTTCATAGTTCTCGGCATGTCTCAACGCCTCTGATATAGTTGTGAAATGTTCACGATGAATTGTGAGTTTGTAGTCGGGGCGCATGTTAGTGTATATCTGATCCATTTCTTCGGTTTGGGTGTATCCTCCTCTTCGGCGTATCAGAGTACTCAATGCTATCACATAGCTGCGAAAGCTTTCGTTCTCTCCCTGAGTGCGGTTCCTAATTTCCTGTGTCAAGGTCCTTTTATATCCCAGAGGAAGGAACTGTGTTCGGAGATCTGACATAAAATCTTCGTAAGTCATCCATCTATCTTTGCTATTGCGGTACCATAAAAGAGCTTGGCCTTTAAGGAGTTCTGGCATCGCTTTCAAAAGATGGTGTCGATTAATTCAGTACGCCTCAACTAATTCTTCAAGTCTTTCCAAAAAGGAAATAATGTCCTTGCCACCATCGTACTTTAGATTCCATTTTCGAATTACATTGCATGTGGATGAAATGTCATTCATGTTGCTACGGGTATTTCCCTGTAAATTTTGATTTGAAATTGGGATTTGTCGTTCGCTTATCTGAAAATTCGGGTTTCTAGTGGCATGGTCTTCAGAACAACCTTCTGATACTAAGGTTTTATTTAACAACTCAGAAATAGCTACCTGCACGTGGTCATCATTAGCCGAAGGTGGTAGACCTAACATTTCTTTAATTACGTCTATACCAGGTCGGGATTTCCTGCCTGCCACGAATTCTTGAGCGGATATCAGTGGTTTTTGATAGTTATACGACATAATAGAGGTACTCATAGGTAGAAATTGGCAAACCAGCATAGTCTAATAGATTTCTCTCGTCCATCGTTTTTATCGCTTCCGATAATGGCGTTTTTCTTTGCATTCGTATGTAAGTTGCGAGACGTCTTCGTAGGTCTTCAACTTTTCCTTCCGAGGGTAGGCTTATATTGTCCAGTTCCATAATCAACTGATCTTTTGTTAACTTATAAATCCAACCAACTTTTGGGTCCATTTCAGTTGGGTACTTGTCGGTTTTGACGTTTGGTACAGTTAGAGTGTTGAAGTCATCCTTCCGAATTGCTCCTGTCAAAGTAAATTCCGTCCCAAAGGAGGTACAAATTGGAAGTTGCAGGTGTAGTTCTCCAGGTAGCCCAGTAGAAATCGTTGGTTGACTTGCCGATGTGCTAGGACTCTCCGTTACTAAAGTTTTTTTCTCCGTATCACCTTTTTCTTTATCTTTCGATTGCTGATCTTTCTCTCCCTTTGGTGCCTTTGCTGGCAAAATGTATAACGGTGAAAGCAAAAACCAAAATAGCCGCAAAAACAACGTAATCAGACCCATTTTGCAAACACAAAATACTGTGAAAATGTTCAAATTGTTAATACAGACAAAATCTATTCAAAATTTAGGATATTTTCCTTTAAATTGTCAACTGTTCGGGCGCCATGATTTGCAACGTATTTTTGGGGGTCGTAGAAAATTTCGAAGTTTCTGAAATTTCGGGGGTTGTTAACCGGAATAGTTCAGCTGGCGTGGGATTTTCCAAGGTAAGTTTCAAAGGAAATTTTGTGGTCGTCTTAGGTTCACGGGATAACGAAGGGTGGCAGAGATCAGATATGTGATATTAGAAGTGGACTCAGATTCTGCAGCTGTTCTCTTAACAAAGAGTCAGAACAAGGTGTTGCTGTGTTTGAGTCATCACCGTCCACGATCAAGGAAATAATATCGGAAAAGGATCGTCCAAGGATGGTGAACAGGACCGGATCCTACGTCGATTATTTAGTCTCCAAAATACTAAGCTAGACTTTAAGTCTTAGTAAGACTCGTTCGTAGGTCGAGGTAGTTATCAAGGAATAGCTTGGTTCAACAGGGAACAATGTTCGGGTTCGCAGGTTGTAAGCAATTTAATACAATAGCAGTTCGATGACTTACTTTCGCTAGTGCTGTGGAGTCGGGGTCGTGGGATTTATGAATCGTTCATAAATCAGAAAATCAAGGAATTGCTTGGGGCAACAAGGAACAAGGTCATGTTCGCAGGTTGCAAGCAGTTTTAATTAAAAAGCGGGTTGTTAATTTATTTTCGCTGGCGCAATGGAGTCAGGGTTGTATGATTTATGGATCGTCCACAAATTGGAGTATCAAGGAATTGCTTAGGCCAACAAGGAACGTCGTGAGGTTCGCAGGTGGCGAGCAATTTAATTATAAAGCAACTATATTATTTTCGCTAGCGCTATGGAGTCGGAGTCGTGGGGATTTAGGGATCGTCCTCAAATCCAAGTATCAAGGAATTGCTTGGGCCAACAAGGAACGTGGTGAGGTTCGCAGGTGGCGAGCAATTTAATTAAAAAGCAAAACTATATTATTTTCGCTAGCGCTATGGAGTCGGGGTCGTGGGGATTTAAGGATCGTCCTCAAATCCAAGTATCAGGGAATTGCTTGGGCAAACAAGGAACGTGGTGAGGTTCGCAGGTGGCGAGCAATTTAATTAAAAAGCAAAACTATATTATTTTCGTTAGCGCTATGGAGTCGGGGTCGTGGGGATTTAGGGATCATCCTCAAATCCAAGTATCAAGGAATTGCTTGGGCCAACAAGGAACGTGGTGAGGTTCGCAGGTGGCGAGCAATTCAATTAAAAAGCAAAACTATATTATTTTCGCTAGCGCTATGGAGTCGGGGTCGTGGGGATTTAAGGAACGTCCTCAAATCCAAGTATCAAGGAATTACTTGAGCCAACAAGAATGTGGTGAGGTTCGCAGGTGGCGAGCAATTTAATTAAAAAGCAAAACTATATTATTTTCGCTAGCGCTATGGAGTTGGAGTTGTATGATTTATGGATCTTCCACAAATTGGAGTATCAAGGAATTGCTTAGGCCAACAAGGAACGTGGTGAGGTTCGCAGGTGGCGAGCAATTTAATTAATCAAAATGAATAACTATTTTAATTTCGCTAGCGCTATGGAATTAGGATTGTATGACAGAACGCAAAAATGAAAAGGATTGAATCGTTATTCTCCGATAATATTCTGGTGAAATAAGAGTAGTCGTGCGGGATTAATTAAATGAATTATTTAGACAAAACCAAATGGCAGTTCTACTCTAATTAAATGAAATCGTTTGTCTTAAACTACTTTGCAAGGACTGACAGGCACAGGCTTGCACAGCTCCAGGGAAAGTTGGAAAGACAGGTGGTACAAATGTTTCGTGGGATGCAACAGCTAATTCTAATAAAAGCAAAGCAAAGCAATGTGCATCTACTAACGAAAAGCGTACGTGAAACAATCTCCAATAATGTAAAGCTAAGTACAAATGAAGCTGGAACAGTATGGTCGAGCTCCTACCTTATTCGTCGTCTTCACTACTGGCTGTCTTGAATGGAACTGACAAACCTTCTTGGCTGATCGTGTTCGCCCCGTGAGCCGGGCTCGAGTACGCATGCCCGTGCGCCGGCGCGGGGGCGGCCGTGCCGCTGCTGACTTTCCCCTGGCCGCGCAGGCCCGGGCGGCGAGCGGGAAATTCAAACTGACTAAACTCTTGTCTTTCGTTTTGGAGCCTACCACAATTAATTTAAAGCAAAAAAGTTTACTTAAAAATTCAGCACGTTACAGTAACTTTTCCTAATCTGTAAAACAAGTACTTAGGTTCCACAAATGTAGGTCTACTGAACCTTTGTTGTAGGCAATATGAGACCTATAAGGAAGCTTAGGATATAAAATTTGTTGCAATATAGTGAACGATGTTGTGTTTAGAAGCTCTGTATCAAAATCTTGCAATACCCGACTCACAAGGCAATGACACCCTATTTCAGCTTAAATATAGCCATGCAGTTTTAATTGCCAGGACCTTCTTTAAATCTGACTATGCTTGAATGTGTGTAAACACACAGTGCCTGCTTACATTTCTTAGACATATTTTATTATAATGTGCAATAAACTGATAAAATTAATTAAGGGTGTCAATCCCATAGAAAAATTCGATCCCGAATCACAGTATTGATTGACGAAGATCCAATAAAAAAAGTAATATTTACTCTAATTCACAAAAGTACACAGCAAGGGATCACAATATCGAGTACCTCAAACTCTCGAAAGCTCCATAATTATCTGGCACCTGGTCAATTTATTTGACAACTGGCATATTTTATTTGTAATACGTTTATACTTTTAGGTTGGCAATTTTATTGCTGCCGTAGCTCACGTGCCCTTAATGTTGAACGCACCCAGCTTTAACAGCCAGGTGTTAAACATCTATTGTTAGAACAAGAACGCCCTCTTCTTTGTCTTATTTAACTAATATTTTCTAAACAACAATTAAAGAAACTTTGTGTCGAGTTTGTGTCGTGTAAACGAAACCTCGAACAAGAATCAGAAGCCCGATTAAACACCCTAGCAACAATAGACTAGGGTTGGAAGTGGGTACGCTCTTCAAGTGTATCCACATGTGCCGAGCCAGAACGTCCACGAAGCACTGCCTTCCTACTCTCTCACTTAAAAGGCAAAATTGTGCGCGTCCAACCTGGGTACTCCCTGAATCAACTCTTCCAGGCTCTTCAACCTTTTTTTTTTTTTTTTTTTTTTTTTTTTTTGCAGAGTCAGGGTGCTAGTCTGGCAGGCTTCTATCCTATATCTTTTACTTCCGCTATTTTCGTACTACTCTCTCTATCGAGTCCCCTGACTCAAAAATCTGCTTCAACTATCCTTTACTGGTCTTTATTTTCATTTCCCTTCAAACTCATTCCCAAGCCAAGGTGGAACATCATACGCCGAGGGCTGCGTGGCCAAGGGGGAGCTTGGCCCTAGTATGCGGACTCTGGACACCAGGCGACCTCCAGTTTCAACCAGCCTTGTCCAAGCATGCGGGGCTCTGCTTGGATCGACCTTCTTTCCCTTGCTACTCATGGGACTACTATGGTCACTAACCAAAAAGGCCCCAACCAACTTCAGAGGCTTCACAGCCTCAAACATCTAGTTCCTTGGAACGTAAGGAGCTTATCTCAGAGACTGAAGCGACCCCCCAGGTCGAGTCTCAGATGGGTGACTTGCAAACAAACTCAGAAGAGGAACACCTCTTAGACCACGACTCAGCAAATGTCAAGGAAATTGAGGAAAAGGCTAAGCAGCTAAAATTAGCAGGAAAGCCACACCTCAATGGGGCCCAAAGGAAGAGGTTCAAATGGTTCAAGAACCACGGACACTCTGAAGAAGAGGCATACGTCCTCTACATCCAACCAATGCCGAAGGGATCAGGAAGGGACTTTGATAACAGGTAGAAAAGACCTAGATCAGAAAACACCATTCCTGAAGAGGCCCATGGGAGCAAAATAACCAAGGTAGGAGAGAACTCAAAGGCGGACTCCTCTTCACGGAGAGACCAAGTCCAACCTAAAAAACTATCCTACAAGTAAGTGACCAAAGGAGTAAGAATGGGAATTCCACACCCTAACTTCCCAGAGAGGTACTACTCACCTATGAGCAACAAGAGGCTAAACAGGAAACCATCCTGAAGCTGATACTGTACTCAGTAAGTGACGGTGTTCACCCTGGCTTTCACAGTATCCACAATAGACAGGGACATATGGTCCTAGTTCGCAGTGACGAAGAGACTACCAGTTGGCTCAAGGCAAAGGAACAACAACTGGGCTGATGGGAAGGAGCGGCTCTAAAGGAAGTGGCGGAGGGATAAATTCCGTAAACCAAAATCCAAAGGCTTTCTTTCCAATCAGCAGCCAACACTCAACAGAAGAGATCCGGACACTTATGGCTGGACTGTCCGGCCATCTCTCAGAGAAGGTCGAAATTCGTAGGAAAGGCCGCATTAAAGCCAGCTGAAATAAGGGAGATGGACATCAACCAGCAGTTAGGCTTGCGAAGAGCCTTCATCCAATAAATTGATAAACAATAGGGGTGCTACAATAGGCCTTTTAGGCCGAGTTAGAGAAAGGTATCACTACCTGGCCCCGCCAAAGGAAAAAAAAAAAAAAAAAAAAAAAAAAAACAATAGACTACTAATAACTGGCAGTCGACGCAACCCGTCAACGCCCACGGCCTGCGCTCTTTGCCGCCCTCCTACAGACAGCTGACAGTGGTGCAGGGAGCCAACCTTACGCACGTAATACAGCTCTTCTAGTGTCGAGGCGAGGGCGGCAAGAAGTAATTCAGTCTTCACTTCAGTAACATATTTTTTTGCAAAACAATTTCTTTACAGTCTAGTATTATTAAAACTCGTATCCCAAATTCAAAAGTGTTTTTTTTCTTTGGTGCTGAGAGGGCACCGTTTTATTTTTAAGGGGAGGGCGCAGGGGAACACTTCCCCCTATCCCCCAAGGCCAGCACGGGCCTGATACCCATGACCCAAGTAAAACCTAAAATGAAAACCTTGGGATCCGGTGCAAGCCCCTGTCTTAGGCTAGTCCAGATATTGGGTTGGACTCTAGGGGGTAAGTGGTGGCCGACATGCTCGGCACCAAGCTAGGGGGGGGGGCCCTCCAGCCTTACTGGGGGCTTTGCTCATAAACAATATTTGAAAAGTAGGTGGATAAGTGCTGCCACTGACACTCACAGGGGTTTGTCGATTTGGGGTTCCCTGGTGAGTGAGTACTATGGGTCTGGTGAATTCCAGTCTCTGTGGGGGTCTAATACGCGCTAATGTGATTTGGGACTTATGTTCCATAATCCTCCTGTCGAAAGTCCGAACGCGGTATGGTTCACGCTAGGTATGGGCGCCCGTAAGGGATGGGGGACCACATAAACCTTCGGGTTAATGGATGGAACAAATAAATCAAAATGGCAAAATGGGGTTGGTTACCCGAACCTTCCACCTGGCTGCTCAGCTTAAAAACAGGGACATCGTCATGTAGGTTAATTGTTGGAGTGTGAAAAGCCAAGAGGGTTCTCTTGTATTAACCCTTAGGTTTTGTAGCAATGAATCAAATAACAGTCTGTTTTGGCCTAAATGCAATTATAAGTTGGGAAGTAACACTAATTATATCACAGTATAAAATTATAGTTACCATTGAACTCTAGAACTTATTTCTCTGGTGTAAAAAATTCCAAAAATTTATCAAAAACAATAATTTTATTTTCTTCACACACTATAAAACATGGAACAAAAATACTGTTGATAAACAACAATTCTGTTAAAACAAGATTTTAATTATGTAGATACAGTATAGTCCCAATACTTACAGTAGACTCCCTCTTAACCGGCCACCTCGGGACCAGAATGCGGCCGGATAATGAATTGGCCGGTTAAACCGATGTTCATTTAAGAACGCCAACCTACAATTTTATATGGTCTGGATATCACCACCACTTGAAAAACAACTTTAAATACATTACTGTATATGATTTATAGCTAACATCCGACACCCATGAAATCCACAACAAACCTAAGCTAATAATAATTCATTTCTTTATTGTGGTCTACTGGATAGTAGATCCAAACGCATTGACTTTCGGTGGCATTCACTTCCGTCCATTTTAATTGGTTTGAGAACGTCAATATGAAATAACGTTGAATTTAATGATACAGTAGATAAGAAAACTACGTATCCGGAGAAACACGGCCGGTTAAAGCGATGTTGAGATAAAAATGGCCAGTTAAAAAGATGTTACTTTTGTGTTAGGATAGGCCGGTTAAAGCAAAGACTGGTTAAAGGTGGCCGGTTAAGAGGGAGTTTACTGTATAGTTGCCGGGTACTTTGATAACCCGGAATTCTGGATAACTTGAACAGCCGCCTGCCTGAACAGTAAAGTACAATGGTTTCAAGGCGCTAAGAGCCATGGCATCAGCCAGAGCACAGTGTGGTGCTTGGGTTTTTATTCAAATTTGTTTTATTTTTTGTGTTTGTACTATGTTCATTATGCTATAAAAATTTTTTTACAGAAATAAGGTAAATTATTTGCCTTTTTTCTTATGCTTAGATAACCCGGAATTTTCACAAACTAGGACATCGTTCAGTCCACATTAGCCCAGGTTTGCGAGACTCTACTCTACTGTTTTTATTGTATTGTAGCAATGAAAAAATCTGATGATTATCGTAGTCACTCATTTTGAACTACCAATAGAACTACAGAACAAGAAGTATACCTACATCTGATATCCATGACTAAACTAAAAATAATCCGGTATTTTAGTTTACCAGAATGAAGTTAAACAGGTGATGTCCACTTCCGTCCAGGGGAGTTCACTTTAATCGTTCATTGGGAATGTTTGCAACTTGTATAAAAAAAAATTGATCTGAGAGAAAGATACTACATGAAAACTATGTTCCCTGTGAAATGCGACTGGTTTGAACGATGCCATGTTAAAAACTGCCAGTTAAAAAGAACTGTTATTGTGATGAGGTTAAAGCAGAGGCCAGTTAAAAAATAACTGGTTAAGAGGGAGTCCACTTTACTGAGAATTACGAGTTACCAAGATTCGAGTTAGCAATAATCGATTGTATTTGTATTTCTAAATATCAGAATTTGTTACACATACAAAATGTAAAAATGTTACAGCTAAGCGCAGTGAATGAAAAGCTTGGGGAGATAGCCGCAAGTGAGCAAGGCAGTGGTGGGGGGGCCGCAATGCTGCACACTCTCCAACGCCACCGAGATATCCTGCAAGACTACTCGCAGGAATTCCGAAAGACTCAACAGAACTACCGAGCCCGTCGGGAGCGCGAGAACCTCCTACACAGTGTCAAGAAGGACATAGAGTAAGAATTTAATTTACCAATTTTTAAGTATGTTTATACAAATTAAATGTAGTGAAACCTCGGTATATTTATTAGGAACAAATTAAACCTTACATACATGTCGTTGTAATAGAAGGAAAAATGGATATGGGAAAATGAAAATATTGATTTCCTTTAAAAAGAGCAGGATTGGATAATATATGCAAAATAGTGTTAACCACAAATTAGTTAATTTTTTTAAATGGCCATGAACAGAATTATAAAAGTTATTTATTATTAAAAACTCATAAAGATTTGTTTAATTTTTAAAACTAACTCTTAGATTATATACCATAGTGTTCATTATGAATTAAGTTTTGGTATAGTACCTTTTTATTAAAAATAAAATTCAATTTTGAATTATTTTAGGGTTTGTAATCTCCCAATCTCAGAAACCTGGGTAGTTTCAGTTCATGAAAATATTAATATTTAAAATAAACCGTAAAAGTATTTTCAATGTAACATCAGCTCCTAAGGTATTTTTTTGGGAGTCAGGATATGGACATCATATAAAAAACATCAACTTTGGGAGATGAAGGAATCTTCTTATAAGAAATAAAGCATTTTCTTTACAATAATTCCAGGAAATGAAAAGAGTTTTACCTACAAAACAAACTTTAGTAAAACTATTGATTCCTAGAAATATCCACAAAATAGCTCTTGATAATAATTTTTAGTATTTGTTTCCTCAATCATTTAATGTATGATATTTCTATTTCTACTTGTAACTCAATATCTATATTAGTGCCAAAATTATGTTCTCTTCCATGTACAGAGAGACTAAGTAAAATCTCCAAAATAAGCCCTATGGCCTTTTTAAAAACATTGCCATGAAGTTTTGTTAAAGTAAATAGTTGCTAGAACATATTATTCACTACAGTCCTTATAAAAAGAGAAAAATAGCACTTGTGATTTTTGTGAAAGAAATTTAGCACAAACTTAATAAAACAACTATTTTGCACAGAAAATACACACTTGAAGACCTAACTGGAGAGGGCTACAATGTAGTGAAGGCACTTGGTAGATTGACTAGGGGTACTGCACGATTCGGCTCTAGGTATTCAACTCAAAATGCAGATGTTTGCTTAAGGTCAAGCTTTTATTGATAACTGAACTAACTGCAATGTATAAAAACCAACTGCAATATTTTAGCGCTTGTAAATGGAAAGTTGATGTGTTGAGCTTCTGAGCAGTTGCTGGATTTAATGGTGACGGTGAACAGTTCTTTGGGAGTTACTTTAGAGATAAATTTGCTTCTGTTGGAGATCAATGTGGATTGTATAAAACTTCTGTCACAAGAAGTGTATTGGTTGAGTGAAGTTTCAAGTCTGAAAACGAACCGTTGCCTAATAATACAGCACCTTTTTAAGGTGAAAAGTGGCAACTGCAAGGTTCCAAAGTTTCCTGCATAAAATTGTAGGCTTTTTTTTAAACCAAATTGTAAATTAAAATTAATAAATATCAAAAGACATAAAACATTGACAACAGTGTTGAAAAATTTGGTACCTCAATATACAGGGTGAGTTTCTTAAAGTGATCCAATAGCTAACTTTTTTATTCTATATCTGACAGTATAATTCTTAAGGGGGACCCCTTTATTTTTTTATGTTAGTTTCTTTCAGGTATGTATTTCACTTTTTAAAATTTCTGCCATTTTTCCAATATGGCGGCCAATTTTAAAATTTCTTATTGAACGTCTTGCATTTTATGGTGTTTTTGAGATTTCCATGTAATTTTAAGACCTTTTTATTCCTTGACATTTTTCTCTGAATCCAACTGTTAGGGAGCTAGAGGCAATTAAATGTCTTTTATAGTTCCATAAGAAAATCAACATGGGGAAAACTTTAATAGCCCATATCTTCGAAAGCATTCAGTAAAATAAAAAATACTCGAGAATAAAAATGTCTTAAAATTATGTTTCAAAAAAATTTCACCCACAAAAATTATCATTTACACATAAATTAACTTCTTTCCAATTATTTTTTGGCGGACAAAAAATAAAACTTCTAAAAACTTAATTTTATTGTGGAAGGAATGACCTCAAAACATCAATTAAAGACATTTCTATTCTTGAGTATTTTATATTTTATTGAACGCTTCAGGAGATATGGGCTGTTAAAAGTTTTCCCCATGTTATTCTTATAGAACTATAAACGACCTTTAATTGCCTCTAGCTCCCTAACCGTTGGGTTAAGAAAAAAAAGTCAAAGAAAAAAAGTCTTAAAATTACATGGAAATTAAAAAAAATAAATAAATAAAATGTATTATGTTCTACAGTACACTTTCGTTCATCGGAACTAATGTGGCGGACGGCCGGTTCGGATGTCAAAAAATTCCGATGAAGCGGAGTCCGTTGTGAGTCATCATTTCCGCCCGTACGGTGAACTATCGTGACTGTACCGATAGGAACCGATAGGAATAAAAACAACGCAGGAAATAAAGATCCAAAATCTTTATTCTCATATTCCATATCCATATTCCACTCATCAACTCAGCAGTCAACTGACTTCCACGTAACACAGGTGCAGTCGCGACGCGAGACTGACTGAAAGACAGTTTGGGAAGCGGTCGAACCGGATGTTCACTTCCTACCCTTTCCTCTTTCTATTTTTGTGCGAATACTCCACGGCCTCGTAAATCACATTGATGCGTACAGATTATGGAAAACACCTGATGACGTTTGATGCAAAATGTGGTACTTCACTGTTGTGCGGATAGAACTAATGGAAATTGAAGGCGCTAAAACGGAAAAATTATTTATTTCGTAAGAAAAAAAATGATAATATCCAGATTTTCAGTTCCGATGAAGCGGAGTTCCGATGTCGCCAAGTCCGGTGAACGAGAGTGTACTGTATACAAAATTTTAAAATTGGTGGATATTGGAAAAATGGCAGGTAATTTTGAAAAGTAAAATACATACCTGAAAGCAACATAAAAAAAAAATAAAGGGGATCCCCCTTAAGATGTATACTGTCAGATATAGAATAAAAAAGTTAGCTTTTGGATTACTTTAAGAAACCCACCCTGTATGGAATGTAAACGAATGGCAGCTTCAGAGCCGATTTTTCAGGATGTGGGGGCTATAAATTACCTAGGGCATGTTATACGTGCAAGTTTCTTTCATAAAGGGATGAAAGGAATGGGAAAATTTCTATTTCCTTGAAATTAAGTATTTAGTTCAGGCAAAAGGATAGGCCGGGTCTACACTATGTGTATTCGGCAGATGCGTATTTTGGCTGTGTATTTTCGGCAAGACGGCAACACATTGTTTTAAATGTTAGCGTTCACATATAGAATACGCATTATATACGCAACCTTGCAGCATGCTGCCGGAAATACGCACGTCCGCATGCGGGTGCCGAGGTCTATCTACCGGGAAGTTAATAGGAAACACCTTCATACCTGAACAGTGTTCACACTGTGCGGATCACCAGTAGTTGCGTGGTGTTTCAGTATCTTTTTTCAGTGAATTCAAGGCCTTTTTTACCATGTTCGATACGGACAAGTTTATCGAACTAGTACACGGTTAACCACCATTATGGGAGAAAGCGAGTGAAGATTATTCTAATTGAGTGGAGGGGGACAAGAGTTGGCTAGCCGTTGCTTAAGATATGTTCACAGACTGGAATGACATAGACTTCTCTCGTGGTGGGTAGTCGAAGTAACCCCCCCCCCTGCCCCACCCCCCGCTTCCAAAGCGCTAACAAATTTTACTTTAGATAGCATCTAACTACATTAGCTGTTTCCCACAAACTGACCGCCAAAAATAAAAATGCACATGCTGAAAATCTGCCGGATGTGAACGCAACACTAGTCTTGCCGAAAATACGCAACCGAAATACGCATCTGCCGAATACACATAGTGTAGACCCGGCCTTACCAGGAATAATGGCTGGTAATGGAAGAAACAGCCACTTTTAGTACTGTTCAGCCAATTAATTTAATTCTTGAAGTAGGTCATAGGAAAGATATGATATGTCAGCTAGGTGTAATCTTCCGACTAGTCTTTTAATTTTCATCTAATTATATTGAGTATGGGTTGTTTGAAACAAGTATGAGGGCCTTTTAACACGGAGCAGATGTGGAAGTGGACACAGGTTGTGTACAGTTTTCAGCATTGATTCAAATGTAGAATGTTCACACAAGGTGGAAATGTCTGTATCTTGGGTCCCCTGAAAAACTTGCTGGCCCGGATGGCCTCCGCACATGAGTGTGGGCCTGCGTCTGCACTAATCAGTTTTGTACATTGAGTCTAGTGGCGCTGTTCAGATGACGCGGGTCAGGGCGCTAGTTGTCTGCATTTGTAGGGACGGGACAGTACTGTCATACCACACTGTTTCCTACTTTGTCACATTAATGGAGTGTCTATTAATTTTGTATTACAAACCATATTTTTTTCCAATTCTTTTATTCTTTAACAGTTTTGTACTCAGTAAATATATTTTATTGAAAATACAAGTATTGTAATGATTACAATTATAGTACAGTAGAATGTTTCTTATCTGAATTAAAGTTTTTCCAAAAATAAAATGTATTTCTTATCTTATATTTTTTTATTATCACTAAGTTTTTAACATAAGTGTCATAGTGTTATCCTAATGAACAGTAAATGTACGTATTTTACAAAAATCAATCGACAACAGCATTAAAATTTGATTTAGGTACCGCTATGCAAATATTCGGAACCTATTTGGTTTTTTAAGGACTTCAAGGTGTCATGGTAAATTTCTTTGCCATTTTTAGCAAAAATACATTTTTGGCTTTTAGCCTAATTCTCATTTAATATACTATTAGTGGGTTGTAGAGGCGAAAGCCCCTAAGTAATGAAAACAAAATAAAAATCTAAGTAATATATTAGGGCATTTAGGTTATTTTCTTTCTTATCCTCTAGATTTCCTACGTGATAATCAGACGTTATAAAGTAAACAAAGCAGATGGTTTTTGCTTCCCATAATATTTGTATGGAGGATGTTTTCCATTATTTCTCATTTCATGTGGCATTTTGGGGTAAAATTGGTATTTTTCCAAACTCCTAGGGATGAATTCAAAAATACAAGAATACTCTTGGGGAAATACAAAAGCTGCAACTTTTGTTTTTCTGTAGTTCTTAAACACACTATTCACTGAATGTTCATGGTATGACAAAACAAACTCAACTGAATTTGATTGTGCTCGTGCTTGGAATACAGGTGCTCGTGTGAACAGCGCAACGGTCTGTGTCCGGGGCCGCACCCACATCTGTTACACGTCCGCAAGGCCCTAAATTGCTTCCATTGACCCTCCAAAGTACCATTTTGTAAAAATTTTATCTTTTGTTCGCAGTTCTTACAAAAATTCAAGTGGACTGAATCGGAGAATGGATTTATACATGAAAGAAAATAAACATATAAGAGAGTAAGTATACTATGTTATGAAATTTATAGCTCTTTCTTCCATTTTATAAACAATTTTAATATGAAAGAATAATTTCCTTTGAAAAAAATATAACTTGTTGGATAGTGAGTTAGTGAATTTTTGGAGAGTTCATAAATAATGCAAAATTCGATTGCTTACTCCCGTAATGTACTTGATCAATATACGTATCACATCGCATTTTAATGATGATCGTCTTGCGAGAAAGTGGTCCCTAGAAATGAACACCTATAGAAAATAGTAGTAAAGCTTTTCAGCAATAATCAAATCTTAGTAAATCTGACGCAATAGCAAAAGAGTTTGTATCTAATGACCTAAATTTCTTGTTGTATCGACAAGTGGTGTTTCCTCAGTTTTAAGTTATGACAAATATCGGTATTTTTCTGACAAAATGTTTTCGTAGTATGAAGTTTTTATGGATAGCAGTGTTTGGGATAGCGGAACCGTACTAAAGAAGTATTGGTGCTCAATAGTTTTTTACGTGTTTAATAAAGTAATGGGCTTATTCCAGAATTTCTCAATTCCTATTCTGGTTCCGATTCTAAAATTTGGATCTCCATTTTCGATTCCGCATTCGATACTGATTCCAATGATAGCTTAACATACTGTGTACAAGATTAAAAATGATGACTGAAATAAATTTATTATACTATAAAAAGAAATATAGGCCTTTACAAAAATAGAAAAGACAATTGAATTAACTTAGTAAGAAATAAATTTGAAAAAAACATTAAAATTTTAGGCCTATTATAGATAAAACTATTATAGATCATGAAAACCCGTTTTTCATTTATAATCTTAAAAGAAAAGAAAATAATAATAATAATATTTAATGTGAAAAAACATGTCCATCCATGATGTCATAGCTCACAATACACAAAATATGCTTTCAACACAAACCAAAATTCGCGATTATTTAGATGGAAAATGCAAAGAAAAGAGAGAATGGGCTAGTTCACGATCATATACTGGGTTTCTGGTGTTATATTTTTTGCGGTTAGCAAAAGATGCGTTTGAAAGTCAACTTTCAAAATTCCTTTATTTAGACATCCATATAATTAAGAGGCAATAAAAATGTTCAAATAAAGACCTAATCTAATATCAACACCAGATCAGAACCAATAAATGTAGACAACAATTGTTCCAATCGTGATGTATCCAATGCCTTTCTAAGTTCGTTGTCAAACGCACTCGTAATCTTCATTAGATTGAATCTTAAGTAACGAAACTACTAATGATGAATTGTTCCACAACTACTAGTGCCCCAAGTCAGTTGATACCACAACTGATTACGACTACACTAGCGATCCAAGCGGCTGGAATAAAAACTAGCGAGTCTAGAACTTGATGTTATTGGCCGAGCCTTGAAACACTTGTTTCTTTACTGCTAGAGTTTCAAGCGAGAGGTTTCAGAATTGATGCTTTGACAACTGCTCAATTAAATGGTAAATACTTAACGGGTGTCGTGACTATTTCCCGTTTAGTTTTTGAACTGACAATCTGCTTCATTCCCTTGGTTATCGTTTTGTTTTTGACATTACATTGCTTCGTCACCATGACAAAAGTTAGAAGTAGCCTGAATAAATTATTTTGACTTAATAATTAAATTGGATTGAGGTCGATATAAAACACAACACAAATGATATTTAATATTTTCATTTGCACATGTTTATGAAAGTTACTGTAACAATAAGGCAAAGTACTTATGACTGTCTCTCAAATAACTTCTCGACGTATTGCGTCATCTACTTGTGGGAGTTTTGTGACAATGAAGGTCGGAATTACTATTTTCTGATGATAATAATTGATTTTAAAAGGCTATGATCTTGCTCTTTCGACATTATATGAGGGAAATATCATAAAACCATACGATTGTTATATCACTAGATTGTTAAGTGGGGTTTATCAAGAGAGATAAAGTATGGTTGAAACGAAAAAAAGGAAAAAAAAACTGAATTTAGTGTTTAAACTCGAGGACTGTCCCTTCTTTGTGGAATACAGCAAAGGGTAGTTATTAATAATCAGATATTACATACAAAAGAAGATTGTGCTTAGATTCCCAGGTGTTCTGATTTAGGAACTGTAAATTCATTTTATTTAACAATGATCTGCCTCAAAATATTCTTCAAAATTCTTTGTTTATGCAGATGACCTTTGTACGTAGTATATTTTATAACCTTTGGTAATCGTGTAGAGATGTTTAAAGCAGATATTAGTAAGGGCATGGCTGACTGGCCAAATGGTTAAAAGCTAACTTCTTGAAAATTAATTTAAGTAAAACCGAAACAATAGTCTTTAGTTTGAGAACATATAATGTTGAGTAACAAAATTCTGTACACTAATTGGGTGTTGTTCTGGTTGCAAAGTTATCATGGGAACCCAACTCTGTTAACATAATATTCAAACTCTCCAGGGTGTGTTTTCTGCTCAGAAGGCTAAAGAATAATGTCTCGGAGCACTTGCTTCTTTTAGCCTACTTCAGTTTCTTCCATTGTCACCTCATATAGGAAACATTTTAGGGATAGATGTCATGGCGCAAAACAAGTTCTTCTGTAGCAAAAGAAAACTCTTTTTATTTTTAGTCGCTATTCCCATCAGAGAAACCTGTAAACCTCTCTTTTAAACTTTGAATTATGACTATGCAGGCAATTTTTCTATAAATGTAAAAGAGCCTACAAAAAAATTCTGTCGAGCGAGAGGTTCACAATTATGCAACCAGAAATTGTCAAAAACCTCAACAATAACTAGCCAATGCTGCAAAATTTTCATAAAGTTACAAGGTTTTGCAGATTAAAATGTTCAACAAGTTGTCTGTGGACTTAAGGAGTTAACCTTCAAATTTGAGAAGAATAAATTTAATAAGTTTAGACAGAAAATGTATTTTATGATGTGAGATTTTTATTTTTTTTTTTTATTTCATGGGTAACATCAGTTGAATTGGTTTTTATTTAACATTCTTTGTATACAGTGTTAGCAGTAAATTTAGATTAGTTGACAAAGTCTATTGCTCTGTGCCTGATGCTTAAAGACTAATAAAGATTAATTGAATCTTAAAAAGTTACGTAATTTTTGCTTATAGTTTCTAATAGACAACCGATTAAATGAGTGTGTAAAGTAATGTTTCTACTAATATGATATCTATCTTATCATATTACCATATTACTGTAGTTAACACTTGGAATATTAGTTAGCAATATAATAATCAAACCTTAGACAATCTTAAAATAATCAATTATCAACTAAGGTAAATATGCAACCATAAATCTTGACCTTATGATATTTTAAAATCCTTAATGCAGTGACGGGTAAAACAAAATCTCTCTAAAGCAAACGAGAAAAATAATGTTTTGTCTAACGTTGGATACATTTGCAGGTTGCAAAGAATGATATGTAGATTTGTAATGTTTTTTTAACCAATGTTTACTCTGTGGTGAGAACCACATTAGTTGTCAAAATGTCACCATTACCCTAGCTCACCTGTCCCTAACACTGGTTACCGCTGTTGTCAGTTCGGAACGCATGGTGGACGACCAGATTTCCATTGCGGTGGAGACGCGAGAGCATCTCGTGAGTCAGCGGCTCAGCATGAAGCGGATCCAGACGCGCATTCACGACCTCGGCAGTCGCTTCCCCGTTGTTAACAGCCTTGTGCAGAGGATAAACATGCGCAAACGGCGCGACTCACTCATCATAGGCCTAGTCGTCGGCATGTGCACATTCCTCATGCTTGTCTATCTCTTCCACTGAATATGCTTTTGACACTTATTTAAGAAAATTTGTTACTGTTATTCTAGTAAATCGATATTTATAGTTGTCTCTAAATTCTAAGTGGGGAGCGTTCTTGTCGCGGGTATCGATTAAAACATTCAAACCAAAGGTAGGCTAATTTGACGATTGTTTTGTTGACAGAGAAAGTTTTTTAAGTATAATTTATAATTATACTCGAGAGGAGATACTTTTATGTAATGTTCCCTTAGTTATTTAATCCTTCTTTTTGACTTAAGTCATTCAGATTCCATTATTTGCATGCCATAGTAATTTTATCATTTTGCAAACTATAATTTTGAAAAAAAAACTTAACATTAAAACGTAAATCAGTTTACTACTAAATGATAGATTACTCTGTAAATTAATTCAATGATGTGGAAACTGATTGCCCACATTTGATAATAAGATGTTTCAACTATTTGGAATACAAAAACTCAATAAAAATTTTCTAGGTAAATTTTTAATATCCTTAAGAAATCTAATAATGAAATGTCATGGTTTTTCAATAGCCTAAGCTTTATAGAACAAAAGAACTAAAGAATTGCAGAAATCAGATTCTCTACACAGTAATTTAAACATTCATGACTTTAAACCAAGACGTATATAAGTTCTTATTTTAAAAAATCCCAATTTGGTCAATATTACATCTTGACTACCATTTTTTAATTACTTTGAAATTATTGTTATTGTCATTACAAATGAAGCAGAATGGATTTTTATTTTGAAACTGTTTACAAATATATTTTAATTATTTTATCCTTTGAAGACTTACATTATAATGTAATTTGACCAAACAACCTTACTAACCTGAAAATAAAAAGAAGTATTTTGAGCAATTTGTAACCCTCTCTCAAAGTAATGAAAATTATATATATAAAGATAGAAGAAATAAATTTAAGAATGATTTTTTACTAACACTTTTGCTGCTGCTTTCATCCAAGGTCACCAATTCTATTATGTTGTTGATTCTCTATCAATCGGGGTTCCTTGGGCACTTAACTAGTGATTTTAGCCTTCCCTGTGATTTGGGTAGGTATATTTCTTGAATATTTTTTAACACTTAATTGAATTATTTTGATTTTTTAAACTTGAACAAAAGAATGGTGGGACACTGTCTCACTATGTGGAATATCTGTTAGTAGTGAATGTATTAATAAGAAATTTATATATTTTCTTCTTTGAGTTGAAGAGTAAGTCTAATGAATGTTTGTAACCCAGATATGTGTTTATGTAATCGAGTTCTGCTTGCTTTATTCTACTGTCCAGTAACACATGATGCACTCAAATGAATTAATGTCTTTCCATTTAAATAACTACAAGCTCCACTTGGTCTTAAAAAATTTAATTTATTTGTAGGGAAGTGTTTCTAAACTAATCGTAGCCCCATTTTACAGTGGAAGCACTAAAGTGGCTTTCAAATTTGTAATTTAACTACGGTTATTAATAATTTGTGTTTATTTATGATTAAACATTTTCAGTTTTGAACTGTTTGGACTGAGAATTGTGGTTTTAGGATGCTAATGTTGCTGAAAGTGTATGAGATATATGTACATATAATAAATGTGTATACATTTTGTATAAACTGAAAATGTTATAAATAAAGGTTTCTATGTTTTTGAAAATGACTTGTTTCTAACCAGTTGATTTTTGAGCTTTAATTAGTTTACATTTTTTTTATTTTATAAATTTTCTTTATTCAGGGAAAATGGATGGAACTTGGTGGTCAGAAAACCTGTCTTTACCCACTCATACTTTCATTTTATAATATAAAGGGTGTCACGTAACTCTCTGGACAATGGTACATAACGTTATTGCACCTCAAATCGTTTAGGAGTAATGATTTTTTTATAAGAAACACATAGGCCCAGAGACTCATGTTTCTATGGTGAAGTTTGTTTGTCTTGACCTCAGCACTATATAATGTTGTCCAGAGAGTTTTGGGACACCCTGTTTATTGATTGATTGATTGTAGGCAAACAAATGTTCACACAGTAAACTAAATTAAAAATTGTGTTTTAGTAAGCTAATAACCTGAAACAGAAATAGTAGAGTCCCACTTAGCTGATCTAATTGGGACCTAACCCGGCTAACCCGATTCAGTTTAGCGAATTTTCAGATTAGGCGCATAATAACATATACAGCATATTATAACTTATAGGTTTAATATTTTTATTACTTATAGGTTCAATAATATGTAAATTACAAAGGCTATATTTAACTAAACAAATTGTATCACTTTGTTTACGGAAAATTTAGTGAATTTCTTGTGCTGTAATAATAATAAAAAAAAATTTGAAATGAGCAATCACAAAATATTGTAGGAATGAAGCAATGGTGATATATGCAATTTACTGTAGGAACATCTGCTCTGTTACTTTAAATAACTTCTTTGTGTAACAATAAATATTCTTTTTTTATACAAAAAATGTGGCAATGAACAACTGGGAGTATTCCAAACCCATAGCAAACTATTTTAAGTAATTCTTAGATTGTGAAAAACTTCAATTTACATCCAATTTTAAACCAAATTTAGTTATGGATTTGTTGTCACAGTAATTAACAAATTTCAATCCAACTAGAAATGTTTTTTAAATCCAATCTAGTAATGTTTCTCTTTTGGCAATTGACTTTCACTTTGAAGTCTCTTGTACCCTGTAAGCAGCACAGAGGTTCTTAATGAATTTATAATTTAATTTATTGATCCTTTAAAACTGAAACAGAAAGTAGTATGATTCTAAAAAACAGTTTCCAATCATTGAAGTTGATTTCATAAAAGCAGAAAACAAGAAATTAATTTGGACATTGTCTTAGGCATTGGTCTTGAGGCTGTAATGCTGCCCTCTGCCGATCTTAGCTGAGAGGAATTTTTACAACTATACATCGGTAGCTTTAGTGTTGTAAGAGCACTTTGACTTTCCCCAAAGTTTGTCTTGCAAAACCCTTGAAACCACATTACTTCAACCTCCTCCCTTAACCCTTTTGTTGCTAAGGACGTCTTAAGACGTCCAAGATCCACTCGCGGTTAGCGCAGGACGTCCTAGGACGTCCTCATGTAAGGTTAAGTTTATGGAGCCAGTATATTCTGCGCTTTCCTCGTAGGGATTTGAAACTACGTCAGCCCTCGGGGGACGTATCTGAACTTTTCTGAATTATTTCATCGTATCTGAACTTCAATTACCATAAGGAATGTAAATTGACAGTTAAATTATTTAGCCATATAGCAGTGCTTAAATAGACTTTTAGCAGTCAATGTGTTAACCCCCAAATACACGTCTGTTACTCATGGTTTCAGGTAAACTGAGCTTAGGTGTGTGTACTTTTTAAAAACTTACTTGCCTTAATTTAATTATATATCAATACTTATGCATCTCACCATTGTTATTTTGTCATTTTATAAAAAAAAAAATAAAAAAAAATGGAAGATGGACTAGAAAATATTTTAAAAGTTATCTGTGATATGAGGGTGTGTGAGGGTACTTAGTGACTATTTGTTTTTCTACTAAACAATACATGTTTAGTTTACATTACCTCTATAATTTAAATATTTCATTACATGAAACCAGTGCTCTGCTATACTGTATCTTAAAGAGTAACTTTCTTGGAAATTAATCAAAGTATTCCATTTTTAAAAACACAATAACGAATAGCCTACATTCAAGCACTCAACTTTTTTGTCCTAAAACATATTTCAGAAATCCTCTTATAATATCAGTTGTAGTGAGCCAACAAAATGGCCAAGCTAAAAAGTATTAAAATAGGAACACACAGGGCCGCCCATGGGGGGGACTAATGGTGCAAGTTGCGCCATTGGAAAAAATTTTGGGGGGGAATTGGAAAAGAGGGGGTTTAGTGTTAATAAGTACTAATTTGCAGTAGTTAAACCATGAATCTTATGAACATGTCAATACAAATTAATTGGGAGAGTCTTTGTCAGTCCTGTTGTTCTGGATCAAAACACGTATAGGCCTAATAAGCCCTCCAATCTTGACTATTGCGTCATCATCGGCTAGGTACTCCGTACCCCTCCCCATTGTTGACCGTTTCCCTCAATCACCTAGTTTCATCTTTTCTTGGTGGTCTAGTGTCTTTATTTGATTTATTTAATTTTCAACGGCAAGCAGCCAATTACAAAAATACGACTTCGTACATGTTCGATCAGTATATTCCGCCGTTTCCGCGGTTCCGTCTCTGGCCACCACTTTTCTGTCAAAGAATCGTCATTAAGAGAACTGATATGACAAACGGCTTGGCGAGAATATAGACCTATATCGTCTCTGAGTAACGCAATGGGCAAAATCGACACTGCGAATTCCTAAACAATGTAGCCTCTAACTCCACAATGGCATTCATGACGGTCTTCGAATTAATGAACTTATGATTATTACTAGCTTACAAATTTTTTACTATAGTATTTATGATGAGGTGCCGTGAACATATAAACACAAACTTAAAATCAAGCCTTAAATCTAACAAAGTAGCATTCATTAACTACTTTTAAAATCTTAGTTGTTACTAAACCAAACTATGTTTACAGTTTGAGAGAAACTATTCCTAGGTTCAATAGGTAGTCTCAAAGTGTCATTATGATAGCCTAAATTATTATTTTGCATAATTTTATTTTGATTACTATTTTGCTAGCCAGCAAGTGAATGTACTCCACTGTTTTTCAGTATTATGTTTTATTCCACTAAACACGTAGGTCTATATATGTTGAAAAAATAGATGTCTTAAACCAATTATGAAAGTTAAATTCATGCCATAAAAGAACATACGTAAGAGAGTAAGAACAACCAAATACAAAATACTAGGCCTACATGCCCAATATCTCTATTATTTTTCAGTCTGTCTGTCTATGTGTTTGCTTTTTCAATGAATCAATTAATTATACATTTTAATCGATTCGTTCTACGGAATTAAAACTTGGCACAACAGTTACATATTTTAAGACATATATTCAGTTGTTTGTTGTACATAAGCCAGCTATTTTTTATGCTTTAATGAATTGTGATTTTAAAAAATATATTAATTGCAAGCAGACTCTTTACTGAACATTAGGTTAAAAGGACAAAAAGGTAACGTTTTTAATTTTTCGGTTTTTGAGTTCTGCTCGCTTAAAGTCCACCATGTCATTATTAATTGTGGCGAACGCCGCGATCTTGACACCAGTTAAGTTACTATACTACAATTAATTACTTGACTTCAAGTTACACACATTATTTGCATAGTGAATAGCTGTGTGAGTTATTTTAACTGTAAATAACTTTTGCGAGTATTTCTGTTCTATATATCAATAACAAATATACTCTAACCGCTGCAGCACGCTGTAAACTTGGCTGAGTAGGGTATGTGTAGCTGGCTCGATGATGAGGCCATGAACGGAAGATGCGTTTGCCGCGATCATCGATGAAGTGGCTGACTTTAAGCAAGCAGAACTCGAAACCCGTAAAACATAGACACGTGAAATTCTTACACAATGTTCAGTAAATAGTGTTCTTTCAAATGATGCGTTTTTATGACCTTAGTTCAAAAAACCCTAAAGATAAATAGTGGCTTATGTACAACAAACAAGTGCCCAATACTCAGACAAATTTAGACATTCGAACTTTTACTGTTCGAAAATGGCCGTAATTTTAAATTTTCAGAGCTAAATATCCCCAGATCTATAGAAAATAAAATTATCAATTTAAATTATCTAACAAAAATAGCAAGATTGTAACTATGAAACAAAAAATGACGGTGAATCATTGACTTTTTTTTATAAAAAATGTTTGTTGTCAAAATGTGCATGAATTCATAGGTAAAATCCTTTACATTATCTCCATTTATTTAAATATGCAACTTATACTTCTATGCTTATCTAAAATAAATACAGTATTTTCAAACAGGTTTACACTTTGGGAGGGGGGCGGTATATGTTTTGGGGGGAATGCGCCATCACCTTTGGGGGGGATGGGCACCCCTGGGAACACATGGATGTATTACTTTCCATTTATCAGTTACAGTTACTTTGTTGATCAGTTACAGCGGGATAGTGACAGATCCAAGGTTACGAGGTCATCTCAGTGTCTCTGGCCAACAGAGCTATCGTGCTCTTAACCTGAACAAGTGGGTAAGTTCTCTACAAACAGTGCAACTCCACTTTGGCGATTGGATCAGAAGCAAAAATGGTACCATCCATTGAATAGTCTAATCTTGTGACAACATCTACAGCGCATCACCGAATGACAACGTTTAGTTAAGGTACCTAAGCACTATGAGTGGTGTGTTCATGTATGTGTCAACAAAACCAGCTGGAAATATTCATTTTATTGTCAAATCTGTACAATTATAAATTGTGGATGTACACATTTGTAATGTGTTATTTCTAAGCGGTGCAAATTATTTCTATCATTACGATATGTAGGTATTTGTATAAATCCTCTCCTTAATCTAAAAGGTAAAGCACAGTTGTAGATCACCGATGTAGAAAATGCCCTAATGAGGAAAACTTAATTCAAAGAATATAATAAAATGGATGAAACTTTAAATATATAACACAGTGTTTATTGAACATACGAACATAGAACTAACATGAACTAAACCAACACAATAAGACATTGACCACGTACATGTAACGGTGTGGCACAATGAAGACGCTGTATACACTAGGTTACACAGGACAGTTCACGGATGTGTGTAGGACCTTTCCTGTTATAAGTCTCAGGCTGTGATATACTCTACTGAAAGGTCTTTGAAATCATGTTACGGTTAATTTTCTATAAATCACGCCTCGAAAGAATCTGTGGGGAGACTTCAGACATGATATGACAGTTGAAGTTGTTTAAAACACAGTTTTACCGTTACAATATTTCAACAGGGCTGTAAAATTAAAGTAGAACTGGACTACAAAACACAATTTTATACGCTCGTTCACTCTGATGACTTGTAAAGAATTGGTGAAATGTAACTATTTTTCCAATGGAAGGTAAGATCCTTCGTGTAGCTTATTTTTACAGAAATAACTTTGCAAAAAAGCAAAATATCACTAAATGCATAACAGGAAAGATTTACTACATACATTGTTTTATTCATTCGAGCCAATGGGGCAGGTTTCTTTTAATCTACTGTATTACTGTTAAGAGATGCTTTTGTAACAGTCATAAAGTATTTCTTGATAAAATTAGTGTGTAAATGAAGTTTATTTTGATCATCTCGATTAAAGAAATAGACAGTATTTTTGATTACATTTCTACAGTTACATTTCACAAGGGAACTTAATGATGACAATTACATTTTGAGCAGTTTTATACTAAACCAATTTATATGAGATCGTTTCTGAAATTTTTACATCACTTTTGAGGCGACATTTTTCTCCTCATTTGTATGAATTTTTAACATTACAATTTTATTCATATTCATTTGTATTCTTGTAATCCTAAACATATGAAATACCTCATGACAAACTCTTACATTGTTTAGACTTCTATAAAAGTAACTTTTGGTCATTGCTTTATTAAAGATTCAATATTTGACTTGCATTAAAAATTACAAATATGGAGAAAATTAATGTAAACATGCCATTAAATGTTAGTTACTGCTAGAAAACCAAATGATAAAATGAAATATGTTAAACAAGATTCTACTTTACTTTAAGTAAAAATATAGTGATGTCAAATGTAGACTTTCTTTGCCTGTTAAAACAACAGGAAACTCAATTGTATCGAAAGTGTTTCTCACAATCCATGTTAGCTTGGTAGGAATTGCATTTTAAATATACTCTTAAGTCTATAGTACTTACAATATTTATATATGTATACATAATGATGTACGTTTATTTCTGATATGTCATTTCAATGGCACAATATGTATATATATTTATAGTTATGCTATATTTACAAATTAAATCTAAGTTAGTTTATACAACTGATTCGAAAGCTTATAAAGTTTTGGTGTCTACAATTTTAACAAGTGTACTTACAGTTTGTTATATGAAGATTACCAGTAAATTATGTTTAGTTCAATAACAAAGCATTTTTTGTAGCATGTTTGTGCTTCTTTCGGTGTTTTAGTGCTTTTATAATTAGTTATTTACTGTGCATACTTAAAAATTATATTTATAATAAAGAACAACGTATATCAAAAGTTGAATAGAAACTATTACAGAACCTCTTTTCACAGCTACTGCAGCCTCTGCCGAGAAATTTGGTTGGATCACAATTTTAGTTAGATCGATGGAAAAGATTGCCTCTTGTGACTTATTTTACAAATAATCTACCAACATTTTAGATCCCAGAAAACCTTGAGAAGTTGAGAGAAATTCAGAACATTTGGATGTTCCAGATCCTGGGAATGATACTAGTTAAAAAAATTTCAAACTTATTGTATTGTGACTTTAAAAAATGTTTTAACAGCTGGCTGACAATAGGATTATGACTCTGAATAAAATTATTTTTTAAAGATTTTTCCTGCAGTCCTGAAAATTGAATTACAGTAGAAGCCCTCTAATCCGGCTTTGGATGGTTTAGCCGCTGGATAATCTAGCCGCGTTTTACCGGGAATCAAACATTCGGCTGGGGACATTTCCCACGACTAAAATAGACACGAGACAACTGGTTTATGTTTAATAACTAAAATATCTCAGTTCAACTGACGACTTCATGTCAATTAATTCAGTTTCAGACTAGTTTAATATGAAAATATATTGTGCCCGTATAGCGAATGTTTGTGTGTGTATTTGCGGTATTTTTCGGGGCCCGTTCATTGGTATCATGAGTCAGATTCCACCACCATTGTGGTCCCACTTCTACGTCAGGACCTTTAGTTGTCAGCCGGCAGTGGGCTAAAACATTCTATAGGTATTAGTATCGTTTATTTTTTAGACTGTTTTTCGTATGCCTGTGTTCGTGTCCGTCTTGTCATTTGTCCTGTGTTATATGTGTCCGTGTTTATTTATTAAACTTTTTATCATTTTGCCATCCTTCATATGAAGAGACTTCACATCTTTGTCCAAGCCTGATGATGAGTCTGACGTGAGTCGAAAATAGTTGCTGTCGCAACAAAAGGATTATTATTAATCAGGTATTTACACCATTAATTATAATAGTTTATATAGGTTTATGTTCAATTTGTTTAATAACCCGCCAGTGAATCCAGCCACTTAGAAACCCGGCCGAGTTTCCGGTCCCAAGGTGGCCGGATTTGAGGGCGTCTGCTGTAGGCCTACATAAACATAGAAAGAATTAACAAACCCATTTAACTGAGAAAGGTGTTGCATTGTTTTCAAAGACAATCTCATTGAAAAATATATTTAAAAATTCGGAAATAACATTAAATATTGATTTTGTTAATATTAAATATAATTCATTGTTTTTTATTTAAATTAAGGCTGGAATGTAATATGAAAATTGATTAAGTTTGTTTTAGTACCTTTTAGTCCAACAATATAAACAGTTTTCATCTCTCAAATTTTTGCAACTAAAATATATAAAACCACAATTGTTGATATGTATATTATATCTCAGCCCTCTTGTTATATGAAATCCAGGAAGACAAAGGTAGAAGAATGATAAATTTTCCAACGTTCCATATCTTTGTGCAATATAATTATACCCTGACAAGTTATATATTTTAACTACTGTAGCAATGTTTAATGCAATCCTTAAATCATAGGCCTAATGTTATTCTTGAAATGAGGTAGGTGGTTGGTTTTAGCAAGAAGGAATTGCATATTCTTTGTTAGTTGTCAACTAACATGTTTTTAGAAATTGGTTTATAGTACAAATTAGTTATTTTTGATAAATGGCGCATACAATTGTTCCAGTCGTTTGGAATCAACTGATTTTAAACTTTCTCAATAAAATCCCAATGATACATATTATACGAGTACATATGTACAAAAAGATGTTTTATTTTTCCTCAATATCCTTAGTAAAAGTTTAAAGGCAATTCTGGGCATCATAAAGAAAAAAAATACCGCTCTTATTATTCATCACTGAAACAGTATCAACTAGGTACAGTTCATATTGTGTGTTAACATTGCAATTTAGATCAATTCTACTGTGGTTTATTGTTAAAAAAACTTCATAAAAAAATTTAAAATTAAACATTTTAATACTTGCAGCATTTAACACTCCAGTAGGTACTTTGTGCAGTTTCAAAACTTGAAACTTGAAGCCTATCTGAGTCATCCCCGTCAATGTATAGAGTGTTTAGCTTGCAGTCAGGATGATTTTTTATTGAAATTTATGCTCCTTTTCTTGGAATCCCTTCCCCCCAAACTCACCCCATCTTACCCATTTTAAAGATATTTATTAAAATATAAATACATTATGATTTGCTTGGACCTAAAACAATCATCATTTAAACCTTTATTTTATTTAAATTAATTTTAAAAAATCCGCTCTTTTTCACTCTTGCTTTTATTAATAAACTTTTTATCTTATTCCCATACTGTAATTATATTTTTGTGTGACCAATCAATATGTAGTTTATTTATAATTACAATACATAAAATTACTAATAGATTTAAAATGATTCTTTCTTCAGATCTTATGTTGATTTTAAATAGATAAAGAAATTCAATTACAATTAATTATGATAATTCACTTAACAGATTTATATTATAAATAAACGATAAGTTACTTTTGTATTTCGTTTAATTATTTTTATTAAGTCTGGTGATCATGTAAGTTAAAATTGTTAAAAATTTAAAATCTGTAGGTTTTTAGTCATTTATTGACAGTCAAGTAAGAAATTGCAAGTAAATTCCATTTTGAGCTCTTCCCAGCATATCAGATACAATTTGAAATAAACCTCTAACCAGGTGGGGATTTTCCTTGAACATTACATCTAATTTAGTAAAATAATTCATTTTGTGATTGATGAGTATGCTATCCTGAAAAGATAATAGGCTATATTAAATTCTATATTAAAAATATATCTAAAACTTAAAACTACAAACATACAGAAAATATCATGTAGAGATATCTTAACCATACAAGGTTTTATGATATGTACCATGAAGTTTTAACTATTTGGCAATAGAACAAATTCTAAACATATAAAAAGATTATCACTAATTTAAACAACCATGATATTCTATGGATAATAAACAAAGGTCAGATACAACACTCAAAAATGTGCATTTTAAAGCTTCATTAGATTTATAATTGTACACACCTTAACTACAGCTGAGTATCGTAAAATCTGGATTCTTTAATCGGATCACAGTTAATCGTTTTCTTTGAGTTTTAACATTTTTAACACAGCTCTTGAGAGAGTCAAGTTAATCCCGACAAAACATGTCAGCGCAGAATGTAGGAGTAGAAAGGGTCTAGGCAGTAAGAGGCCCGGCCTCCTCTTAAGTACTAATTACACGTAATGTATGATATGTATGTTTTCAGGTAGTTGTGCAACGGGGCCCTATCCACAGTCTTGCCACGATACGAATAAAGCACTAACGTGAACTAACTCTAGTGAGTGTAGGAAGCTAAACTAGTCTAGTTAGTGGCACGGTGCGACACAGCCGCTTCTGAGCACATGGTCTGAAGACCTGGCTGTCCTACAGTAAGTGCAACAAGAATACATTACAGTACATTCATTAAACATATGGTACTAGGTTGAGATCAGCAAGTGAAGGTAACGTTCCGTCTGAGCAGCTGACCAGTGTGCCCCCCACTCTCTCTGTCAAGTTATATAACATACAGAGTTTCGTTATAATCTGTCCTTCATAAGAGAATGTAAGTTGTATTTTATGTGAGAATGAAATCACTCCAAGAGCCATAAAAAATGTGCTAACAACTTTAGATCTGCCCATGAAATTTTTCTTAACCTTTCAATAACAACAATATCCGCTTGAAAGAGAAATTTTCTTTAACCATAAAATGAAGAATTTTAGACAAAATAAATATAAAAAAATAATTATTAACCATTAAATTAATATTTGTGAATATTTCTTTCTGTATATGTTCTTTCTGTAAATAGGACATATAAGTTATTTCATAAAGTATACTCCCCATATTTGTAATATGTGTGTAGTGCTATACAATTTAAAATTATCTTATTCAAGATGGAATTTATTTTGTAGATAATGTAGGGTTTCAAAAGTTTTCTGCAGTTTATGCCATTCAAATGTTTAACAGTAAATTCATGTATTGCAATGATAACTAAAACATTCATCAGTTTTAAATGGTTTTGATCTCAATCTGTAAATAAGTTGTTTTTTTTTTTCAAAAACTTAATAGTGGCCAGTTTGTATAAATACCGAATCCATACTTGGAAGAAGAGATGTATTTCGTAGATTGGCATAGAATTTGTGTGGGGTGTTCATGGTTAATATTTTTATGAGAACCTCAATTTAAAAGAAAATGTATACAGTATTTTGTATTTATTGCAGATTTGACTACTATAAAGGCGTTGTTTAAATGCAAGTTAAAATTATGGTTCTTTAATAGAAAATATAAGATTTTTACTAGTCCACAGACTAGTTCAAAATTCAGTGACCACAAAGAAGATGCTTTTAAACAGTTGGTGTTAATTGGTTGAAACCACAACTGAACTGACTGTAATGTCAATGGCAAGTACTACAATTTGATATTGCAATTGCCTCATATAAGCTAGACCAAAATAGTGGTACACATTCTATATGGACAAAAATGTATGAATTGAAATAATATAGGGCAAAAAGGAACATCAGGTAACTTAATTGATATTATGAACAAAAAGATTTGGAACCCCTTCTTTCAGAAGAAATAAAACAGGTTTGTTCAAGCTGATCAAAATTTATCAAATAAAATTCCATGAAAAGTTTGTTTTTTCCAGCAAAGCATTAGGGTTAAATAGATATTTAAATTAATGACTAACCAATATATTTCTAGTACAGTGAACAAAGTTATATTTGACAACCTCATCCATACGTTTAAGTCAATAAAATAAGTACGGTATGACTGCAGCATCAGATGCAAAAATATTCTTCACCATGTATGATGGTGGGGGCCTTGATATTAAAAAAATATGTTCAATTAAATCTGTAGTTGGATTAAGGGAGTCCCTCTACCTCAAGAGTTTTTATCAAGGAGTCTTTGAAACCCTTTGTTTAATTACTAGGCAAATGGGCATTCAATATGATTCACAATAGGAATACCTATGGGAGGCTTGAAAGTATAAGTAGTATAAGTAAGACAGAAGTTCATAAATAGATTTGATTTACATTATTTTTTATAGGGTGTTGTTATATAAAATTGACAGAGAGAAAATGGTCTAACACAGTTGTTTAGGTGTATGTACACTCAAACTGACCTAAAGTAAATTAAATGTTAACTGAGATCAAGCAAAAGCATGTTAGCCACCTTATTTAAATGATGAGACTGATTTGGGACTGTGTTGTTCTATTTTGTAATGAACTATTTTTTTATTCTCAAAAAATTATGTTGGTTTTGATTATTGAATGTAAAATATTGTCATATAAAATAAAAGTGTAAATCATGTGTCTCACATAAATGAGATTGTATACAAATTTTTTTGTATATTTTTTAATCTCCTTTTCTATCAAAGAAAGGCTTTAATATTAATTTTTATCTGAATAAACTTAAAACAACCAAAAGTAACTGCCATAATTAAAAGGTGTCTATCAAAAGATTTTCTATTATTCTTTATTATTAAAGCTCTAATAATTTCGGTGTACAATACACTTAAACGTCCACACACATCCACAACTTTTCCCATATTAATAACAATAATTATAGCATTTTACTGTTTAACAAAAATTTGTATACTATTCACTATATATATATATATTTATATATAAACAAGGACATAATTCTATAGTACTCTATAACAATAATTTTTAATCTTGATAAAGTCTCGTGTATAAAAATAAGAATCCGAGTGTTTATACATTTCCTGTTATAGGATAACATCAATCCATACAATGACAGAGTAACAAGACCATAGATTTAGAAATTGACCTCAGTTGGGCTGACACCTAAGATAACACACCGATGATATGTTGCGTTTCACAATTATTTCTGAGACATTTACAACTAACATCAACAATACAAAATAGTCCACCATGATCGGTGGTTAATATTGAGAATTTTAACATCTAAAACCTTAATTAATACGTTTTTGCACAGTTACAGATGTTGTTCTTGTAATGCAAAGTGTTGTGCGCTTTCTGTTGCACTTTCGCATTGTTTGTGCTTGTATGATGCTAGAAGTGGTAAGAGTTTTAGGATATTGATATGTATAATTAAATGCTTGTAGTCAAATTCATTAAACATATCTTAGAACTAGAGCTAAAAAAAGCTTTAAAATATTATTCTTATAAGGTTTTAATTTCATTGGTATTTTGCAGTATCTATAGCAATCTTTCAAAGACAGCGCTAATGAAAAAGGCTTGCCAATAAAATGGAATGAACATATTTAGACAAGTTTTCTTGAAACTGAAAAGGCAGAACAAAATTCCACTGGCATTGGTATAGCAAAAAGGTCAAAACAGAATCTTAACTTAAACATTTAATTCTCTGCCAACTTGAGTCAGGATCCGTAATGTAAAATATAACCACACATAAAATTATCTTTAATTTAAAATGGCCATCACAAAACTTTCTCTTCTGGTAGAAATTATAAGCTCATCCCTTAGAAAATCTTTTATAAAAAGTATAGTGATACATCAAAACTGCATCTATTAATGAAATGAGGATTCAATATATTTGTGGTTTAGTATTTATCAAGTTTTTATTATTTTATTATTCTTGAGAAAAAATTAAAAAAAACTAACACAGCAAGTGAAAGTAAATAATTAAACTGAAATAAATAATTGTTTTCTACAATAACAAAAGAGCCTCCAAAAATAACTAGGGGATGTTGATTACAATAAAAGTATTGTTATTAGATGTAATTAATTATTCGCAAAAGCTCGTGTCAAAACAATGTTTACTACTTTTTATTTACTAAGAAACCTTGTCTAAATATATTCCACCTTTTTTAACCATGCAGGATATTTACTTATAAAGTTCAATTTTGAAGCATCATTGACATCCATTTATATTTAATTTGGTGGGTTTTGATACAATTAAAATAAAAGATAAATTTCTGAACTGATGCATTTAACTGCTGTGCATCCCCTAATACACGCTAGTTAAAAACGTGAATTGTTAAGTTTTCAATGCTAATAAGAGGATGGCATGTGTATGAACATAATCTATTAGTATTCATGATAACCTGTAGAACTCTCTGAATTTACATTAAAATTTAATTTTTAATATTTGCCCTACCCATGTATTTGCTTCTTGAAAACACCAGTTTTCGTGCAAAATTATTAGTTTTAGCCTTCTGTAATGAAAATAGTATATGTTCTTAACTGTATACAATTCATATTGCTTATCAGTTATAACAATGTTTTAGACACATAGTTTAGTTCCAAATACTGGCAATATAAAAAAAATAACTCTGCAATTAATTAATATAACAACATGAAAATGATTACAGCATTATTTAAGATACATAAATGAAGTAGTTTGATAGTTTTGGTTGGAAATATCCTTTGGAACATTTGAAAGAAAAGCATTATAAACTAAATCATGCTTCAAACTTGAAGCTAGAAATTTCCAATACATTATAATTAGAACATTGTATGCACAACATTTATGCAATATTTCATATAGTTTCAAAACATACCGTACCTTGAATTAATTTGTAATAAATACTTACTTTAATATCTTCCCTAAATACTGATATGCTATATCGACCTTGTTAATTTAAAAATCTTGAGCAACATTAATGCTTATTGAAATCTGGAGTGATCGAGTTTGATGTTTGTTGAACTGTGATTTCAATAGGCTTTGTAGATTGTCCAGTTAACTGCTTCTCATAATTAAACATTTTGATGTGATTCAATATTTGCTATCTAATCTGACCCATGAACTTCTCTTAATTCAATTCATTTTAAGTCTCTTAATTAATAAATAAGCATGGATCACAATCTCATAGATGTTGAACTAGATCTTCAACTCCAGTAAAAGAATTAAAAACTACTATATTCAGATAAAATTCATCATCACTCACAAACTCTACTTCTCACTGTGCAAAACTCAAAATTAATATCACATCCTTCGTTTTTTATGATTCGACTTGAGTCCTTATAATTTCATCTGGTCACACAAACCTAATCGAACAAATACATAGGGGTCTATTTCATTCGCCATGTTCTAATTATATGAATTGATGTCAGTAGTGAACTTAGACTAGCTACGATGCAGGGTATGAACATGAGTGACTACGAAGTGCCTACTGTCACGATAGTAGGTGAGTGGCAAAGTATTGCTGAACGAATAGTAAACATACAACTACAGCTATATTGAGCATATGTTTAACAATAATTGGTGAGCTTGAGCTGGACGCTGGAACCACGACTTCCACCTCTGCCATCTTGAAGATGGAGAGGAGCAAGTGAGAATGAACGACGGGATGTCGCGAGTTGACTTTCTCACTGAAGTCTTGCAGCGCTCCTACGCACTCCTCCTGTTGACATTGGAAAAACTCATTATGAATTCCGCAGTATTAACCAAATGGAAGTTGGCTCAATCTCCTTTTTTGAATTTTGCAGCTTTGCTGATTAGAAAATATTCAATCATGGGAAATATGTTACTCAAAAATAGAATTGGAGACAACTAATTGGGAATGGGGCTTTGACGGGGAGATAAACTATTTTAATGCATTAATTTATTGGTTGAGGTATAATATCATTTTCCTTATTAGGAGAGGAAATTAAGGTTGTTTTATCGACTGAGAGTGCAAATGCAGTATGACAGGCTAATTTTTATTTTAAATGTTAGTATATGACCCAATTGCTTCCACAAAAAAATTCTTCTCAAATTACACTTCAGCAACCGCTATAAATGACATCATCATGAGAGCGGCCGTACGACCCTGACTTCCTCACTTAAACTGGCACCTGTAATCCAATGCTGCATGGTCACGTTATGCCGGAATGAAATGGAGAACAGTAGTAGTACAGAATATATCTGATATAGATTTACTAAATAACGCACAGGGGAATGTTGAAAGTAAAAATTGGTTTCAGGTAAAATCTAAAATTTGTGTTTCTTACTGCATAGTTCGTAAAAGAGAGCAAGATTTGATGAAAATGTTTTTAACAAAACTTTTGGATAATTTATGGGGAATACAGTATAATATATGAAACCATATAAGCATTAATATATTCAAAAATACTTTAACAGTGAATGCAATTTTGTTTTGATTTGACCATTACAAGGAGGAAAATTCTTGATGACGTCATTTGGAGGGATTGCTGTGCTGGATTTTGAGGGGAATTTTTTGGAAGCACTGATTCATATACTAACGTTTAAAATAAAAACCAGCCCGTCGTACCACATTTGGACCTCGATCGAAAACTAAGCAACTTTTGAGTCTTATTTCCTTGCTTACGTTAGTTTACATTTTGTATCTCTGCTGTTAATTTCTATAGTTTTGTAAGATCTCCCATTGTTAAAACATTCTGTTGGTCCAGGAATCAATGTGCTATGAGTTCTTGATCAAGGTATTTTACCAATGTATTTTTAAACACTACATTTAGTTACATTTTCAATGTGGACCAAGACTTGCTGAGTGCAGTCCAGCACTGACGGATGTCTATAAACTATTTTACAGCATAGAATGTGGATAAGCTATAGCCTATTATGGTTTTCAGGGAGCATCATTGAATATTTTTGGGTCCTACCTCAAAGATCAAAGACAAGTGGTTGATGTTGATGGGAGTTTTTCTCAAGTAACTCACGTCCACTACAGAGTTCCTTGGGACTCAGTGATGGGGCCAATATTATTTTTTGTTTTAATGAATGACATGTTATGTAATGTTTCAAGTAGCGTAACAATTTATGCGGATGATACACAACTTTGTTCATTAGTCATAGTGATCTATTTCAGTTAACATGTTTAAAGGATCAAAATTTAAATGAGGCAAAAGAATGGTTTTTCACAAACGGTTTGATGTTAAATGTAGAAAAAACTGACAACCTTATTATTTCCACAAGAGAAGTATCAGTCACTGTAAATAATAATATAAAACTATTAGGTTTAAGAATAGATAACAAACTTCATGGAAGCCACAAAATAGAGGCGCGCTGTGTTAGATTTCTAGAGTTGTATATTTTTTAAGTAGCTTAAGGAAAAAAGTAACTGATGAGCCTATTTTGCTTTTTTTGAGAGAATAATAATATTTGGAATTGTCATATGGGGGAATAGGACTTGAATTGAAGAATGTACTTAAAATACAGAAAAACCTGTGCGTATTTAACTAGAGCTAAAAAACTTCATCATTGTAAACCTTTATTTGTCAAAACTGGTTTTCTGTCTTTCATAAGTCTGTATGCTATGAGGTGTCTATTTTAGTCAAGAAAAAATCATTAAGGTAGGCCTATTTTAAGAGAGAAGTTATCTACAAATATTCCACAAGAAATTGTAGTAATTTACAGTGGGTTGCACGAGATGTGAGACAGCCTGCCTTTTTAACAGAGCCTGAATTTGAAATGAAGACCTTAGTAATGATTTTACTACATATCATTATACTGATTAATCCATGCCATGTTGCACGAGATAGAGCCAACTTGCCCATATGTAGCACAAATTCTGGCCGGCGGTCTCACATCTCGTGCAACCAACTGTAGAAATAAAAAGTGTTAGATTATCAAAAACACAAAATTATCACACTTTTTTAGGTGTCAAATTGTTCAACATGTTCCCTGAAAACTTTTGAAACATGCCAATGAAAGTTTTCTCCAAGAAGGTGTTTGCCTGGTGTCAACCCTTTTGTATAGCATCAATGACTTCTTAAATATATTACTTTTAAATGGAAACCTTGAAAATAATATGCTTGACATTAGTGTATTACTGTATAAGCAGATGCCTAATTATTAAGTCAATTTGTGTTTTACGGTACCCTATCACTACACTGACAAAATCTATTGTAACTGCTGTAAATTACTTAATGATGAGTAAATTTTGTCTATTGTCTATTAGAGAAGTATTTTCGAGTACCTTTTCGCGGCGTAGGAGGTTGGTGGTGGATTGTTGGTGGAGATTCCTAGTCAAGGAGGAGTTGACGTCGGCCAGTTTGGCCACGAGGATGATGTTCTCTTGAGACAGACTGTACAGGGACAGGTTACAGTTGAACTGAAACAAGGGAACATCACTGTGAATATCCGATCATTCACCATAGTTATGTGAGGGATTATACTGGAATAGCAGTATTTCTAAATAGTAGATATTATTGGCACAAGCAGAACGTGATTAACACAAAACAAATCAGTACCGGTACTGAAGTTTTCTACTTCCTCATACAACTTTTAAAAAAGATTGGGGGCATGTGACCCCCCCTGCCTATCCCCCTAATTAACACCGACATAAGTATGCAGTATTTACAGTATTTACAATGGCAGCGAAAAAGTCTCAACTTTTCAGATGCAACTAATAAAGGTGTTTAAAGTTGTTAAAGAGCAAGTGGTCTGGTAGTCCTATGCCAGTTAGTGGTAAAGAGAGCCTTATACACATTTAGTTGGATTTTTTCTGGAATTATAATTTTTTATAGAAGCAAGCAACCAATTAAAATAATGTAACTTTCGACATATTTGACAATATGAGGTCTAGTTTGTGGCTATGTACTCTCCTTACCTTAAAGGCTATTAAAAGTAGGTATAACATGACCTTAGACAAAGAAATAATTTGTAAGACTTCTTCTTTTGGCCGTCCATATAGAAAGTGGTTAATGGCAGAATGATAAGCATATTGAAGATACATATGAACGTTATATGAAATTGAACTATTGCTTGGTGTTTTTGGCTTCTGGGACCTCAAAACGAAAAAGTGCCATGGTCCCAGACGTCGTACCATGAGTACTACATTATAAGGTTATTTTCTAAAGGCAAATTCAATAAAAAAGGGAAGTAATTTTCCAGTAAGATTTTACTACAACACTACCATACCTGCTTCCTAATGCTTCTCTTGATGAGGCTCTGCAGGGACAGCGCTGCATCTTGAACATCCATCTTGATGTGAGGTTTGAGCAGCTTTTCGTCTTCTTCGCTGTAGCCAAGGAACAGAAAAACTCCTTGTGGCAACTTGTAAGTGCCTGTCCAACCAACCACCTCCAATTACTAAATGTTCTACTATAAATTAATAATTAAAATTCATTGCTCTTAAATTTCCATACTTTCAAAAATTATTAACTTTGCTAATTTTGTTCTACTAAAATATTCAAATAAAGTTAAAACTCATGGTGGATTAAACATGGTGGGAAATAATAGAACTTTTTAAAGGGTAAGAAGTGGTTGCAGAAGTTGATAGTATGAGACTGCAATGAGCTGGTCACGTTAATAGTAGGGATGAATCCAGCGTGCTCTACTGGCGGCGAAGCAGAATCCAAATGGAAGACTCTGAAGGGTACTAAAAACCTAATGGAAGAACCAAGTCAAAAGATATGACCAACGACATACATGAGTGCAACAAGGAGCAAACAAGAGATGAGAACCAGGTAAGCAATTAATTGTCAAAGGAAGCAAAGTCCGTACCTCTATGTTAACATTTTATACTAAGTAGGTGAATTTGTATGCAGTTTAATTTGGAATTTCAGTAGAAAACGAAAAATTATTGGAAAACTGACTCTGGCAGTTTAGAAAATGACTTTACATGGTTTTGGTTTTGTTTGTATAAATACTGGTAGTGTAAAGCATGCTAAAGCAAACACGTGCAATTATGTTTTTTATAGTCTTGTGGGATTATTCTTCAATTCGTCATTGTCTATTTATCCTAATAAAAAATATTGAATTTTTTGTGTGTTAAGAAAGTTTTTGCTTTCGTGTTCATCTTAAAAATTCATAAAAATTTCAAAATAAACTCTAAGTGGAGCTGCAATTCTCAAAATATATATCAGAATAATATATAAGGATAACAACTGATAGTCTTAAGTGTAGAGATACATTTCATCCTAGAAAATCCCGCAGATGCTAAAGACAAAATCTAAAGAAAGCCATAAACGGTTGTAACACTCGAAGAACTAACATTAATGAACCGAACCATCCATCACCTCACACGGAATAAAAAACAACCAACTTATCCGAAAGCCAAATTCCTCAACATCCTGTGACAATATATGAAAACGACAAGATGTGAAAACGACCACTGTGAGAAGAAAGTTAGAAGAAACATCATCACATATCTACATCAGTATTCCTTATACGGAGTGGAAGAGTTTGAAAAACATAGCTAAGATTGTTTTAGGCTTTTGCATGATTTTTCTGGGATTTAACAGAGACATATATAAAAAAAAAACTGGTGTTTAACAAAACCAAGACAAAAAAACCATTGCCAACAGAAGAAATGAACTCACTTACCTACCTTAAATCGACTGTGCATCCTCAGTCCAACACGGAGTTGTTGTGGATGAGGTGCCCTCTTAGAAGGACCTGTCGACCTCCTCTACTATCAGCTAAGTTCAGTTATCTTTGCTCTCAAAAGGACTTTCTGCATAAGCACTTTGACATCATTCTGTGCCTTGTTTGGAAGCCATCTGATACGAAATCGATCTCTGGGGTTTCTCATCAGACTGAAACTTGCAACGGGTTTATCATCCAAAAACGGGAATGTGAGCAATCACGCAAATCTTTAAGAAATCGATGCTGTTATGGCTGTCAACATTTAATAATTTAAACCGTCTTCCTAGCAGACTCCCTGGGCATTCGAAAACACCAAGATGGTCACAACTGTAGTACCCAATATGTGAGTAACTTCAACCTAAACCTGCAACGTACAAGCTCACCGTCTTAAACGATTTGAGAAACCTCCTTTTCAGGAGATTTTTAATATTCATGAAAATTATTAAATAAAAAATAAAAATAAAAAAAAAATTAAACAGCTGACTGTTTTACAAACAAAAGTACCAAAATTTTCTCTCTATATTTTATAATTTTAATATTTTACATACCTGTATATTTAAGTAACTTCATGATCATTATTAACATTATTTACTGCTATTTCCAAATTATTCTTGTAATTCAATTTATAACAGTAAGATTAAGTGTTTACAGGAAAACTTAAACCAAGGAATAACATAACCTACTCAATCAACTATATCATTTGTTTCAATGGCAACAGCAAAATATTTCTCTATTGTCAGGATTGAAAAGGATGGAAATTGCCTTTTTCATTCGGTGAGTCAACATTTATTTAAAAATCAACATAATCATGCAAAACTTCGAGAAGAAGCAACTCGGTACCTTAGTGAACATTGGGATCAAGTCAAAATCTTCTCTCTGGAAGAATATGGATCATTAAATGAAGAAAAATACATTGATCTAATGAAAACAAATGGGACCTTTGGTACCTCATTGGAATGCTTTGCCCTATCTCAAATATATAGCCTTGACTTCCATATATACCTTCAATTAGAGGAACCGAAAAGAATTACCCGGACAGTCGCAATGAGGCAACCTCCAATAGTCATATCTTCCAAAAATAATGAGAACATAATTTATTTATTACTCTCAGGCAATCCGACTTCAGGACACTTTGACTTGCTTATTCCCAAACCTAAAATTTGGGAAGAAGAACATATTTGCTCTCTGATTGGCTCAAAGAATGATAGACGTACACAAGAATATCCTGACTTTGATAATGATTATAATATCAATCAGAGAAAAATAAATATCAATACAAGAAACAATTCAGAAAAACAGTCTTTTACTGAGAAGCCTATAGTCATCCCCATTGATAAAAATACCAATGATTCTATTGACCATCTTAAACAATCATTTGGTGTTGATATCACAAAACAAACTGAAGAGCAAAATGTCTCATCTCAGTGGCAACAAAAATGGGAGAAGATCTTAAACCTTGGAAGAATGCATTATGACTTGCCAAGTGGTTCCATTGGAAATGCATTTGTACAAACTTTAGCTGAAGAAATATTGATGTTGGCAAATGGGAATGAACCTTCAGAGAGAGTCATCTGTTTCATATCCGTAATTTTACAAAGAGAGAAGATGATAAAACAAGCCAAAGATATAAGAATATTGATTGAAAGGAGACTTAATGAATGGAAACTTGGAAACTTTGATGGGCTGATAAATGAAGCACTACGTTGTGACAAAAATCTAAAATCAAGATGGGCAAAACCCACATATGCTACTTCAGAAGATGATAAGGAAAAATTTAAGGAAACTTTTTTCAACAGACTGGTGCAGCGAGGAAAAATAAAAGAAGCAGCCAGAATCATCAACAAACCCCAAAAAGGGGGCATTCTCATGCCAGAAGATATAATAAACAATTCGGACCAAACTGTCTTTGATATCCTAAGAGAGAAACATCCAGAACCCACAATGCCTGACTTAAGCTTATTAAAAATACCAAATGATATGAAAGAAATTCCTAAGCTTCAAGTTACAGAAATCACAGCAGAGATTGTTGAGAAAGGGGCACGAAGACTTCACGGAAGTGGAGGGCCAGGTGGAAGCTCTTCTGAAAATTGGTCAGATTTTTTGTTATGCCACGGGAAAAAAAGTGCAATCCTGAGATCAGCTATAGCAACATTAGCTATGAAATTAAATGGAGAAATAATCCCATGGTATAAAATAAGAGCCCTAATGGCAAATAGATTAATATCAGTTGATAAATGTCCTGGAGTGAGACCAATTGGCATCGGGGAATGTCTTCGCCGTATTCTGGCTAAATGTATAATTTTTGCATGTGGAGAAGATGTTGTACAAGTTTTAGGAGCTGATCAGCTTTGTGGTGGTATTGAATCAGGCATTGAAGGTGCAATACACTCCATGCAAAAGACCTTCCAACAGAACTGTTCTACTGAAAAAAGTTGGTGCATGATATTAGTAGATGCTGAAAATGCCTTCAACAAAATAAACAGAATACATACTTTATGGCAAGCAAGAATTCATTGGCCAAGAGCAGCCAGATTTATTTATAACACCTACCAATGTGCAGCAGATTTAATAATACCTGGACACCATAAAAGATTGCTTAGCCAAGAAGGAGTAACTCAAGGAGACCCATTGTCAATGATATTATATGGCCTAGCAACTCTTCCCTTAATCCAAGAACTGAAAGAGACAAACAATACACATCAGATGTGGTATGCGGATGACTCTTCTTGCCAAGGCACATTCAACAATGTAATGAAGTGGTGGCTTAAACTAAACGAAACTGGACCAAAATATGGATATTACCCGCAAACAAATAAAACTAAATTAATTTTAAATAAAGATTTTAGAATACCAGACCTTGACATGAACATTATAAAAGGTATGAAAATTGTAAGTGGGAGTAACTTTCTAGGTGGTTACATTGGATGTGAAGGGGAGAAAAAAATATTTATCGAAGAAAAAGTAAGAAAATGGAAACAACACGTTGAAAACTTAGCTGCGATTGGACACAAGCACCCGCAATCCGTCCACACAGTTGCAACAAAATCACTACAAGCCGAATGGACATTTTTCCAGCGAGTTACTGAGATTCCACCAGAAATGTTCTTACCCGTTACAAATGCAATTCGATCATCTCTATTCCCGAGTTTGTTTGGATCAGATGTTAGTAATGAAGAATGTGAGCTCCTACATCTAACCGTGAAGTCGGGAGGAATTGGATTGTCTGACCCTTCAAAACAAGCAATAGCAATGTTCAAATCTTCTGAAAACGGATGCCACATTCTAATTGATGCTCTACATTCAAAGGCTGAAGTTGATCTTGTAAACCACAAATACGCTATTAAATGTTCCCAGAAAAAATGCAAAGAAGAAAGAATGATTGAAGAAAAAGAAACATTACAAAATTCGGTGAAGCACTTCCCTACGCAACGTCAAAGAGCAATTTTAAGAAATACGGATAATAAAGCAAAGCATGGAAGTTGGCTATCGTGTGTTCCGCTAAAAAAGCTTAATCTTGATATGTCACCTCAAGAATTCAGGGACTCATTAGCTCTACGCTATGGTAGAACACCAATCCATCTTCCAGCAAAATGCGACGGATGTGGACAAGATTACAATACCGAGCATGCCTTAAAGTGTCGAATTGGTGGCCTAATCATAAGAAGACATAATGAAGTCAGAGACACACTAGGAAGCATTATGGAGCAAGCTTGGGGAAATTGTATCAAAGAACCCTTAATAGCTGAGGAGAAAGATCAAACTGCTCCAGCGTTAAAAGCGGACCTAGCTTGTAGAGGGGTTTGGGAAAGTCAGATGGAAGCATTGTTTGATGTACGTGTCTTAGACACTGATGCTCCGTCTCATATTTCCATGCCCTACGAGAGGGTCATTGAAAACGCTGAAAAAGAAAAAAAAAAGAAAATATCTCCAAGCTTGTGAAAACAGAAATGCTTCATTTACCCCCCTCATCACATCAGTTGATGGATATTTGGGAAAAGAGTTCCATACACTTTTAAGAGCTATAGCAGAAAGACTAAGTGAAAAATGGAACAAACCCTACAGTGTAATAATGAATTGGGTGAGGGTAAGGGTGACATGCTCGATATTAAGAGCCACCAGCATGTGCATCCAAAGGTCAAGAAGAAAATGGCGATCAGCCAGGGAGTTCGAAGATGGGGCAGGCATCCCAAATATAATTTAAATTAATAGATTCCCCTATTTAAATCTTAAAAGAAAACAAAATTGTATCTAAATTGTATTATTATTAATAAATTTTCCATGTGAATTAAAGTAATTTTTGAGTACGGTATTCCACAGACTTGCTTTATCAGCTGGTTAAATCAATTTTTTTCCTGTACAGTCTGAAATGGGGACATTAGTTATATTGTACACAAATAAATTTTGTTTGTCATTTTGCATTTAAAAAAAAATATTCATGAAAATATTCATTACCAAGAAGCTGAAGACAGATTGAAAGCAAGGTTGCCCAACTGATTATTCTACGTGCCAAGGAGTTCATAGTGGGAAAAAGAGTTTCTTTTGTGAGTTCCTGTAGATATCAAAAATGGACTCACCGATTCTAATCTTACTGCTCCATTGTTGTCTTAGTTTTCTAGTACTGACACCATGTTTAATTTCAAAGATTGTATAGCTAAATCTATCCGTATCTTTGTATCGGCATCTTGTCTCACTCACCGGGGGCGGGTCGCATGCAGATGAACCGGCCGGAGTAGCAGAGGCAGCGACCGCGGTACGCCTGGTAGGCGGGCGCCGCGTGGTTGTAGAAGGCGAAGTCTGTCTTGCAGGCGTGTCTCTCCACACAGATCGTGTTGCAGGAGAGAACCTCACCCTCACCGCACTGGCAGACCTCCGAACAGTCGGGCTCGTCGTCCCGGTACAGCTGTAACAGTCAACGCCGCTTCAGTTAAGGGGGAGGGGGTTCTACATCGGTCCGAAAATCTCCCGATGTTTTCTTATAATGCAATATAAGCGTGCAACCGCTAAGAGCGCTTGTAGACGTTTATGGAGGAACAAACTACCGTTTACAGATACTTTTTCAAGGTGTGGAATAATTTTTTTAATTGATTATCCAAGGGGGAACCTACAGTTAATAAAAATTACTGTTTTTAAATAGTGGTTTATTCTCTTTAAATTAAAACAGTTGAATTATTGCTTAAGAAATTATTGGGTTTAAAATCTGTTTCCAATAAACCGTAGGCCTACATAATTTTATTGTCTTTAACATGATATATTAACATTTACCATAGCTCAAGTGGTTTACCCGCTATTTGGTGTTGTGTAAACCTCTGTTTTGTAGTTTTGTCTTCACTTAATAGTTGATGGTTTTTCTTAAAGTTTTTATGTAAACACTCACAATGCTTCATTTTATCGTACTTTTTTCTTACCAGGAATAAATGGTTATAAGGTCAAAACAAACAATAAAACTATCTTGTTTAGTTTACCGTCCGTCTGTCTGTAGTATGTAAATAAAAAACAAAATACTGTATATATAAAAAAAAAAAAAACTCATCAAGACAGACAGGAAATATGATGAATACTGGTTAGCAAAAGTGCATTCATTTAAAAATTGTGTTGAAAAAAATTATAAAATGTCCAGTGAAACATAAGTTAAAAGGGTAAAAAGTAATTAAAACAAAAACGTTATTACACACCTTTTTTTTTAAAGAGTTTTTCGTGTGAAATTTTGTGATGTCTTCACGTTATTTCGAGTGAAAAAGTGAAATTTGCCTTGTTTTACGTGATAGTAATTTGACGAATTTAAAAATAAAAAGGCCTTTTTTTTTTTTTTTTTTAGAAAAGGCTATAAAGAATAAATACAGATTCAATAATAATTAGGAATCAATTTAAGTTTTTGTTTTATTATTTAACATAATCTCCAATTTTTATTGAAATGATTCAACATACAGACTATAGGTTATAGCAGTTTTTGTATAAAGGTTTTTTTTGTACAGACAGTCTTTGGCACTTTTTGAGTTCGATAAAGACTGCACAAGCACCATAAAAGTTCGACTCCAATTACATACACTTCATACTCACTTCACTTAGTCTTTGTTCATAAAATTTGACATAGGTTTAGACGGTAGGGAAATGTAGTTTTATCCGTCGAATCTCATCGTATGTAGTCCTTATACAAAAAAAGAAGACTTTCACTGCATCAATTAAAAACCGCATTTTTAAAGCAATATGACAAAAATACATAGTTAAGTTTATTCCTATTTTTATCTCCTGAAATTTAAACTGATACCTAATACTGTAAGTGCAAAAAGACATAATTTACGAACACTATGAATCTCATTTCGTGTTATTACATAAGTTAACTCTTTGCTTACTGTATTCCAAATACAAACTGTGTACCATTCACGCTGTTTAAAAGTATACGAGTCGTTGCCCGTCGATACTCTACGAAAACAAACCAACTCGTGGCGAGGTTTTGTCGTTGTTGTTGTTGTTGTTGTTGTTGTTTTTTTAGACGGATAGTGCGAAACATCGCAATTTTGTAACAATGTAATGTTTAAATTTCTATATCCTTCCAATTAATCAGTTTTACTTAATTAAGTATCCTTAGGTATAAGCCTAGTACTAAACAATTAATTTAACAATCAAAACCTATTTACTTTTTGATCCATCAACTATAAAAGTGCAAAGTTTAAAAAGTATAAAACTGCATTATTTTTTATGTTTATTTAAATTATAATACACTATAATTATACACGTTTTTAGGTGAATAAACCAAATTCTTCTTGAATAACGGTAGCTCTTCTACTGTTTTAGACAAAATACCTCGTGAGTATACAATCACAATCAGCTGATTGAAAGCCTCTAAAATAAATTAATTCCAAAGGTCTGGAAATATCAATTTTTTAGTTTAAGAAAGGAAGACAATGTTTAGGCCTAAGGAAATAAAACCTGCTAATATAGAAAAGTTTAGTTTTTATTTGCAAATCAGTCCAGTGGAAGTCTCAGACAAACTGTAAAAAGGATAGAAAAAGTTTCCTCTTCCCCCTCGTTAAATCTCCATAAAAAACATTTATTTTTAATTTTTGACCAATTTAACGTATGCTTAAATATTTTAGAAATACATATAAAACCGAAAAAGGTTTTGTGTTCGCTAGTTAAATATAAGTGTACATACCTTCAGTCAACAGTTTAAACCAGTAGAAAAAATCCTACATATATGTTGTCTGAGTCTACTGCCGGCCGGCCAAACAATTATTGCCTAAATGTACTGAGTTCTGAGTGTGTCGTAATGTTAAATTATATGTTTTTTTTTTTTTTTTTTTTTTTTTTTTTGACAACAGCAGAAGACTTAATGAATGACATTTTTATATTATCAACCCTGATAATGGAACCATGTGTTCCGAAACATATGTAGGTTTTTTTTCTACTGGTTTGAACTGTTGACTGAAGGTAGGCACACCTATACCGGGTGTAAAAAAAGTCCGTCCCCGTTTAATTTTTTTATTTGTTTTGAGATAAACAAATATCATTTACGGGGTGATAGTAACTTAACACAAAGTAGGTGGGCCGTCCCCCTGACAAGACTAAAAATGTTTGATAACGTCTAAAGGTACTTTGTCTATCACCCCCAAACAATATTTGTTTATCTCAAGAAATAAAAAAATTAAAGGGGGGCGACGGACTTTTTTTACACCCTGTATTTAACTATTATATAAAACAGTTCTGGAGGCATCAAACAATGAATAAGTTTTGTTTTGGTACAACCCCCATGTAAATCGGTCTAGAATAAGTCTCAGACGAACTGTTCAAATGTGTTTACTTTGCTGTTTTGAATATATACGGTACATAATTAAAAATGTAACTTACATGCGTTATTTATCCCGAGCATAAATTAAAAAATAAAACTGTAAACCTTTACATGATATTATTTGTTCATATATAAATTCTATAGAACATTGCCACTTTATTGTATCACTTTGCAAATCAATAAAATATTCCATGAACTCTTAAATAGCACTCTTAAATTAAACTTAATTATAAGATTGGTAAATTATTAGGTGGAATAGACAAAATAGTCCGTTATAAAACATGTGAAGCAAATTTGAAAAGACAATTTTTGGTCATATTAATTCATAAATAAACATTAAAATAAGATCTTTCACTTTTAAATCATTTCAGCAGCTTGTGACGTTGATACCAAATTATATTGGTTATGTTCCAGAACAGAGGAAATAACAAGAAAGATGAACGTAGCAGTGTTGGTGGGGGAGGGGGGGGGGGGGTTTGGCATACCGCCCAGTCTTCCCTGCCAAATACTGTGTAACGCCAATCTCGATAAGGCGAAAAATATACTCATAATTTATTTATCTTACCAATCTCATGGAATTATGGCTGTTTTCTGGTATTTTAAAAACATTATCATGATTTTTTTTATTTTTTATTCTGCTATGTTATTAAAATAACATTAAGTAACATCTACCTACCATCAAAGTGTTTATATCCACTAAAGCAAAAATATCGTTCTTTTTCCGACACATGTAAAATAAAATATACTTTTAAGAATGTGAAGTAGTTTTTGTCTGTTTTTAAAGAAGATTTCAAGTGTTTAAAGCAAAATAGCATTCTAAAATATTTCAATAAAACGATTCATTTTAATATTGTGAAGAATTATCTCGTTTATCATAAATTATCGATAAAAAAATTTGTTTGTCTATATTTCAAAATAAAATGTTTTGGACAAGACTGTAGTTTAGTTTGGATCTTAAATGATATATTCTTAAATTTCTCTGGAGATTTGCCTTAAATTTAATAAAGATTTCTGCGAGTTGCTCACGAAGTATTCATTTAGTTATTTTAATAACTACCAACATTCAGAACTAAAATTTTAAAAATAATTTGAAAATTTGTTACTTTATAGTATGGGGGGAGTTATGTGATCTTCACATTGAATTTCTATGAATGATCCTCATCCACACAAAGAATGTATTAAAAAAAGTGAAACATATTTTCCTTAATTCATGGCTAAGATCTACACTAGATTTTTTAACCATTCATCAAGAATGTAGAGTGTGTTATATGTAACTGTGTCTAGGGAAATAGGAAAGCAGATAGGTTTCACGAGTGATGGAATATATTCCTAGTACCTGAGATTTGGATATAATAAGACTAAGTTGGAACTAGGTTTAAACTTAAGTTTAAGAGGAAAAGAGTCCGAGTTTGGAAACAGGAAATTCTATCACTGTTCAACTATTGATATTTTCAAGAATGATCCTTAAGGACAGAACTGAACGAATTCGTATTATATATTCAAAGATGTATTACAGAACAATTGAATGGCTGGAATGGAACTTTTCAATTAAAAATAAATAAGTTAAAAAATTACAAATTAAAGATATAATATTTTTGGTGTAGTCTTTAAAGTAAACTGTAAATTTTTTAGCTAATAAATATTTTTAAGTTTTGAGCTAATTTAGTAGGGTCTACACTCTCCTTACTTGACTGTAAATACATGATAATCAGCTGTTTAAGTCTGATGGTTGTCAACGTTCTAGGTCGGGTTACTACATCATATCTTTCAAACAGGGTTCCAGTAAACAAGTATTTGGCTTCCCTGATCTGTTATTGTTGCTGCTGCTTTACACTATATTATTATTATTATTATTATTATTATTATTATTATTATTATTATTATTAGAACCAATCAGCAATGAACCAGAATTAAATTGAGAAGCGATTAAAATATATTAGGGTTTCCAGCTCCTCACCGCAATTCGTAGATTTATGTTTGGTGAAATTTTCTTAAAGTAGGCCTTTAATAAGTTTGGAGGACAAATATTACTCGAAACAGAGTATTCAGAAAACAAACATTTACAGAACAAACAACTTTGTGAGTTTGATATTTGCAGAAAGCGCTTTTGAATTTATTAATTAGCTTGTCAATATTCCACACTCCCTAAGTATATGACTACATTCCCAGTCAGTGTCCTAAGTATTTGTGTGTAAACCTACTTTATAATTGATATCACTTATCATTCTGTCTATCATCGAGGGTTTGTTTTAAATTAGCATATGAATTAATGAATTATGACTACAGGAAGTCTCGCGGAATCTTTCGTGACGCAATACACACTTTTTTTTAATGATGATAAAAATAAATGAATAAAGAGTGCAAAATTACTATTCATGTATATTCTTAAAAGAAGCGCATTGTTTATTAACAAAAATAATTAATAGAAACACATTTTAAAAATGGATACAACTTTAATTTGCAGTAAACAAGAGGAGAGATAAAGAAGAGGGGAAGTGGAGCAATGCGGATGGTTGGCAATCGATACGTCACCGTGAGCAGTTACATCACAGCCTAGTCGCTCGCCTGACTGATAATGCTTAATGGCACAACAACCATTGGTACTGATCACTAACGTCTAGCTTATCCATGAACAGTTACATCACAGCCTAGTCGCTCGCCTGACTGATAATGCTTAATGGCACAACAACCATTGGTACTGATCACTAACGTCTGGCTCATCCATGAACAGTTACATCACAGCCTAGTCGCTCGCCTGACTGATAATGCTTAATGGCACAACAACCATTGGTACTGATCACTAACGTCTAGCTTATCCATGAACAGTTACATCACAGCCTAGTCGCTCGCCTGACTGATAATGCTTAATGGCACAACAACCATTGGTACTGATCACTAACGTCTGGCTCATCCATGAACAGTTCCATCACAGCCTAGTCGCTCGCCTGACTGATAATGCTTAATGGCACAACAACCATTGGTACTGATCACTAACGTCTAGCTTATCCATGAACAGTTACATCACAGCCTAGTCGCTCGCCTGACTGATAATGCTTAATGGCACAGCAACCATTGGTACTGATCACTAACGTCTGGCTCATCCATGAACAGTTACATCACAGCCTAGTCGCTCGCCTGACTGATAATGCTTAATGGCACAACAACCATTGGTACTGATCACTAACGTCTAGCTTATCCATGAACAGTTACATCACAGCCTAGTCGCTCGCCTGACTGATAATGCTTAATGACACAACAACCATTGGTACTGATCACTAACGTCTAGCTTATCCATGAACAGTTACATCACAGCCTAGTCGCTCGCCTGACTGATAATGCTTAATGGCACAGCAACCATTGGTACTGATCACTAACGTCTGGCTCATCCATGAACAGTTACATCACAGCCTAGTCGCTCGCCTGACTGATAATGCTTAATGGCACAACAACCATTGGTACTGATCACTAACGTCTAGCTTATCCATGAACAGTTACATCACAGCCTAGTCGCTCGCCTGACTGATAATGCTTAATGGCACAACAACCATTGGTACTGATCACTAACGTCTAGCTTATCCATGAACAGTTACATCACAGCCTAGTCGCTCGCCTGACTGATAATGCTTAATGGCACAACAACCATTGGTACTGATCACTAACGTCTGGCTTATCCATGAACAGTTACATCACAGCCTAGTCGCTCGCCTGACTGATAATGCTTAATGGCACAACAACCATTGGTACTGATCACTAACGTCTGGCTTATCCATGAACAGTTACATCACAGCCTAGTCGCTAGCCTGACTGATAATGCTTAATGTCACAACAACCATTGGTACTGATCAATAACGTCTAGCTTATCCATGAACAGTTACATCACAGCCTAGTCGCTCGCCTGACTGATAATGCTTAATGGCACAACAACCATTGGTACTGATCACTAACGTCTAGCTTATCCATGAACAGTTACATCACAGCCTAGTCGCGCGCCTGACTGATAATGCTTAATTACACAGCAACCATTGGTACTGATCACTAACGTCTAGCTTATCCATGAACAGTTACATCCCAGCCTAGTCGCTCGCCTGACTGATAATGCTTAATGGCACAACAACCATTGGTACTGATCACTAACGTCTGGTTCACCCATGAGCATTTACATCACAGCCTAGTCGCTCGCCTGACTGATAATGCTAAATGGCACAACAACCATTGGTACTGATCACTAACGTCTAGCTCATCCATGAACAGTTACATCACAGCCTAGTCGCTCGCCTGACTGATAATGCTTAATGGCACAACAACCATTGGTACTGATCACTAACGTCTAGCTTATCCATGAACAGTTACATCACAGCCTAGTCGCTCGCCTGACTGATAATGCTTAATGGCACAACAACCATTGGTACTGATCACTAACGTCTGGCTCATCCATGAACAGTTACATCACAGCCTAGTCGCTCGCCTGACTGATAATGCTTAATGGCACAACAACCATTGGTACTGATCACTAACGTCTAGCTTATCCATGAACAGTTACATCACAGCCTAGTCGCTCGCCTGACTGATAATGCTTAATGGCACAGCAACCATTGGTACTGATCACTAACGTCTGGTTCATCCATGAACAGTTACATCACAGCCTAGTCGCTCGCCTGACTGATAATGCTTAATGGCACAACAACCATTGGTACTGATCACTAACGTCTAGCTTATCCATGAACAGTTACATCACAGCCTAGTCGCTCGCCTGACTGATAATGCTTAATGGCACAGCAACCATTGGTACTGATCACTAACGTCTGGCTCATCCATGAACAGTTACATCACAGCCTAGTCGCTCGCCTGACTGATAATGCTTAATGGCACAACAACCATTGGTACTGATCACTAACGTCTAGCTTATCCATGAACAGTTACATCACAGCCTAGTCGCTCGCCTGACTGATAATGCTTAATGGCACAACAACCATTGGTACTGATCACTAACGTCTAGCTTATCCATGAACAGTTACATCACAGCCTAGTCGCTCGCCTGACTGATAATGCTTAATGGCACAACAACCATTGGTACTGATCACTAACGTCTGGCTTATCCATGAACAGTTACATCACAGCCTAGTCGCTCGCCTGACTGATAATGCTTAATGGCACAACAACCATTGGTACTGATCACTAACGTCTGGCTTATCCATGAACAGTTACATCACAGCCTAGTCGCTAGCCTGACTGATAATGCTTAATGTCACAACAACCATTGGTACTGATCACTAACGTCTAGCTTATCCATGAACAGTTACATCACAGCCTAGTCGCTCGCCTGACTGATAATGCTTAATGGGAAACAACCATTGGTACTGATCACTAACGTCTAGCTTATCCATGAACAGTTACATCACAGCCTAGTCGCGCGTCTGACTGATAATGCTTAATTACACAGCAACCATTGGTACTGATCACTAACGTCTAGCTTATCCATAAACAGTTACATCCCAGCCTAGTCGCTCGCCTGACTGATAATGCTTAATGGCACAACAACCATTGGTACTGATCACTAACGTCTGGCTCACCCATGAGCAGTTACATCACAGCCTAGTCGCTCGCCTGACTGATAATGCTAAATGGCACAACAACCATTGGTACTGATCACTAACGTCTAGCTCATCCATGAACAGTTACATCACAGCCTAGTCGCTCGCCTGACTGATAATGCTTAATGGCACAACAACCATTGGTACTGATCACTAACGTCTGGCTCATCCATGAACAGTTACATCACAGCCTAGTCGCTCGTCTGACTGATAATGCTTAATGGAACAACAACCATTGGTACTGATCACTAACGTCTGGCTCATCCATGAACAGTTACATCACAGCCTAGTCGCTCGTCTGACTGATAATGCTTAATGGAACAACAACCATTGGTACTGATCACTAACGTCTGGCTCATCCATGAACAGTTACATCACAGCCTAGTCGCTCGCCTGACTGATAATGCTTAATGGCACAACAACCATTGGTAGGCCTACTGATCACTAACGTCTGGCTCATCCATGAACAGTTACATCACAGCCTAGTCGCTCGCCTGACTGATAATGCTTAATGGCACAACAACCATTGGTAGGCCTACTGATCACTAACGTCTGGCTCATCCATGAACAGTTACATCACAGCCTAGTCGCTCGCCTGACTGATAATGCTTAATGGCACAACAACCATTGGTACTGATCACTAACGTCTAGCTTATCCATGAACAGTTACATCACAGCCTAGTCGCTCGCCTGACTGATAATGCTTAATGGCACAACAACCATTGGTACTGATCACTAACGTCTAGCTTATCCATGAACAGTTACATCACAGCCTAGTCGCTCGCCTGACTGATAATGCTTAATGGCACAACAACCATTGGTACTGATCACTAACGTCTGGCTCATCCATGAACATTTACATCACAGCCTAGTCGCTCGCCTGACTGATAATGCTTAATGGCACAAAGACCATTGGTACTGATCACTAACGTCTGGCTCATCCATGAACAGTTACATCACAGCCTAGTCGCTCGCCTGACTGATAATGCTTAATGGCACAACAACCATTGGTACTGATCACTAACGTCTGGCTCATCCATGAACAGTTACATCACAGCCTAGTCGCTCGCCTGACTGACAATGCTTAATGGCACAACAACCATTGGTACTGATCACTAACGTCTAGCTTATCCATGAACAGTTACATCACAGCCTAGTCGCTCGCCTGATTGATAATGCTTAATGGCACAACAACCATTGGTACTGATCACTAACGTCTAGCTTATCCATGAACAGTTACATCACAGCCTAGTCGCTCGCCTGACTGATAATGCTTAATGGCACAACAACCATTGGTACTGATCACTAACGTCTGGCTTATCCATGAACAGTTACATCACAGCCTAGTCGCTCGCCTGACTGATAATGCTAAATGGCACCATAACCATTGGTACTGATCACTAACGTCTGGCTCATCCATGAACAGTTACATCACAGCCTAGTCGCTTGCCTGACTGATAATGCTTAATGGCACAGCAACCATTGGTACTGATCACTAACGTCTGGCTCATCCATGAACAGTTACATCACAGCCTAGTCGCTCGCCTGACTGATAATGCTAAATGGCACAACAACAATTGGTACTGATCACTAACGTCTGGCTTATCCATGAACAGTTACATCACAGCCTAGTCGCTCGCCTGACTGATAATGCTTAATGGCACAACAACCATTGGTAATGATCACTAACGTCTAGCTTATCCATGAACAGTTACATCACAGCCTAGTCGCTCGCCTGACTGATAATGCTTAATGGCACAACAACCATTGGTACTGATCACTAACGTCTGGCTTATCCATGAACAGTTACATCACAGCCTAGTCACTCGCCTGACTGATAATGCTTAATCTCACAACAACCATTGGTACTGATTACTAACGTCTAGCTTATCCATGAACAGTTACATCACAGCCTAGTCGCTCGCCTGACTGATAATGCTTAATGGCACAACAACCATTGGTACTGATCACTAACGTCTGGCTCATCCATGAACAGTTACATCACAGCCTAGTCGCTCGCCTGACTGATAATGCTTAATGGCACAACAACCATTGGTACTGATCACTAACGTCTGGCTCATCCATGAACAGTTACATCACAGCCTAGTCGCTCGCCTGACTGATAATGCTTAATGGCACAACAACCATTGGTACTGATCACTAACGTCTGGCTTATCCATGAGAAGTTACATCACAGCCTAGTCGCTCGCCTGACTGATAATGCTTAATGGCACAACAACCATTGGTACTGATCACTAACGTCTGGCTTATCCATGAACAGTTACATGACAGCCTAGTCGCTCGCCTGACTGATAATGCTTAATGGCACAACAACAATTGGTACTGATCACTAACGTCTAGCTTATCCATGAACAGTTACATCAAAGCCTAGTCGCTCGCCTGACTGATAATGCTTAATGGCACAACAACAATTGGTACTGATCACTAACGTCTGGCTCATCCATGAACAGTTCCATCACAGCCTAGTCGCTCGCCTGACTGATAATGCTTAATAGCACAACAACCATTGGTACTGATCACTAACGTCTGGCTTATCCATGAACAGTTACATCACAGCCTAGTCGCTCGCTTGACTGACAATGCTTAATGGCACAACAACCATTGGTACTGATCACTAACGTCTAGCTTATCCATGAACAGTTTACATCACAGCCTAGTCGCTCGCCTGACTGATAATGCTTAATGGCACATTAACAACCATTGGTACTGATCACTAACGTCTGGCTTATCCATGAACAGTTACATCACAGCCTAGCCGCTCGCCTGACTGACAATGCTTAATGGCACAACAACCATTGGTACTGATCACTAACGTCTAGCTTATCCATGAACAGTTACATCACAGCCTAGTCGCTCGCCTGATTGATAATGCTTAATGGCACAACAACCATTGGTACTGATCACTAACGTCTAGCTTATCTATGAACAGTTACATCACAGCCTAGTCGCTCGCCTGACTGATAATGCTTAATGGCAGAGCAACCATTGGTACTGATCACTAACGTCTGGCTTATCCATGAACAGTTACATCACAGCCTAGTCGCTCGCCTGACTGATAATGCTTAATGACCTAACAACCATTGGTACTGATCACTAACGTCTGGCTCACCCATGAGCAGTTACATCACAGCCTAGTCGCTCGCCTGACTGATAATGCTTAATGACACAACAACCATTGGTACTGATCACTAACGTCTGGTTCATCCATGAACAGTTACATCACAGCCTAGTCGCTTGCCTGACTGATAATGCTAAATGGCACAACAACAATTGGTACTGATCACTAACGTCTGGCTTATTATCCATGAACAGTTACATCACAGCCTAGTCGCTCGCCTGACTGATAATGCTTAATGGCACAACAACCATTGGTACTGATCACTAACGTCTGGTTTATCCATGAACAGTTACATCACAGCCTAGTCGCTCGCCTGACTGATAATGCTTAATGGCACAACAACCATTGGTACTGATCACTAACGTCTGTATCACCCATAAGCAGTTACATCACAGCCTAGTCGCTCGCCTGACTGACAATGCTTAATGGAAAAACAACCATTGGTACTGATCACTAACGTCTAGCTTATCCATGAACAGTTACATCACAGCCTAGTCGCTCGCCTGATTGATAATGCTTAATGGCACAACAACCATTGGTACTGATCACTAACGTCTAGCTTATCCATGAACAGTTACATCACAGCCTAGTCGCTCGCCTGACTGATAATGCTTAATTTAACAACAAATATTGGTACTGATAACTAACGTCTGGCTTATCCATGAACAGTTACATCACAGCCTAGTCGCTCGCCTGACTGATGATAATGCTTAATGGAACAACAACCATTGGTACTGATCACTAACGTCTAGCTTATCCATGAACAGTTACATCACAGCCTAGTCGCTCGCCTGACTGATAATGCTTAATGGCACAACAACCATTGGTACTGATCACAAACGTCTGGCTCATCCATGAACAGTTACATGACAGACTAGTCGCTCGCCTGACTGATAATGCTTAATGGCACAACAACCATTGGTACTGATCACTAACGTCTGGTTCATCCATGAACAGTTACATCACAGCCTAGTCGCTCGCCTGACTGATAATGCTAAATGGCACAACAACAATTGGTACTGATCACTAACGTCTGGCTTATCCATGAACAGTTACATCACAGCCTAGTCGCTCGCCTGACTGATAATGCTAAATGGCACAACAACCATTGGTACTGATCACTAACGTCTGGCTTATCCATGAACAGTTACATCACAGCCTAGTCGCTCGCCTGACTGATAATGCTAAATGGCACAACAACAATTGGTACTGATCACTAACGTCTGGCTTATCCATGAACAGTTACATCACAGCCTAGTCGCTCGCCTGACTGATAATGCCAAATGGCACAACAACCATTGGTACTGATCACTAACGTCTGGCTTATCCATGAACAGTTACATCAAAGCCTAGTCGCTTGCCTGACTGATAATGCTAAATGGCACAACAACCATTGGTACTGATCACTAACGTCTGGCTTATCCATGAACAGTTACATCACAGCCTAGTCGCTAGCCTGACTGATAATGCTAAATGGCACAACAACAATTTTTACTGATCACTAACGTCTGGCTTATCCATGAACAGTTACATCACAGCCTAGTCGCTCGCCTGACTGATAATGCTTAATGGCACAACAACCATTGGTAATGATCACTAACGTCTAGCTTATCCATGAACAGTTACATCACAGCCTAGTCGCTCCCCTGACTGATAATGCTTAATGGCACAACAACCATTGGTACTGATCAATAACGTCTGGCTTATCCATGAACAGTTACATCACAGCCTAGTCGCTCGACTGACTGATAATGCTTAATGGCACAACAACCATTGGTACTGATCACTAACGTCTGGCTTATCCATGAACAGTTACATCACAGCCTAGTCGCTCGCCTGACTGATAATGCTTAATGGCACAACAACCATTGGTACTGATCACTAACGTCTGGCTTATCCATGAGCAGTTACATCACAGCCTAGTCGCTCGCCTGACTGATAATGCTTAATGGCACAACAACCATTGGTACTGATCACTAACGTCTGGCTTATCCATGAACAGTTACATCACAGCCTAGTCGCTCGCCTGACTGATTATTCTTAATGGCACAACAACAATTGGTACTGATCACTAACGTCTGGCTTATCCATGAACAGTTACATCACAGCCTAGTCGCTCGCCTGACTGATAATGCTTAATGGCACAACAACCATTGGTACTGACCACTAACGTCTGGCTTATCCATGAACAGTTACATCACAGCCTAGTCGCTCGCCTGACTGACAATGCGTAATGGCACAACAACCATTGGTACTGATCACTAACGTCTAGCTTATCCATGAACAGTTACATCACAGCCTAGTCGCTCGCCTGACTGATAATGCTTAATGGCACAACAACCATTGGTACTGATCACTAACGTCTGGCTTATCCATGAACAGTTACATCACAGCCTAGTCGCTCGCCTGACTGACAATGCTTAATGGCACAACAACCATTGGTACTGATCACTAACGTCTAGCTTATCCATGAACAGTTACATCACAGCCTAGTCGCTCGCCTGATAGATAATGCTTAATGGCACAACAACCATTGGTACTGATCACTAACGTCTAGCTTATCCATGAACAGTTACATCACAGCCTAGTCGCTCGCCTGACTGATAATGCTTAATGGCACAGCAACCATTGGTACTGATCACTAACGTCTAGCTTATCCATGAACAGTTACATCACAGCCTAGTCGCTCGCCTGACTGATAATGCTTAATGGCACAACAACCATTGGTACTGATCACTAACGTCTGGCTCACCCATGAGCAGTTACATCACAGCCTAGTCGCTCGCCTGACTGATAATGCTTAATGGCACAACAACCATTATGGTACTGATCACTAACGTCTAGCTTATCCATGAACAGTTACATCACAGCCTAGTCGCTCGCCTGACTGATAATGCTTAATGGCACAACAACCATTGGTACTGATCACTAACGTCTGGCTCACCCATGAGCAGTTACATCACAGCCTAGTCGCTCGCCTGACTGATAATGCTTAATGGCACAACAACCATTGGTACTGATCACTAACGTCTAGCTTATCCATGAACAGTTACATCACAGCCTAGTCGCTCGCCTGACTGATAATGCTTAATGGCATAGCAACCATTGGTACTGATCACTAACGTCTGGCTCACCAATGAGCAGTTACATCACAACCTAGTCGCTCGCCTGACTGATAATGCTTAATGACACAACAACCATTGGTACTGATCACTAACGTCTGGTTCATCCATGAACAGTTACATCACAGCCTAGTCGCTTGCCTGACTGATAATGCTAAATGGCACAACAACAATTGGTACTGATCACTAACGTCTGGCTTATTATCCATGAACAGTTACATCACAGCCTAGTCGCTCGCCTGACTGATAATGCTTAATGGCACAACAACCATTGGTAATGATCACTAACGTCTAGCTTATCCATGAACAGTTACATCACAGCCTAGTCGCTCCCCTGACTGATAATGCTTAATGGCACAATAACCATTGGTACTGATCACTAACGTCTGGCTTATCCATGAACAGTTACATCACAGAATAGTCGCTCGCCTGACTGATAATGCTTAATGGCACAACAACCATTGGTACTGATCACTAACGTCTGGCTTATCCATGAACAGTTACATCACAGCCTAGTCGCTCGCCTGACTGATAATGCTTAATGGCACAACAACCATTGGTACTGATCACTAACGTCTGGCTCACCCATGAGCAGTTACATCACAGCCTCGTCGCTCGCCTGACTGATAATGCGTAATGGCACAACAACCATTGGTACTGATCACTAACGTCTGGCTCATCCATGAACAGTTACATCACAGCCTAGTCGCTCGCCTGACTGATAATGCTTAATGGCACAACAACCATTGGTACTGATCACTAACGTCTGGCTTATCCATGAACAGTTACATCACAGCCTAGTCGCTCGCCTGACTGATAATGCTTAATGGCACAACAACAATTGGTACTGATCACTAACGTCTGGCTCATCCATGAACAGTTACATCACAGCCTAGTCGCTCGCCTGATTGATAATGCTTAATGGCACAGCAACAATTGGTACTGATCACTAACGTCTGGCTCATCCATGAACAGTTACATCACAGCCTAGTCGCTCGCCTGACTGATAATGCTTAATGGCACAACAACAATTGGTACTGATCACTAACGTCTGGCTCATCCATGAACAGTTACATCACAGCCTAGTCGCTCGCCTGACTGATAATGCTTAATGGCACAACAACCATTGGTACTGATCACTAACGTCTGGCTTATGCATGAAAAGTTACATCACAGCCTAGTCGCTCGCCTGACTGATAATGCTTAATGGCACAACAACCATTGGTACTGATCACTAACGTCTGGCTTATCCATGAACAGTTACATCACAGCCTAGTCGCTCGCCTGATTGATAATGCTTAATGGCACAACAACCATTGGTACTGATCACTAACGTCTAGCTTATCCATGAACAGTTACATCACAGCCTAGTCGCTCGCCTGACTGATAATGCTTAATTTAACAACAAATATTGGTACTGATAACTAACGTCTGGCTTATCCATGAACAGTTACATCACAGCCTAGTCGCTCGCCTGACTGATGATAATGCTTAATGGAACAACAACCATTGGTACTGATCACTAACGTCTAGCTTATCCATGAACAGTTACATCACAGCCTAGTCGCTCGCCTGACTGATAATGCTTAATGGCACAACAACCATTGGTACTGATCACTAACGTCTGGTTCATCCATGAACAGTTACATCACAGCCTAGTCGCTTGCCTGACTGATAATGCTAAATGGCACAACAACAATTTTTACTGATCACTAACGTCTGGCTTATCCATGAACAGTTAAATCACAGCCTAGTCGCTCGCCTGGCTGATAATTCTTAATGGCACAACAACCATTGGTAATGATCACTAACGTCTAGCTTATCCATGAACAGTTACATCACAGCCTAGTCGCTCGCCTGACTGATAATGCTTAATGGTACAACAACCATTGGTACTGATCACTAACGTCTGGCTCATCCATGAACAGTTACATCACAGCCTAGTCGCTCGCCTGACTGATAATGCTTAATGACACAACAACCATTGGTACTGATCACTAACGTCTGGTTCATCCATGAACAGTTACATCACAGCCTAGTCGCTTGCCTGACTGATAATGCTTAATGGCACAACAACCATTGGTACTGATCACTAACGTCTGGCTCATCCATGAACAGTTACATCACAGCCTAGTCGCTCGCCTGACTGATAATGCTTAATGGCACAACAACCATCGGTACTGATCACTAACGTCTGGCTTATCCATGAACAGTTACATCACAGCCTAGTCGCTCCAATGACTGATAATGCTTAATGGCACAACAACCATTGGTACTGATCACTAACGTCTGGCTTATCCATGAACAGTTACATCACAGCCTAGTCGCTCCAATGACTGATAATGCTTAATGGCACAACAACCATTGGTACTGATCACTAACGTCTAGCTTATCCATGAACAGTTACATCACAGCCTAGTCGCTCGCCTGACTGATAATGCTTAATGGCACAACAACCATCGGTACTGATCACTAACGTCTGGCTTATCCATGAACAGTTACATCACAGCCTAGTCGCTCCAATGACTGATAATGCTTAATGGCACAACAACCATTGGTACTGATCACTAACGTCTAGCTTATCCATGAACAGTTACATCACAGTCTAGTCGCTCGCCTGACTGATAATGCTTAATGGCACAACAACCATCGGTACTGATCACTAACGTCTGGCTTATCCATGAACAGTTACATCACAGCCTAGTCGCTCGCCTGACTGATAATGCTTAATGGCACAACAACCATTGGTACTGATCACTAACGTCTGGCTTATTCATGAACAGTTACATCACAGCCTAGTCGCTCGCCTGACTGATAATGCTTAATGGCACAACAACCATTGGTACTGATCACTAACGTCTAGCTTATCCATGAACAGTTACATCACAGCCTAGTCACTCGCCTGACTGATAATGCTTAATGGCACAACAACCATCGGTACTGATCACTAACGTCTGGCTTATCCATGAACAGTTACATCACAGCCTAGTCGCTCGCCTGACTGATAATGTTTAATGGCACAACAACCATTGGTACTGATCACTAACGTCTGGCTTATTCATGAACAGTTACATCACAGCCTAGTCGCTCGCCTGACTGATAATGCTTAATGGCACAACAACCATTGGTACTGATCACTAACGTCTAGCTTATCCATGAACAGTTACATCACAACCTAGTCGCTCGCCTGACTGATAATGCTAAATGGCACAACATCAATTGGTACCAGGGCCGTATTTCTAAATAGGCTGAAAAGGCTGGAGCCTATAGCGGCAAAATTTTAGGGGCGGCACTTTGTCAATTCGCAAAAAAATGAAAATAGTTTTACTAATTTAATAACAGAAAAATTCTTTAGACTCATCTTTCTGATTGAAGTGTATTAATTTTAGTGAATGGAAATATAGTATTATGTTTATTCTTTTCATACGAATTTACTCCACGTAATCTTGTAACACCTTTTCCATGTAGGGTAATCCTTGTAATGACACTCGCAGTTTGTATAAGGCCCAGAAAAAGGGAACTATACTTGAGCGCTCCCAGAGTTTCGCAACTAGTTATTTCCTTTTGATCTTACGAATATATTGGCCACAAAATAATGACAACAAACGTATGGTTTTGATTTTATAACAACCTCCCCCATGAAAAATGTGAACTTTTATTTATGAAGGGAAAAAAAATTTACCGCACTACTTGGCAGGCGGAGCTGTTCTGCCATGCAACCAACCTATCCAGAATTAAACTGACGCAGAATCCAGATTAAAGTGACGTCTAAGTATTCAATTAAGGAATACATAGTTCATAAAAGCAATTGATATACTTTTGATACACTGAGACATCAAATTAATCTGGTGCGTATTTTAAGATTAATATGCCCCAATATAAGTCACACCAAAAACTATGTACGAGTCTGTCCCTATTTGTTGGGGGGGGGGGGGGGGCGGCAGAAAATGGATAGCCTACAGGCAGCATATTCCTAAATCCGGCCCTGATTGGTACTGATCACTAACGTCTAGCTTATCCATGAACAGTTACATCACAGCCTAGTCGCTCGCCTGACTGATAACGCTAAATGGCACAACAACAATTGGTACTGATCACTAACGTCTGGCTTATCCATGAACAGTTACATCACAGCCTAGTCGCTCGCCTGACTGATAACGCTAAATGGCACAACAACCATTATGGTACTGATCACTAACGTCTAGCTTATCCATGAACAGTTACATCACAGCCTAGTCGCTCGCCTGACTGATAACGCTAAATGGCACAACAACAATTGGTACTGATCACTAACGTCTGGCTTATCCATGAACAGTTACATCACAGCCTAGTCGCTCGCCTGACTGATAATTCTTAATGGCACAACAACCGTTGGTACTGATCACTAACGTCTAGCTTATCCATGAACAGTTACATCACAGCCTAGTCGCTCGCCTGACTGATAACGCTAAATGGCACAACAACAATTGGTACTGATCACTAACGTCTGGCTTATCCATGAACAGTTACATCACAGCCTAGTCGCTCGCCTGACTGATAACGCTAAATGGCACAACAACCATTATGGTACTGATCACTAACGTCTAGCTTATCCATGAACAGTTACATCACAGCCTAGTCGCTCGCCTGACTGATAATGCTTAATGGCACAACAACAATTGGTACTGATCACTAACGCCTGGCTCATCCATGAACAGTTACATCACAGCCTAGTCGCTCGCCTGACTGATAAAGCTTAATGGCACAACAACCATTGGTACTGACCACTAACGTCTGGCTTATCCATGAACAGTTACATCACAGCCTAGTCGCTCGCCTGACTGACAATGCGTAATGGCACAACAACCATTGGTACTGATCACTAACGTCTAGCTTATCCATGAAAAGTTACATCACAGCCTAGTCGCTCGCCTGACTGATAATGCTTAATGGCACAACAACCATTGGTACTGATCACTAACGTCTGGCTTATCCATGAACAGTTACATCACAGCCTAGTCGCTCGCCTGACTGACAATGCTTAAAGGCACAACAACAATTGGTACTGATCACTAACGTCTAGCTTATCCATGAACAGTTACATCACAGCCTAGTCGCTCGCCTGATAGATAATGCTTAATGGCACAACAACCATTGGTACTGATCACTAACGTCTAGCTTATCCATGAACAGTTACATCACAGCCTAGTCGCTCGCCTGACTGATAATGTTTAATGGCACAGCAACCATTGGTACTGATCACAAACGTCTAGCTTATCCATGAACAGTTACATCACAGCCTAGTCGCTCGCCTGACTGATAATGCTTAATGGCACAACAACCATTGGTACTGATCACTAACGTCTGGCTCACCCATGAGCAGTTACATCACAGCCTAGTCGCTCGCCTGACTGATAATGCTTAATGGCACAACAACCATTATGGTACTGATCACTAACGTCTAGCTTATCCATGAACAGTTACATCACAGCGTAGTCGCTCGCCTGACTGATAATGCTTAATGGCACAACAACCATTGGTACTGATCACTAACGTCTGGCTCACCCATGAGCAGTTACATCACAGCCTAGTCGCTCGCCTGACTGATAATGCTTAATGGCACAACAACCATTGGTACTGATCACTAACGTCTAGCTTATCCATGAACAGTTACATCACAGCCTAGTCGCTCGCCTGACTGATAATGCTTAATGGCACAGCAACCATTGGTACTGATCACTAACGTCTGGCTCACCCATGAGCAGTTACATCACAACCTAGTCGCTCGCCTGACTGATAATGCTTAATGACACAACAACCATTGGTACTGATCACTAACGTCTGGTTCATCCATGAACAGTTACATCACAGCCTAGTCGCTTGCCTGACTGATAATGCTAAATGGCACAACAACAATTGGTACTGATCACTAACGTCTGGCTTATTATCCATGAACAATTACATCACAGCCTAGTCGCTCGCCTGACTGATAATGCTTAATGGCACAACAACCATTGGTAATGATCACTAACGTCTAGCTTATCCATAAACAGTTACATCACAGCCTAGTCGCTCCCCTGACTGATAATGCTTAATGGCACAATAACCATTGGTACTGATCATTAACGTCTGGCTTATCCATGAACAGTTACATCACAGAATAGTCGCTCGCCTAACTGATAATGCTTAATGGCACAACAACCATTGGTACTGATCACTAACGTCTGGCTTATCCATGAACAGTTACATCACAGCCTAGTCGCTCGCCTGACTGATAATGCTTAATGGCACAACAACCATTGGTACTGATCACTAACGTCTGGCTCACCCATGAGCAGTTACATCACAGCCTCGTCGCTCGCCTGACTGATAATGCGTAATGGCACAACAACCATTGGTACTGATCACTAACGTCTGGCTCATCCATGAACAGTTACATCACAGCCTAGTCGCTCGCCTGACAGATAATGCTTAATGGCACAACAACCATTGGTACTGATCACTAACGTCTGGCTTATCCATGAACAGTTACATCACAGCCTAGTCGCTCGCCTGACTGATAATGCTTAATGGCACAACAACAATTGGTACTGATCACTAACGTCTGGCTCATCCATGAACAGTTACATCACAGCCTAGTCGCTCGCCTGATTGATAATGCTTAATGGCACAGCAACAATTGGTACTGATCACTAACGTCTGGCTCATCCATGAACAGTTACATCACAGCCTAGTCGCTCGCCTGACTGATAATGCTTAATGGCACTAACAATTGGTACTGATCACTAACGTCTGGCTCATCCATGAACAGTTACATCACAGCCTAGTCGCTCGCCTGACTGATAATGCTTAATGGCACAACAACCATTGGTACTGATCACTAACGTCTGGCTTATCCATGAACAGTTACATCACAGCCTAGTCGCTCGCCTGACTGATAATGCTTAATGGCACAACAACCATTGGTACTGATCACTAACGTCTGGCTTATCCATGAACAGTTACATCACAGCCTAGTCGCTCCAATGACTGATAATGCTTAATGGCACAACAACCTTTGGTACTGATCACTAACGTCTAGCTTATCCATGAACAGTTACATCACAGTCTAGTCGCTTTCCTGACTGATAATGCTTAATTTAACAACAAATATTGGTACTGATAACTAACGTCTGGCTTATCCATGAACAGTTACATCACAGCCTAGTCGCTCGCCTGACTGATGATAATGCTTAATGGAACAACAACCATTGGTACTGATCACTAACGTCTAGCTTATCCATGAACAGTTACATCACAGCCTATTCGCTCGCCTGACTGATAATGCTTAATGGCCCAACAACCATTGGTAATGATCACTAACGTCTAGCTTATCCATGAACAGTTACATCACAGCCTAGTCGCTCGCCTGACTGATAATGCTTAATGGCACAACAACCATTGGTACTGATCACTAACGTCTGGCTCATCCATGAACAGTTATATCACAGCCTAGTCGCTCGCCTGACTGATAATGCTTGATGACACAACAACCATTGGTACTGATCACTAACGTCTGGTTCATCCATGAACAGTTACATCACAGCCTAGTCGCTTGCCTGACTGATAATGCTTAATGGCACAACAACCATTGGTACTGATCACTAACGTCTGGCTCATCCATGAACAGTTACATCACAGCCTAGTCGCTCGCCTGACTGATAATGCTTAATGGCACAACAACCATCGGTACTGATCACTAACGTCTGGCTTATCCATGAACAGTTACATCACAGCCTAGTCGCTCCAATGACTGATAATGCTTAATGGCACAACAACCATTGGTACTGATCACTAACGTCTGGCTTATCCATGAACAGTTACATCACAGCCTAGTCGCTCCAATGACTGATAATGCTTAATGGCACAACAACCATTGGTACTGATCACTAACGTCTAGCTTATCCATGAACAGTTACATCACAGCCTAGTCGCTCGCCTGACTGATAATGCTTAATGGCACAACAACCATCGGTACTGATCACTAACGTCTGGCTTATCCATGAACAGTTACATCACAGCCTAGTCGCTCGCCTGACTGATAATGCTTAATTACACAGCAACCTTTTGGAATGATCACTAACGTCTAGCTTATCCATGAACAGTTACATCACAGCCTAGTCGCTCGCCTGACTGATAATGCTTAATGACACAACAACAATTGGTACTGATCACTAACGTCTAGCTTATCCATGAACAGTTACATCACAGCCTAGTTGCTCGCCTGACTGATAATGCTTAATGGCACAGCAACCATTGGTACTGATCATTAACGTCTAGCTTATCCATGAACAGTTACATCACAGCCTAGTCGCTCGCCTGACTGATAATGCTTAGTGACACAACAACCATTGGTACTGATCACTAACGTCTGGCTCATCCATGAACAGTTACATCACAGCCTAGTCGCTCGCCTGACTGATAATGCTTAATGGCACAACAACCATCGGTACTGATCACTAACGTCTGGCTTATCCATGAACAGTTACATCACAGCCTAGTCGCTCCAATGACTGATAATGCTTAATGGCACAACAACCATTGGTACTGATCACTAACGTCTGGCTTATCCATGAACAGTTACATCACAGCCTAGTCGCTCGCCTGACTGATAATGCTTAATGGCACAACAACCATTGGTACTGATCACTAACGTCTAGCTTATCCATGAACAGTTACATCACAGCCTAGTCGCTCGCCTGACTGATAATGCTTAATGGCACAACAACCATCGGTACTGATCACTAACGTCTTGCTTATCCATGAACAGTTACATCACAGCCTAGTCGCTCGCCTGACTGATAATGCTTAATGGCACAACAACCATTGGTACTGATCACTAACGTCTGGCTTATTCATGAACAGTTACATCACAGCCTAGTCGCTCGCCTGACTGATAATGCTTAATGGCACAACAACCATTGGTACTGATCACTAACGTCTAGCTTATCCATGAACAGTTACATCACAGCCTAGTCGCTCGCCTGACTGATAATGCTAAATGGCACAACATCAATTGGTAATTGGTACTGATCACTAACGTCTAGCTTATCCATGAACAGTTACATCACAGCCTAGTCGCTCGCCTGACTGATAACGCTAAATGGCACAACAACAATTGGTACTGATCACTAACGTCTGGCTTATCCATGAACAGTTACATCACAGCCTAGTCGCTCGCCTGACTGATAACGCTAAATGGCACAACAACCATTATGGTACTGATCACTAACGTCTAGCTTATCCATGAACAGTTACATCACAGCCTAGTCGCTCGCCTGACTGATAACGCTAAATGGCACAACAACAATTGGTACTGATCACTAACGTCTGGCTTATCCATGAACAGTTACATCACAGCCTAGTCGCTCGCCTGACTGATAATTCTTAATGGCACAACAACCATTGGTACTGATCACTAACGTCTAGCTTATCCATGAACAGTTACATCACAGCCTAGTTGCTCGCCTGACTGATAATGCTTAATGGCACAGCAACCATTGGTACTGATCATTAACGTCTAGCTTATCCATGAACAGTTACATCACAGCCTAGTCGCTCGCCTGACTGATAATGCTTAATGGCACAACAACCATTATGGTACTGATCACTAACGTCTGGATCATCCATGAACAGTTACATCACAGCCTAGTCGCGCGCCTGACTGATAATGCTTAATGGCACAGCAACCATTGGTACTGATCACTAACGTCTAGCTTATCCATGAACAGTTACATCACAGCCTAGTCGCGCGCCTGACTGATAATGCTTAATTACACAGCAACCTTTTGGACTGATCACTAACGTCTAGCTTATCCATGAACAGTTACATCACAGCCTAGTCGCTCGCCTGACTGATAATGCTTAATGACACAACAACAATTGGTACTGATCACTAACGTCTAGCTTATCCATGAACAGTTACATCACAGCCTAGTTGCTCGCCTGACTGATAATGCTTAATGGCACAGCAACCATTGGTACTGATCATTAACGTCTAGCTTATCCATGAACAGTTACATCACAGCCTAGTCGCTCGCCTGACTGATAATGCTTAATGACACAACAACAATTGGTACTGATCACTAACGTCTAGCTTATCCATGAACAGTTACATCACAGCCTATTTGCTCGCCTGACTGATAATGCTTAATGGCACAGCAACCATTGGTACTGATCATTAACGTCTAGCTTATCCATGAACAGTTACATCACAGCCTAGTCGCTCGCCTGACTGATAATGCTTAATGGCACAACAACCATTATGGTACTGATCACTAACGTCTAGCTTATCCATGAACAGTTACATCACAGCCTAGTCGCGCGCCTGACTGATAATGCTTAATTACACAGCAACCATTGGTACTGATCACTAACGTCTAGCTTATCCATGAACAGTTACATCACAGCCTAGTCGCTCGCCTGACTCATAATGCTTAATGGCACAACAACCATTGGTACTGATCACTAACGTCTAGCTTATCCATGAACAGTTACATCACAGGCTAGTCGCTCGCCTGACTGATAATTCTTAATGGCACAACAACCATTGGTACTGATCACTAACGTCTAGCTTATACATGAACAGTTACATCACAGCCTAGTTGCTCGCCTGACTGATAATGCTTAATGGCACAGCAACCATTGGTACTGATCATTAACGTCTAGCTTATCCATGAACAGTTACATCACAGCCTAGTCGCTCGCCTGACTGATAATGCTTAATGGCACAACAACCATTATGGTACTGATCACTAACGTCTGGATCATCCATGAACAGTTACATCACAGCCTAGTCGCTCGCCTGACTGATAATGCTTAATGGCACAACAACAATTGGTACTGATCACTAACGTCTGGCTCATCCATGAACAGTTACATCACAGCCTAGTCGCTCGCCTGACTGATAATGCTTAATGGCACAACAACAATTGGTACTGATCACTAACGTCTGGCTCATCCATGAACAGTTACATCACAGCCTAGTCGCTCGCCTGACTGATAATGCTTAATGGCACAACAACCATTGGTACTGATCACTAACGTCTAGCTTATCCATGAACAGTTACATCACAGCCTAGTCGCTCGCCTGACTGATAATGCTTAATGGCACAGCAACCATTGGTACTGATCACTAACGTCTAGCTTATCCATGAACAGTTACATCACAGCCTAGTCGCTCGCCTGATTGATAATGCTTAATGTCACAACAACCATTGATACTGATCACTAACGTCTGGCTCATCCATGAACAGGTACATCACTGCTTATAAGAACTATATTGGTGTTTAAAAATGTTTCTGCCAGCCATGATCTTGGAGATCTCGTTCGGTTCTTTCCTCAGGGAGTAGGTCGTCATTTTGGTCGTTAACGTATAAGGCTTTTATTCGTATAATGGCTTCTTATCTGATGTTTCTGTTTGAGAATTTTTTGGCATCACTACCTTCATGAATTGTGGAGACGGCAGTCCTTGTCAAAATTCGATATAACACATAAACACACGAAAAACACGACAAAAACACACACAAAATTACATTGAACTGTCTAACCACGACAGGTGAGTGATGCCAAAAAATTCTCAAACAGAAACTTCCGTTAATAATCACCTCACCCAAGAAAATATGTCTTTCAAGAATAGAATGGCTGCTTAGAAACAGTAATTAGGTGATGAAGATAAGATAAGATGTAGTTTTAAGTCGTCATCGTACTGTAGCTGTGGGTTTCTCTTTGTCATTTTTGTTCAAACAGAGTAAATACAGTAATATATTGTTTAACAACAGTTAAAATCTGCAGTTCTTTAAATGCTGATCTCCAGATGTCTTGATTTCCTAGATGATCGTATTTTTATTTTGAAGTAGGCTATACTATTCATTCTATTAAAGTGCTGGCTGTTTCGCCCCAAGATGAATAGGCGAACTTCGAATGGTGCAGTCTTTGTTGCCATTAGGGATCCATGCAGTTGTTTTATTCTTCTGACAGTGGCGTAACTGATTTTTTTTCGGGCCCCCCTGCAAACTTATTTTTGGGCCCCCTCCGATAGGTAAAGTCACCGGTTGTCACTGTTTCCGGTCAGTAAATCAGTGTCAACCAATGGTTACATTTGGTGGTAGAGTTCTTTATTATTACCCATCTTCTACAAAAAAAAATAAAAAAAATAAATTAATTAGACAAAGTTAAAATATTAATGCATTTGTAGTAATTGTAACATTACAGCTGCAAGTAATCTACTATATTTTGAAATCTGTATAGCCTAATTGCAACGAGACCTACAGTCTATACCCTTTTAAATAAATTCAGCCTATTTGATTGTTTTTTCTGTATCAAAAATGAAAGTACCAAAACTCAATCTATCTTCTTATTTCTATAAGGGTTTCGTCTGTTACGTCCCTTTTTCTCTCTCTCGACCTACTGAACCGATTTTTAAGATTGAGGTATCATTTTAAAGCTTAAGATATAGCGCGTAGGCGAATCGTAATTCAAAAGGTCATATGATTTCGCGCTTCGCCCCCCTCGCCTTTTATTTATTTCTAGAGGGCGTTTTAAAATGGTTACCGACTTTCATTGTACGATGTTTATAAATGTGATTTGTAACTTAACAGCTGTTTACTTTCAGACGAATTTTTAAGTCACATTGCAAACAAAAATAGATCTCTGTCACTTCATAACCAAAATAACCAACATACATGTACTTTTTAGGTTAGTTTCTCTCATACAGAATCATAAAATGCGCAATTTGCGCACGGGCCACCTCGTGTATGTTATTTGTGTCTTATTTATCATACAGTACGGGGTTAATCGAGATTTGCTTGTTAGTTTTCATTCTCTTTTGTTACGGATGGTAAACAGGCTTTGCGGTTTACGTCAACTATACCTTTCACAGTTGACAGCTGTTTCAAAATCCATGCTTAAAAGTAGCATATTTTGTTTTATTTAACTTTCATATTTCTTTGACTTGATGGTAACCCACATGACCAATGTTATAAAAAATTACAATCATTAATTTTGTTAAAAAATTCTGGAGTTGAGGCTGTTTATAAACTTATAGGGCCTAATTGCGCTTGGACCAAAAAACTCCCAATTAAAAAGGTTAAGCAAAACCTACCTGCTAGGTTTAGAGATCAATGGAAAATACATCACCACAGACATACCTCATATTGTAGTACAGTATTGTTTAGCGAACACCAAGGATTCTTAACTCTAATAAATAACACGTGTTTTAGGAAGAAAAAAACAAATGCAACTTTTAAAGTAGATAATAAGAAATAAAAATCCCCAAGCTTAAAATAAATTTATATAGTTTTGTTCATTTCAGTGAAAAATGTTTTTATCGCTACTCCTTAAAAGTATTTGTTTTGTCTTCATTGGAACTTCTTAGCACTTACGGAGTTTTGGGAGGCAAATTATTTCATTACCGTACCTCTGAAACGTACAACTGTCTCGTTCTCTATTACTTAGTACACTTAAGCAACTAAGATTTTTTTGTACCTTTTGCTTCATGGATAGTGTTTCATTAACTTTAATTTTTCGAAAATTAAATTGCTGCAACGCAGCGCGACGAATTGCACGGTGGGCACGTTGAGCCGACAAGCGGCTGGCAACAGACCAGCAGACTGCCAAAAACCTAACTGTAAAAATATGTTGATATTTTATAAAAGTTAATTTAAAAATGTAATGGCACCTTATCAAATTTAAAACTGCTATAACATGAGTAAAAAAATTATTAAACATAACATATTTCATAATACACGGGCCCGGTCCGCGGGCCCCCTTAGCTGCGGGCCCCCCCCGCACCGCGGGCACTGCGGGCCCCTCTGTTACGCCCCTGTCTTCTGATGATGTAGATTCCTGAACTCTGTTTCTTACAAAGTCATCATGTTGTAGTTTCCATGTATAGTTTGAGACTAATAATCCATTACCGTTTATATTGTTGCTTAGTTTTTCAATCATAAAAACCTCCCTTGACACTCAAATTTAACTGTACAGTTTCCCTTCATCCAGCTCCAGGTCATTTCTTCGTAGTAATATTTCATCGTGTTGAAATCAATATACTTGTTAAATTCTAATTCATTTTACTTTCTCCCCCCTATACCATAGTATATGGAGAAAGTATTGTTTTCGTCAAAATTTTCGAATTTGAGTTGTTGGTGGATTTATCCATTTTGGTTCCCCCTGAGTCCAAAAAAGTGGTTTTCGGAGTGATGTCTGTGTGTGTGTGTGTGTGTGTGTGTGTGTGTGTGTGTGTGTGTGTGTGTGTGTGTGTGTGTGTGTGTGTGTGTGTGTGTGTGTGTGTGTGTCAGGATGTAAACAGAGCTAGAGAATGCCCCAATGGTCCGATTTTGGTGAAATTTGGTTTGTAGGTCCAAACCCACGATAATTCCAGGCGTTTTTTTCATTTTTTTGAATTTTTTATTTTTAAGGGTAGTTTACCCCCAAAAACCCTCAAAAAACGTGAAAAATCAAAATTTCTCAAAAACGGCTCTAACGATTTTGATTAAAATTTTGTGGTTTATTAGGATTAAAATGCTGATTAAAATGACACCACCCGCATCTCCGAGAAAATGCGCGTTCAAAAGTTATAAAATAAAAAGTGTTTAAAAAAACAATTTTTTGAATTTTCAAAATAGCTGTTGCCTCAAAATAAATTTTACTTATCACCATTAAATCAAGCTCAAAAAACTAAATAATCCAGTATTTTGAATTATTGCTCTACGTCAAGTGGTTGCGGAGAAAATTCAATTTTTCGTTTAGCGGTAAACGCAGTACGTTGTTAAAAGTCACAGACGCGCGTGGGGTCAAACGAGCGCTGCTCAGCTGGTAGCTATCCGACTGAGTCATCAAGACATTAATGTTTGGAGCTTTTAACACCTTTTCTATATAGTTGGGAGAAAGTATGTGTCAGTTAACTGATACTGTTTATTTTTATTGTTATGACACTGACACTGCAGTCTGCACTCTTGATTGCTTGAAAAAGACCTTTTAGGCAAGGTCATTTGTAAAGATCACAAACAAGACTGGTTCAGGTCCACTGATCCTTGCTGATAAATCTGTAGTCTCTGACTGGATTCCTATTAGAGTACATATTATCAGCTCTTTAAGTTACTGTAAACTTACAGTTTTCTGAAGAGTTTGGACCAGTTTGTGGCAGACAAACTGCCCAAGATAAGATTTTCTTCACGAACAGTTCATGAACAAGAGAGTTAAATGTAGACTATCACAGCATATAGTCGCTCTCCCATTCTACAGGGTGTTTCAGAACTCCCTGCCAATATCTTAGGGCATTATTCTTGGGTTAGACATATGTCTAAATATCATATTTAAAATGTCCGGAAGTCTTTAGTTACTCACACAGCCGCCATTTTGTTTTTTCACATAATAATTTTTATTACTTTAAATATGAACCAAATATGACCAAATATGAACTGAATACAACCATCCGTTACGGAAATAAAAATTATTATGTGAAACAAAACAATATGGTGGCTGTGTGAGTAACTAAAGACTTCAGGACAATTTAAATATGATATTTAGATATATTTCTAATTCAGGAACAATTCCCTAAAATATTGGTAGGGAGTTCTGAAACACCCTGTATGTATTCGAAGACGTGTTATGGCGTCAAGTCACTGTCACTGATCACTAGCGACTAGCTCATCTATTATCCGGGAAGTGAACTTCCAGCGTTGTGCTTGATGAATGTCAGCCTCCAAGTTCATCACTTGCATCTATGCAATAAGAAAATTTGCGGTTGTAAATATACTTGTCATTTTTCTGTTAGTGTTAATTTTAAACCTGTTGTTTGAAGAATACACCAATCTATGGTAATTTTTTTATAATTAAATGATTTCAAGAAAAGTTTTAACTTAAATATTAGTAATTCTAAATATCTTTATAGTCTATCCATCAGACAATTAAATTAAGGTGTCCACAATATACAATGTGGTAAAAATCCAAGTTTCAAAACGTTGATCCGATCTAGTCTAAGCATTAAAGATTAGTAAATGCAAATTATGTATAATATACATATTATGTTTTTTACCACTCTAGGGGCCCTTAGGGAGTAAGAAGAAAACTTTAGATGAAAACATAGGTTAATATGTAAATCTAATTAAAGGCCTCCATCAGTAAAAATCATTGCCGCAAACCAGACCATTGCAGGATTGCCGATTCATATAACAGGCAATCTCAGTATTCAAGCCCTCATAAATTAAATATACTATGACATAGTACCGTGAATGTAGTTTTCTATACAAACTACCTTATAGACTTTCGAAGTTTACCCCGTGGAAAAACGTTCAATAGTTAATGTCATCTCATACATCATAATAAAAAATTCCTGATTTTTTAAATCCTGAGCAATGTAAAAAAACGTAAAAGGTTTAGTTTAACTTAACGGGCTGCGCGTTTAACAATAGTATTGTTATAATATAAATTATTTAATTCACACATCAGCTGATTGTTCCATTACGATTCGTGTTTTAGTTTCTTAACCCCGAGAGATTAAGATCTCATGTGTGTGGGAACAACGAATAAATTAAGATGCATCGGCTATGGCTACGTTTTTGATGGGCGACCGCATAACCTATAAATAGTTAACACGTTTGTTACTTTTTTTACAATGCTTCACCAAATTTAAGTTGGGCGTAGATAAAGTGAAATTGCCACGATTCTATTCAGCCTGTGTAATAAAATCGTTGCATACACCTACTATTACCAAATACGTTTATACAGTATACAAATGAATCGTTCCGTAAATAACATGTTGGAAGATTGTGAGCAGTGGAGGATCGAGAGGTGCGAAGGGAAGGTGGGAGAAGCCAGGTGCTGTGTGTGATAGAGTGAGAGCGACGCAGGCACCGCCGCCGCCGCGCCGCAGATCATCGCTGTAGAACGAAAACCTTTTGCGAATCGTGCGGCCCCGTCCCCGGCCCCGATCGAGTGGCATTTTTCAAACCTCCCCGTCTTTGTCACACTCCCTTCACACTCCGCACTCGAACCCTCCAAGCCGCTTAAGTTCCGCTTCAGGTTCTTAGTTGTATCTGATCTTCTTTAAGGGCTTTGCCGATGTGATCGATCAGAAACGAGAAGTTATTTGCGTTTCAGTTAATTTATTTTTAATCCTTCATGATACTTTCTGAGTTACAAATTTTTAATCGTTACAAATTCCCGGTAGTACTAGTCTAAACAGAAAATACCATTACATCGTATTTACTAATTGATCTTAGAATTTACTATTGCATTGTCTAAAATAATATTACTTAACCTAACCTAATCTAAATACTTATAAGTCCCTTCTTAACCTAACTAACCTAACCTCACTGGCCGAAAGAAGGATCTGATTTCTGAAAGGTGGGGCAATAATATCCCGGAAATGAAATATTTTTGAACAAATATTAGGATGGATTAGTTTGTTTTAAGCTAGTTTGCTTTAGCCAGGAATATATAAATATTAACTAAGCCATTTTAACTGAACGTATGATATGTTACTGTGAAATTAAAAAAAAAATTATTGAGTTTCGGTAACTTAATTGACAACACAGGACGAAAAACAATTTGATACTGGTAAATATTGTTGAATAAACTCTGGAATTGGCATTTTCTCTTCGTTTAAAATTAGTCTAGGTTTGATCAGAAAGTTGATGATTTTTTAATAGTAGTGTTTAAACCTGAAAAATCGCTTCTGAAATATCAAACGCTGCACGCAGCATGCTGACGTGAAGGAGCGAATTTCCAAAAACAACTTTAAATCTTATGATGAACCTGGTTCCTTTAGTAAGTTTATTGTAATTGACTTTGCATGGGTTAAAAATGAGTCATTTTATCAAGTTTAAAATTACATAATTGCAATACTAAAAAATATGTTCTATAAAAATGTTTAAAAAGTGTTTTTATTTTGAACCTCTTATAAGGCAATGCAGTGGCTATGGTAAACTCACATTTTCTGTAATACTTGAGGAAATTCACATAGTTAATCGAGAGAGCTGAAGAGTTCTTCGCTACAAGTTAAATTATACTCGTATGTAAAAAAAACTTAAGTTTAAACTTTCATTGAATATATGAAGTTGTTATAAAATTTCCGAAAAAAAATTCACGACACTCTTATTCTATTGTGTGTTTCTTATAGCTTCTATTGTGTCTTTGCTAATTTTATTATAATTATTTATATTATTGGTTTTTGTTTGTTTTGAGAAATTTAAACCCTGACAAAGATACGTATGACATAAAACCAAATTCTAGAATGTTTTATAATATGTTTTATAACAGAAGACAGTATTTGTCTATAAATAAGATTTTTAAACGGAGTAAAAGTAAGAAAATATTTTCCTCGCCAGAGTAAAATGTCATCGGAACCTCTTGTAATATTCCTAAAGGAAAATCATGTACGTTTTCCTCGGAGTACATCTGACAAGCCAACTTATTGATATTATCATGGTTGAACTACTTCAAATTCTTGGCCTTTAAAATTTTTAGTTAAAAATAAATAAGTTTTAATAACAAGCTTCAAATTTAAATATACATGTAGGCCTAATGTATTAGTAGCTTACTATTTTTCATAGCTTTACATATCTATCCTACACGATCTCGTATTTAATAAAATTGAAGGAGTCCTTCTAAGTTAGACTAGTTTCTATCTTATAATTGAAGTTTCAAGCTGTTTACTCAATTAAGATTGATTAGAAAAAACCCAATAAACCTTCTTATTCTCCTTTACACAGGGTGATTGAAATGTCACCGGATATTTTAGTTTTGTCATTTTAATATTAGCTCATACCTGGGTTGGTAGATTTATGATATATACAACGGATAAAAATATGACATTGGGGGTATGGGTGAAAATTGTATAGTTGATTCGATGGTATGCGATGTTTGGCAATCAGTAATGCAATTTTAATGATGATTAAGAACCTAAAATAAACCACAATTTTATGCTATTCCCCTACATAGGATGAATCAAGCCTAAAATTGTAGAAGGGTGAATTATTGAAGGACTCCACATAAACATTTAGCCCCTGAAGGCTCGTTGAGCATAACAAGTCAAGCGGGATCTCCTCTGGCCATATACCACTTCACACCACCATACGCCGCGACTGCTCTCACTTTCAAAACTAGGAATCCTGAGTAGATGTATCTGAAGTTCAATGTCTAATCAGAAAGTCAATTAGAAAACTAATCAATGTTAAAGAAATATCATGCAGATAACTGCATGGCTGTGCGACATGGATAGTAGGCAAGTTTAGCTTGAAGTGAATCAATAATTAATTTGCCAAGTCGTCGTCAAGTTTGAGCGGTAAATACCTCATTAGGAAGGGCTCAAACTCATGAAACTCGGAGTCTAACTCGCAATCGGTACCTCCGCAAGCTGCAATGTCTGCAGGTATGATTGCAAATGGACACGCATAGCAGAAACCCGGCCCTTGAGACTGTATAGATTTTTTAAACAATGATTTTAACATATTCGTTCAAGAATCGTAGAACCTTGAAGTACTAGACTTGTGACTTTATGTTTGGTAAAAGTTTCGGACATTTTCCAACACTGATTATTAAATAAAAAAACATCAGTGATGGAAAATGTAAGCAATAATTTACCAAACAATAAGATAAAATCACCATCACCAACAACGAATTTTAAACAAAGAATTCCGACTTTAATTGCAAGAGTGGTGATTTTCAACGGTTGTATAATAATTTTATTTGAATTACATATCAATATTGGTTGTCTAAAACAATATGTAGAAGGCTAATTTGGCTCATCTTCATTTATTTCTAATGGGAAAGGAATATATGCGATGGGTCCGTGTACGATTTTACAAAACTATATTTAAAAATGTTATGTACAAATTTCATGAGTAAAATAAACCCCACAAGAATTTTAGTTTCGTACGTTTTCCCATATTAACTTTCTTAAAAAAAATTGTAAATGTTTCTACTTCACACTAAAGAAAGTAAAACATCATAGATAAACTTTTTTGAAATTCAAATTAAGTTGATTTTAATTCTAGTTTGATATTTAAAAATTGTTATTATTGTTTTATTGTTGATTATTCCCAAAGTGGCACATTGTTAATGCTAATCAAAACTAATGCTGTTTTCATGCTAAACAACAGCATTAATGCATTATTGTCATTAATTATATAAATGTAACTAAATAATACACCTGTTTACCAACAGTCAGCCGATTAGTTCCTCCTATCATTATTCTCAGCATTTCGTTGAATATGAGGCAACTAAGCTCACTAATTAATTGTTAAGCTTAAATCATTCTGTGAAGCCAGACATTTCTGCGAAACTCTCTTTACCTATGGACATTTTAATTAGTGGATCCTATTACAATTTTTTGATCGAACTATTTTAAACAAGTGGGGAGTAATATAAATGAAAATTTCATAGTTGAATCCATAAGTTTTTGAAATTTCAGTTGTCAGTATGTATTTTCAATAGCCCAGGAAACATGAGTAAACTAAACCAATTATTTTACAGTAAAATAATTATTTCAAGGTTTACTGTGAAAAATAATGAAGCAAACAAAATTTAGTAAGATATCTTTAAAAAAAAAAAAAATAGGATTCGATCACACATAACTTGGGATGTTCAGGTCTAAGCAGAATGTTAGAGCATTATTAAATGCACTGCACAAATAATGAGCGTTAGCATAATATTACACATTTCTTTTAGACTATCCAGTACAATTAATTTACAGTAGTTCGAATAAATTAGAATAGTATGAACTCACCCTCTTCCCTTCGCCTTCCGGTATATTCTGGTCGACTTGGTGGGGCCTCTGAACCACGCAGAATCCTGAAATAACAAACATTTCAAAGCAAACCGCAAAAAAACCTTGCCAAGTTTGGGTCTGGGTCTTTCAGGGGTTGAGGATTAGGAGAGTGAAGGATACTTAATATATATATATATCTTAATATATATGAAGTGAGTCAATGGATACGTAATATATTTGAAGTGTGTCAATTAAGTCCCTTCTCCCACTTTATTGTTGAAAAGACAAATAAATATTCTTTGGGGAACGATAGTAACTCAATCCCTGTATCTTTAGACTGAATAAAAAATTTTGAGTGTCGTCCATAAAAATGGGAATTTGGGTGAAAAAAATCAAATGTCACATATGAACTCAAATGGCACATATATGTCACATATGAATGTCACATATGCTCAAATGTTCAAAATAGTGATTGATTCAAAAAATTATTGATAGTTGTTCATATTTCAATGAACTACTTTTATGGCTGGGCCGGGTTAGAGACATCTAACTTTTAAAATTTCTCTTTTTTACAGGTGTATTATTTAAAGATTTTTATTTGCCTCTAAATTCCCTCATTTTGGGGTACATTAAAATTTGAAACATTGCCTGCAACACTTATAATTTTAAATATTCTCATCTCAACATTGGTTTCAGTTTTAAGTAATTAAAGGTAAAATTAAAACTCCAAATATATTTATCATCATGTTTTGAAATGAAGAATCTTTAAGTGTATAAAAAACCGAGGGATCGCTTTCAAGGGCTTTTCGTTATTGTTGCCCCCAAAATCTCCCCCTTAAAAATAAACACTGAACATTTCTGATAACGCCAAAGGATACTTGGGGTTAAGCTATCAGTCTGTACAGTTACTGTAAAACATGAGAGTTCTAACCAAAATAAACTTTAAATTTAAAAAATGGTTATTTACGTAGATTTTATAAGACATTGAAAGAAGTTTATTTATTTTCTATTTAAACCATTATAAGTTTTTCTAAGATCCACTGCTTCGATTTTAAAGATACCGATTTTGATGTATGAAAACGTTTTGCTATGGCGTTCATTAGCCTACTCAAGATTAAAGGGATCACACTGAATATTTGTACCTTTTTGATATTTATTTTCACTCTTTCTTATATACCTTACAAAATAGCAATAAAAAAATAGCATACGTATAAATTGTAAGTAAATGCTATCCTATAAAACACGATTTTAAAATCAAATGTCTTTAAACGGGAACGTTCTGAAGTTCGTGGATTCAGTCGTAGGCCTATATGGTGGATTAATACATATGAGCATAATTGGATTGAAGTTAAACTTCATTAATCGTTTGAGGCTAGCTTGAATACTAGGCCTACAGTGAAGACTTAAAAAATAGTAATAAACAACAACAAAATTTATCATCTGTTGTAATTATGGATTTGAAATACTGTATCTACTAATTCAATAATAGTTGTTATTTATTTATTTTTTTTTTTTGTTTATGTTCAAGCTCTAAGTAGACAGTCTTTAAACTTTGTATAATTAGGTGGATTAGTATTTAGAAATCGAAAATATTTTGGAATAGAATATTTATTTAAAGATTATTGTAAAATTGATTGCATTTTTCGAGTTTCTATTCCATCTCTATTGTACCTGAAGTTGTTATTTTAATCAGATTATTCCACTTTGGCCATACTTTTATTAAATACGCTTGCATATAGGTTAAACTGTAATTCTTAACGTCAAGTGTCAATATGGTACAGTAAAACATCTAATTGCCAAATATGGCTGTAGTTAATGAGCAATTTAAGTATGATAATTTGTATGATTAACATATTGGATACAGTGAAAGTAATATACAAAAACGAAATATTCGAATTCAATCTTGTGAGTAAGATCTGGCAGGAAAATCCGCACATAATAAACCCTACGTACGACCTGAATCCTGACATAACAGAGTGCGAGGAAAAGTCGCTTTCCCAGATCGGAGTGTAAATTTGACACTAAACTGACAGCGTCTGCTGAACAGGACGACTTTCAAAATATAAAATAAGGCAGATGACGAGTAAAAGCCCCTGATTCCCTCATTAATAATACAAGTTTTATTTCTTGGGATCCTTATTCTTTAGTTAAACGCTCAATCGTAGGAAGTTAATTAAACAAGAAGTAGATTTTTGAAATTCACATTTTCCTTAAAAAGCTTAATCAGTTTTGGTAGTGGTAAAGCGATTAATTTAAATCAGGAATATTTGTTTTATTTACAAAGAAAAACAACGATTAATGCAAAATTATCATCTCACTACTTCAAATACAGAAATATAATATGTGTTAAAAGCAACCTTCCATCCCAATACCTTTGAATTGGCCAAATAACCTCATGGCAAAATAACTGTGGTTGTCACTTCCAGATTTTGTAAAAGATGAAGAACCAGTTACTGCCAGCCACAATAATTAGAATCTCCTCGCAACTATTTGACCGAAAACAATTTTGGAAACGACGAAAATCGGCTGAAATCGGTGACGGACCTCAGTATAAACACAAAACATCAATTTCAGAACCATACGCAGTACGTGATAAAACGGTAATCGGATAAGAATATTTCTATATATTATAAGACTATGACATAATCGACCGGTATAGCTCATCAGTTAGCATATCTGTAATGCCGGGTTGCTCATCGGGTGCTTCAGCAGTCTCGGAGCGGTCAAATCTTTTTTATTTGATAATTTGCGATGGTGAAATTTTATATGTAAGTTTTTTTTCACAAAATTCTACTTGTTGAGGGTAATTTTTCACACTTCGGGGGAGGGGACTTCCCAATGTCCTAAGAGTTAATCTTAATTACGGTACATAAGCATAAGCTGTTATATGCATAAAATAAAAAAATAAAAATTGAACTAATTACTTTACACTATGAACAGGACCTCAAAAAGACATTCTAACATATGTCAAAGATTATCGCATTTTTAATTTAGTCAATATGATTGCAAGGTTTTATCGTCTGCAAATTTTTATCCGACCATTCATCCCATCCAAGATAGGGTTTGCGACATTGTACTCCACTCATTAACACCTTTAATTTTATATGTACATCAATCTACGCTTATTACTTTGCTTAAGACTTCCTCAGTGGGCCGTTTCCAATTGTGAAATGATGAATCGTAGCCTCAAATACTATTTTTATTCCTAAAACTTGCAAAATTTCATAACCGAAAGTTTACAATTAAAAATTAAGTTCTGTGACTTAAGGGGCACCCGGTACGTATAATTTTGAAGTCGATCTTATGTTTCAGGCCAAAAATAACGCTAGCGATTCATGGATTTAGATTTAAATACGATATCACTAGTTAATCGGCAAAATTGTAGGATTCCATTCAAAAAATTAAAAAATAAATGTTAAGTAAGTATGTAATAATAATATACCGGGTGTCCACAAAGCATTGCCCTGATTTCATAGCTTTGCTGTACGGACACTACTATTGCCACACTCATCTTACATATCTTGTTTTCAAGTGAATTTAATCTAGTTTTCTTTCTCATTAATTTGTCAACACCTATAAACTGACAAAAATGGAGTTTACTTATGATGCACTACAAAAATAAATCGTGATGGCCCGACTAAATTTCCACCTCGTTCACCACGCTTGACCTCTCTGGATTTCTTAATGTTCTCTGATTTTTCAAAGATTCGGTTATTCTTCCCCATTCCCTAATTTAGAAACTCTAAAAGGGAAAATAATTAAAGCAGTGGGGTCTATTACTATTAACTGAAAACAGTGGGGAAATGTTACATGAAACCGGAAAAAATGGTTGTTAATAAAAACAACTAAAAAGTCGTCTATTATAGAAGATTTACAGGTAACCCAAGAAGCACACATAGAAGTGTATTTGGTTTGTGCATGGCTGTAAAAAAACTTAAGAGGTCACTCATTAAAAATAAAAATAAATCTTTATCTTAGTACCAATTATTGGCGTTCAAATCAAATACCAGTTGATCAATGGCTAGTGGCGTTGCATACTAAGTAGCCTATTACCAAGTTATGTTACTAAATACTCGTAAGTATAAAAAGTTTGTTGATGTTTATCTTAAAAATACACGAGAAAAACATTTTTTGTATTCATTCCACAACCCGTTAAGCTAAATTAGTCATTCTAATAATAAATTGATTGCATTTTGAAACTTGAAATAGTTACAGTTAACATTTACTGAAATTTTAAACTACGGAAAAAACACAAAAGGCGTTATTTTTTACCCTTTTTCAAATATCTTGAAATCCCGTTCCAAAGTCATGCTGGTTTATGAACTCATTAATGTAGATGCTGCCCTACACCCTTACAACAAATCTTATCACTGACCCATATATATAGCCTATAACCCAACACAATTAATTTAATTCAACTGAGTTTTAGCCTTTTTGGGTTCTAACAATGCAAACGGAACATGGTCCAGAGCACAAGTTATCACGAATGGACTTTTCGGTCACTCTGTACTCATAATATCAAAGGGTTGAGCTCTCAAGGAAGTCTTATCTTGGTACTACTTACTCGGTGGAAGGGTGGACTCCGTGGTGATGTACTGCGTGGTTGTCTCGACCGTGGTGGTCGGCGTGGTGGTCGGGATCGTGGTTGGCGCCACCGTCGTGGTCGTAGTCGTGGTGGTGGTGGTTGTAGTGGTGGTGGTAGTGGTGGTGGTAGGGGTGGTGGACGGCGAGGGAAGCCTAGTAGCCACGGTGGTAGTCGTGGTAGGAGCCGTGGTTGTGGTGGTGGTCGGAGTGGTCACCACAGCCCGCGTGGTTGGCCGGGTGGTGGCCTGGCTGGTGGTGGTGGCAGCCGTCGTCGTAGGAGTCGTCAGTGTGGTCGTTACTGCCATGCTGTACTTAAGCTTTTTCGTGTGGAACTCCCTTTGTGATTCCACTAAAACATAAAGTACGAGTAATATAATAATAATTTCACAGCAAGTCATGGCAGTTTATCTATCATCACCAATTAAATTTTGAAGGGCAGAAGTGACGACATGACGATAAGTAACATATTGTAGTAATTGTCCATCACTTCACAGCATGGCCTGAAATAACCACCTGATGATGTCATGATCAACCATCTGATGACGTCATGATCTGAAATAACCACCCGATGATGTCATGATCAACCACCTGATGACGTCATGATCTGAAATAACCACCCGATGATGTAATGATCAACCACCTGATGACGTCATGATCTGAAATAACCACCCGATGATGTCATGATCAACCACCTGATGACGTCACGATCTGAGATAACCACCCGATGATGTCATGATCAACCACCTGATGACGTCATGATCTGAAATAACCACCCGATGATGTCATGATCAACCACCTGATGACGTCATGATCTGAAATAACCACCCGATGATGTCATGATCAACCACCTGACGACGTCATGATCTGAAATAACCACCCGATGATGTCATGATCAACCACCTGATGACATCATGATCTGAAATAACCACCCGATGATGTCATTATCAACCACCTGATGACGTCACGATCTGAGATAACCACCCGATGATGTCATGATCAACCACCTGATGACGTCATGATCTGAAATAACCACCTGATGATGTCATGATCAACCACCTGATGACGTCATGATCTGAAATAACCACCCGATGATGTCATGATCAACCACCTGATGACGTCATGATCTGAAATAACCATCTGATGATGTCATGATCAACCACCTGATGACGTCACGATCTGAAATAACCACCTGATGATGTCATGATAAACCACCTGATGACGTCATGATCTGAAATAACCACCCAATGATGTCATGGTCAACCTGATGACGTCATGATCTGAAATAACCACCTGATGATGTCATGATCAATCACCTGATGACGTCATGATCTGAAATAACCACCCGATGATGTCATGATCAACCACCTGACGACGTCATGATCTGAAATAACCACCCGATGATGTCATGATCAACCACCTGATGACATCATGATCTGAAATAACCACCCGATGATGTCATGATCAACCACCTGATGACGTCACGATCTGAGATAACCACCCGATGATGTCATGATCAACCACCTGATGACGTCATGATCTGAAATAACCACCTGATGATATCATGATCAACCACCTGATGACGTCATGATCTGAAATAACCACCCGATGATGTCATGATCAACCACCTGATGACGTCATGATCTGAAATAACCATCTGATGATGTCATGATCAACCACCTGATGACGTCACGATCTGAAATAACCACCTGATGATGTCATGATAAACCACCTGATGACGTCATGATCTGAAATAACCACCCAATGATGTCATGGTCAACCACCTGATGACGTCATGATCTGAAATAACCACCTGATGATGTCATGATCAATCACCTGATGACGTCATGATCTGAAATAACCACCCGATGATGTCATGATCAACCACCTGATGACGTCATGATCTGAAATAACCACCAGATGATGTCATGGCCTGACATAACCACCTGATGACGCCATGGCCTGAAATAACGAAATTTGTAATTGGTAACTAATGTGATGTGGGTACAAAATTAAGTATGGCATGTATTATTTTAAAACTCCTTAAGTAAATTTGTGAAATATTTTTTATAAATTTTAAATCCAAAAGCTAATACGACTAATACTGTGTGCAGTCGAATAAAAATATCGTTGGAAAATAGCATATAAATTTTAAGTTTATTTTTTTCATTTCGCCTGGAAGATTGGTAAACATTTTTCAAAATGTCAATGGTTCATTCACTCGAGAGCGCATGAAGGAACTCCAAGCAGTAGCATTTCTTGATATCACTTTAAGTCGTTTACACATTATCTGGAATATTTTGTGTTGGTGTATAATCGTAAAAAAATTTAATTGGAATTAGCGAATAATTATATCTCATATTGAAATTAATAACTAGACTGGCAATTTCGGGTGAGGAGAGAAGTTCAGAAATACGATGATGAATTTGTAATAGGAGAATTTATTTCAGGTTATATTTTTTATTAAATCATCTAATATCATGGCAATAACCAATAGGAGGGCACATTGATGTATATTTATAAACGTGTATTTTACTTACTTAATAAACAAACCATATACATTATATATATATTGATTATAATGCACATTTATTAATGTATTACATTATAATTACATTATACAGTATATGTATGTACATATGTAATGTATTACATTATATTAATGTATTTAATATAATGTATATATACCAAAGGTATATGTACATTATATATACCTTTGAATATATTTTGTAGGATTATTTTGCGGTGAGCCGAAACTAATCTATACTTATTTAATACGCTAAGGGGTTTTTTGTCTTGAGAACTCCTCCTAAAATTTTCAACCGATTTTCAAGTTTTTGGTGTCGTTGGGTAGGGCTTGGTCTGTAGTTGTTTCCGCCAAAAACTGATGAGAATCGGACTGAAAATAAAGGCGCTATCCAACATTGAAATCTCACAATTTCCCATTTAAATAGCATTGGGGACTGAATAAAGCATTTGAAACATCTGTTAATAATCAGCTGTAAATACGTGTAGTTATTGGCGATTAAAGATATTCACATTATTGGATTGGTCGGATGTCATTGATTTAGAGCTAAAGTAACATTTGTACTTTATTTAAATAAATTGCTCGATTTCGAGCAACACATAGGCCTATACTAGTAGTCATCTAAATGTCTTATAGATCGTGGGATGTGTTAATTTAATTTATTCTAAATTGCAACAATAAATTAATATAAACTCCTTTTAAACAGTGAAAAAATACTTTTTAACTCAACGGGAGGGGAGTCAGTTTTTAACATTATTTTTTTTTTTATCTATACTATTCATTTGATAAAAAGTGATGAAATTTGCCGATGGTTTTTATCAGCATTTAAAAAGTATAAACTTTAAAAGCAGTAAAACTGTTTTTATTTAACTTTGCCATTTTGACTTAACTGGACATTGAAATGGGTCATGGTTATTTTAGGAGCGGTCGAGCAATTTAAACACTCCGAAAGAATAAATTGTCCATTAAAAGTAAATTTATTTACCTGCAAGTGGATGCAAAATGAGAATGAATGAGAATGAGAATGTTTATTTCCAAAAAGCAAGTATGTACAGGCACAAGGAAAACGTCATCAATTCAATACAAGAAAAACTTAATCTAAGACCTGCAACAACCATGCAAAAAAAAAATATCAACATGTTGAATAGTTAAAAAAATGTCATCCACTTAATATGATTGGTTTCATAAATTGTAAGAATTGACTTCTTTATTGTCAAGCAGATGAGCAGAATACTGCATTTTGAAATTCGTTCTTTTTGAAACATTAATTGATCAGAAAATAAAATTTTCAATAAAATCTGAATGGGTAAAAGTTTACAGATTCTTAACAATCATATGATACGATACTTCAACATTTGTAAAACAAAATTTGGCATAATATTACATATTTAAAGGTCATACATGCGGTTTGAATGAGGCTAAATGTTGTGTGAGAAGACCAGCCCACACTCTTTTGCCCTTTGAACACTCAGAAGAAATTTTGGGCAATTACGTCGTTTTGTCGTCTTGAGAGAAAAGCCTAAGGTCGTCTGGGTCTTTAGTTGCCAAACGTATTTTACATGCTTTTTAGTAAAGCATACAATAATTGGCGCGTTAAATAATATCCAAAACATTATATAAATTCCTTAAATCAGCACTACATTTTTTTTTTCATTATGAGATTGTGAATGATATATAACTCAAGTCCTTAAGAGTCATCTTCACCCCTGGGCCATTAGCCCATTGTTGCGCAGTCGGCAATGTTAACCATACGGCTTTTAATGGTATCGCATTCCCCTGTTTCGGACGCCGTTTTTCAACAGATTTTCTTTAGACTTGGTAAGTGTTTTGTTGAATAGTTATACTATGTCGCTCATACCTCGGAATTTTGAAAATTTTACTAAATTTTGAAATAATCCTAAGGAAAATCGAGTTACTTAGCGACGTCTCAAAGAGTAATATTTGTTAAATAAATAACTAAACAATTACCAAGTTTAAAGCAAATCTGTTGAAAAACGGCGTACGAAACAGGGGAATGCGATACCATGTTTGCATTAAAAGCCGTATGGTTAACATTGCCGACTGCACAACAATGGGCTAGTGGATCATAGGTGAAGATGACTCTTAAGGGTGGGCTCTACCCATCCGCCACGCGCGGATGCAAGGGTTTAGAATCTCCGTGTTTGTCGCCCCAGTTGTAAACCGATTTAAAATATTTTGGTGTCATTCTTTTTGTAATATAATTTTGTACTCCGCTATCGTCTTAAAATTTCGATATTAATTTAAATTACTAAGCAGGGTGCTTGCTAATAATGTTGAAATAAGAGTTTTTGTATCATAACGTATTAAAACAAATTCTTTAATAAAAATAAGATGATACACGAGTACAATATAATCTTAAGAAGAAGAATCTGCAATAAGATTGGTAAAAAGTTTATAGATAACGATGCAAGAAGAGAGATGCGAATGGTCTGCAATATCAAAAACATCGTTATTAGACCACCGATCGATTTCGTACTGAAACAAAAAAAGCGTTTAAGTAACAAAATTTAAAATCATCCGTCATATATTTTCCAAAATGTGAGTTTCCGCGTATGGCGGCAGTTAACAGTCGACGATTTTGACGCCGAGGTAGAGCGCACCCTTAATAAATTTATTCAATAGGATAGAAGGCATTTGAGGATTACGATAGATTTTAGTTATGAGGTCCTGAAGTGCTTAGGCATTGTTTTTTATATTTATTTTATTTATATGTCTAATGAATTAAAAAGTTGCTTCTGAATATCTGCATTGTTAACTTATTAACTGCATTGGAAACCAGAATCAGAAGACCATCCTGTGCCGGTAGATTATGTTGCCTGGTTTTGGGCATGCTGCGTTCTCAGAAAACCCTCAAACAGCTAAAGAAAAAGACGGTCAACCAAAAAAAAAAAAAAGACAAAACCGAAAATAATAAATTAATTTCCTCTTTTAGCATGGTTTGGATCCTCCGAAATAGAGCGATTAGCAATTGTTCAAGAAATGGGCTGGAATTATGAAAACGTCAATGTCCACAATAACAATGAAATGTACAATTTTTTGTAACATCGATGAAAATTCTATCTAGATCTAACCAAAATAGATAATACATATCTAAGTGTACTATCCAAGGGTGAATGGTAATATTCTTCCTATCAGGAATATATTTTTATGACAAATCATTGACCTCGAAATATTCGTTGAGTCACATGGTTTTGACTCATGAATATTTATAGAAAAGGATGTTAATTCGACCTTAATGGTCACGGAAATCACCGGACCATTTGCCATGAAACCCTATATGGAAAATTTTATGGAATAGGTTTCTAAGACATTAGTATTTATACCCCTTAGAGCTAAGCCCCAGGACTGTCATAAAAATACTCATTGTCAGTGTTTTGGGAGTTTTTCATCTGATTATTTATGAACACAAAAGATAGTAAAAACTTTACCTAAACTTTGAAAAAGTTCCAAAGTGAAAAAACAGAGTAAATGACCATTATTTTTTTAAATATCTATTGATAATCAACAGAGTGCAGGATTATATTAGTGCATGAATTGTTTTTATAATTGGTTTTGTAGAAGGGGATCGGAGGATAATGATTTTAACCTGACCCTACATGAGGGAGATAAACAAACAAATCATTTTTGTTGCCACCACACAGTGATCTCGGGAAAAACCGGTTATATAACTAGTAATAACAATATATTTTTATTTACTCGTATTTTTGGCGTAACTATTCGAACGTAAATCGTTATTATCCTAGAGGATCAAGAATAGTTAAATATTTCATGGTAAAAACAATAGTTATTTATGCAACAAGTGCGGAAAGTGCAGATTTGCTGCACTCGAGAGAAATGTTTATGCACGAGCCGCAGGCGAGTGCGGAATAATTTCTCTCAAGTGCAGTGAAAGCACTTTTCGCACGAGTTGCATATTAAATTTTTCCTACGACTGGCAAATATTTCTTATATAAGTATAAACGTTTAATATTCACGTTAAAATACCCAATATGTGAGGTCCCTGTCTCAAGATAGTGATATTAATGATATCCTGTATTATGCACTTCCTACATTTAGTTAAAAATTTATTGGATTTTTCATGCAGAAGATTTAACGCCACTGTTTTAGCAGTTTTAGCAAGATCGTCAGGGAATAAGTCACTTAAATCACTAAAGTCACTATCATAGTTGATCATTGCGCACCTAACTTCGTGCCGGTAGCTCACCCGTAGCTGGTTTGTAGGTTATGTTTATGTTGATTCAATAGAAAACGACCACATGGACAACAATAGATCAGATGTTTATATCCAGTGTTGCCAACTTAATTCCTGACTAATCAACGTTTCCTTGCTGGCTAATGCAAATTGTTTTGTGTTCTAATGTTTAAACACTGGAGTGCGCAAAGTAAATCTAGCGTGCGCAAAATAAATCTAGCGTGCGCAAAGTAAATTGAATACGGCAAATCACCTGTTTTGCGACGAGTATCGAGTGCGTAAACAACTGTTTTCACGGACAGTCGTAGAAAAACTTATTAGATCAGAATATCACTTTGCCTACCCTGCCTCTGTGCGATTCTGGAGTATCACTTTGATACCATTATAAGTCGTGTGATCCAACAATATATAAGGCTCTCTTTTAGCATCAGTTTTATTGTGGTATTAGTGCTCACATACTGACCATATTTATCTTTACATTAATATTTTATGTTTCCGACGAGAATGCTATGGTGTCCTATTACCTAAAAACTGAATGATTTTTGAACGATAAATCTTATAAAGGCATAATGTTTTCCTGAAATAATTTAAGTATAAGTAAATTTAGGTATTTTTCGTTTTCATCTATAAATAGTTTTTCTGAAATAATTAAAAATATATATAAACGTAAAAAATTAGAAGTCAACAAGTCTTTAGATCTAAAAAATCCTTCGTAGTAAAAGAATGAAAAGAGTGTTCATAAAGATTTTAAAACAGCAGCCACGGTTAACTGGCGCCCTCCACCTCCGCCACTTCCCTCTCCACCCCTCACCACCTACTACCCCTACCCCTTCACCCAACACCCACTTTGGGGCCCTCTGCTCTTAACTCTGTTATAAATAAATCTAATCTCTGCGCTTGGTCCACCGAAAAAATTATCATCGCATATATTTTAACTTCATGAGGCCTTGTAATGAAAATGTGCGTTATGCGCTGCTCTTAAATGTTTTTTTACCACTGAAAGCATATTTTTGCATAGTTTTATTTAACAATATAGGGATGCGACATTTTATAGTGCTCTTATATTGTTGTCCTAGAATTATCAATGGTCTGAGTAGTTGAAATATAACTTCTTTATATAAATGTTGTATTTTATGTAAGTGTTTTTACAACATTAAATAGCGAAAAATATCTCTAAATTTAGTTTTGGCAAGGCCAGTTGACAACTGGTCGAAATTGTTTCTTCCAGCATATAAAGTATTAAATTATATCTTATGTAGTTCTTTTCTCAATTCACTGTTAAGACGAAAATAATTTGTATGACTATTATTCTCACATCAACAAAGCCCAATTATTGTTCGTGAAACATTTTAATTTTGTGTTCAAAAAATCGTACGTAAAAATGATATCTACCAAATTCAACCTATACCTAATTTAATTTATTTTATGCAACACAAATATAACTTAAAACGATTAAAAATAAATTTGGATACACTTTCAAATATGAAAATATGGATTAATTTGAAGGAATGTTGAAAAGAACATCAAGTAGAATAAGGTGTTGATGAAAGTAGAGAGGGCAAGAAAATTACAGTATAAATTTGACCATCATTTATTCCGTTGGAAAATCGAAGGCAGGGTTTGTAATAGCGGGTGAATAACAGCGAGGACGTGGGGACTCGGCGAGGACTTGACTGATGTTCCCTGCTCACCGGGAATATATTATATGGCTGTCTCGGAGTGAGAGGTGACAAGTATAGCGGTCAGTATCCGAGTCACTCATCTGCACAGCATTAGGTTCAAATAGTAATACTATGATTAAGACCAACAAAAACATCTCGATTTGAAATGGAGTGGCAGCTTTTAAAATCTAGTAGTGAGCAATCTCAAATTTCATCGATAACCTATTAAAGGTTAGAATAGAAGACCTTAAGGTCATTTGAAAAAGTATCATTAATTGTATATGGAGGGTTTGGGAATTTCCTTAGAAATTTCCTTTAAGGTAACAAATATGGAACCACCAATTTCCATTGACAAGGCGTGGTTTTGAAAAATAAAAATTAAGCTTGCAAACAGTTATGATCTATATTCACTTTTTGTTTATTGTTGGAGTATACAAAATTTATCAGTAGCCATTTTCCATCTTCTTTGGCAGAGTACTTTTAAATGTATAAAATTCAAATTCAAATTCTTTATTAGTCAACAAAACATTTCTTTTGGTTCCAGCAGAGGTGAAAAACAGATGACAAGTCAGATGTACGAAAAATACTGTGAGGTAAATAGTGTAACCATTTTTGTCATATAACTAAATTCTAACAGGTAGAATCAAATAAATACACCGTTTAAGTAATCATCAATACAGTAGTACACTTTATCCAGTTGCCTGGGTTTGTACTTCTTTAAAATGTGTTCCTAACATTCAATATTTTTAGTTCTACATGGCAGTTTACTGTTCAGCTTTTGCCACCCAAATAGTGAGATAGTTTTTCAATAGAACTCAGTCGATGTATAGGATACTGAAGGTCATTCCTAAATCTTATCTATGAAACTGTTGTTCTTCCATGATTGGGTCCACCTTCCATTTTACAAAATTCAAACATTAAAGAACACAGAGGTAGGGTTAAACAATTATTTACATTTTAAACATTCTTATGTAAAAATTACCTCAGAAAAACGATGGTGAAAATTTTACCACTCTCCGAAGCTGCGATTGCCTACTATGGCCGGTTATTCAAAGTGGTGGCTGTAGTTTTTATAAGTTTTTGCTGGATATCTCTTGAACTGTTAAAGACAGATACACTTTGTAAGTTAGTAAACTTTAGAAAATTAAATTTTACACATTCTGATATATAATATGTATTTCTTGTTATATTTAATAAGGATCATTGCTTATTGCTCTACATTCTTTTTCAATCATGAAATTTTAAGCGAATTTCTTTTGTTAGGTGGTGCCGAAGGTTAGATACAAGTTTTGACTATATACACTAACGTGAATAGACTTATCATATCATATTCGTGTTTGAAACATATTAACTTTCAATATGCATGTTGGTAACACTGAATTATTTTAATAATTCTAATATTAATCATATGAGATAACACTGTTGAATTTTGTAAACATTATTTTATTAATTTTTTGATTGAGTTTTAGCAAACACATGGTCTTGTCTAAAGTTTTATGAATGTGAATAGATTTGGAAATATTCAATAAAAATATGTTAAATTTGTTTATCTATAGTGAGTTAATGTATTTTTTAGTCCTTTTTTGAACATTATTGACGGTGGTGCGATCTTCTGAAAGCCAAATATGTCATGAAGTACAAATGACATATGATAACATATGACATAACATATTGACATAAGCATATGATGACATATGATATGATAAAAATCAGTATTACCACTCTTCTCAACTTAAGGATGGAATATTTTATATCTGAGGGTTATGTTTATGTTTTGGCAGCTGAACAATAACAACATCGATGGCAGCGACTCTGGCGCCGATTACACGAAACTTCAAAATTTTTGCCTCAAACTAAATGCATTGGATGAGAAGTCTATTCACGTTAGTGTACATAGTCAATGATATAAGCCTTTAACCTTCATAAGCCACTTAAAATCCCACAGTTGAAAATGGCTTTAAAGATCAATATCACCCTTATTAAATATAACAACCAATAAATATTAAATATATCACAGTGTGCAAAATTTAATTTTCTAAAGTTTACTGATTTAAAGTTTTTAAGTTTACGCCTTTAACGGTTCTAAAGATATTCAGCAAAACATATAAAATTACAGCCGCCATTTTGAAAAATCGGCTATAGCAGGCAAACGCAGCCTTGGAGAGTGGTAGACTTTTCACCATAGTTTTTCATGTAATTTTACATAAGAATCGGTGAAAACATATTAGTTTTCAATTACTTCCGGGTTCAGCCATTTTAAGCTAATTTTACTGGACTAGTCTGACTTTTTTGACATTGATTGTAATTGCCTGTTTCTTACACTTAAGTTTTCTAGCCTATAATGACAAGATTACCCATTTCTTTCTCCAGTCCTTTACATTTTTTGACAGTCAACTTTATAAAAACTGCACGAACAAAATATAAACAGAAATAAAATTTAACGATAAAATATCATTTTGGTCTTTAAAATGTTAATATACATTAAAAATGTAAAAATGTTCGTTGATCGTGAAAAAATAAAAATGTGTATTATTAATTTTATTAATAATACACTTTTTATAGTATAATTATTAATATTAATAATAATTAATATTATTAAGCTTAGTGTACAAGATACACTAAACTTGGAGTGGTTACTTTTTTAGTTGGAGGTACAAAGGTATTACTACTCTGTGTAAGCCAGGTCAGCTGGCACGTAGAGTTCCCTTTAACGATGGCCATGGCGGAAGAGACTGTGTAAAGCGTCTATAAGTTTGTTTAAACAAAAAGTAATGAGACCAAAAATCTTTGAGGTTCCCGTAGAGGATTTTACCCCAACCATTGTACGTTCTGGGCTTTTAATTACAGTTTTTTGCTTCCTTTCATGTCAACAATACACATTCAATCTAGTACTATATTTAAAAATATGGTAGGAAACAAAGTAAAAGGTGTTGTATAATTTTTATTGCCAACTGTAGGTGAAATAATCAAAAGTTTTACCTATCAAAGTAATATTTCGAAGAAAAATATTTATATTTTTTAATCAAATGTAGTTTTGAAAAATGTTGTAAAGTTTAACGGATCAGCAGTGGTAATTACTCTAACAATTTATTGACATAAAAGGACAATTTCACGAGTGAAAAAAATTATGATGCACCTGTACTGTGTCCTGTTTTGTGCGTCTATTGTCTAAATGCGCACTATCGATTGTACGCATCCGTGTGGTGGGCTTTCTAACACAAGGAAGATTAAATCATAAGATATAATCATAAGAGAAAGATCTAATCAGAGACAAAGGTCTAATCATAAGATTTAACAGATCAAATCATTAGACAATGTGTAAATCAACAATTTATTAATGCCCATAGTATATTGGGATATTGTGCCCCAGTGGGGTACAACGGTAAATTGTATAAGCACAATAAATATCACATAAACAAAGGTTGTTGTGGGGAATTTTATCGTGATAATTAAGAGTTAAAAAATGTAATATAGTATGTTTTATCAAAGGGTGTTAATATAAACTATATTTTTCTTAACAATGAAACTGACTGATTAGCAAATTAAAAGGGATTGAAATAAAACCATGATAGCTCTTGGCAGGAAATACTCATTTCTTTAATATTTAAACAAAAGAAAAAACAATACCTGCATGAGGCTTATCATACAAGTTGTACCGTCTAGTGGCTTAAGTTGTGAGCTTCACCAGGTTGTCACCCGATGGTACAACAGGTAATTTAAACAGTTATTGTTCTTCCTGAGTGGTTTGGAAGCCATAAACATGAAACCAATAATTCAGTTTCCAGTGCATTTGCAAAATGAGAAAAATTGTTCACTGAAACAAGCATTTGCTAAACTTACTTCCACATCTAAACTGTAACTAAAATTACATACAGTAACTGTAACTGTATTAAAATTCTTACTCGATATTTATGTAAAATCTTTAAATTTATTTCCACAAATAGTTTAGAATTTTAAGTTTTTATTAGATTTTTTCAACTAGTAATTTATAATTTAAGAGTACTTAATTGCTACATACGGTAGAGCCCCTCTATTCCGAAACTCTGTCTACTCCTAAAAGAATCGTTTTATTAATTAAAACCGGAGAAAATCTTGATCAGGGACATTACATGGAATTTTCATCACACTACATCAATATCACCTATTTTCAATCCTCACTTCTAACAAAGAAATTAATGCTTTTTCATTCGTTTCGGCGTTGAAACCAATGGAAACCGATAGCTAATGTGAGGTGGATTGACAAGCAGTGCATTCCGTTAGGTTAGTTAAGGTTATGTTTTGTTTGTTATGGGCGAATAAGTTTTTCACTTGTTTAGAATTTATTGCATATTGTAGTGTGATGAAAAATATCGTTCGTAACTAGGCCAAATACGTTTTGCATACTCTCGATCGTTTTAAGTTCGAGATGAATTTGAGAACTTGAAACACGAGCTCGAGGCCGGCATAACGCCATTTTCGGCACTTTGTAACGCAATATACTATTATAGACACAATCCCGTCGCTGGTGTGACAAGCGCTGGTGTGGTCTATGAAAAGCTTAATACATATTTTCATACAATGAAAATTTGCTCAGATTCTAACATTGTTTCGTATTACCGAAAACTTTTGCACTACAATAACGCCATTGAGTGCTTCAAAATTCCCTAATTGAGAAAACAATTGGAGTATAGTATCAGTATTCATAAATTCCACCTAATACCAAAATCTTGCTAAATCAAACAGCATTTAGCTTCGGTTAGTTCGGATTAGTGGGAGTATACAAATGCAAATATGAAAATAAAGATGGTCTCTTACCGACACACGGGTTGAACCAGAGAACACGCTGCCACCCCATGCAGTCGTAGAGTTGGGAGAAGTCGGTGCCTTTGCAGGCACAGTTTGATCGAAGAGCAGTGCCTAGGATGCCAAGCATGGCTTTGCGGCACTCGCTCGGCGAGCCTGCGCACTGCTTGGTGACGCTGTCCACTGCGCACGACTGTTCGTAGTTCTCTAGTCGCACCCTGCAACAAGGAGAAGCAACAGTTAGTTGGTAACATTGTTTTGGAGCTTTCTCCTTGAACCAGTACATTGTCCACTGCGCATAGCTGCTAGCAGTTGTTGTTTTTTTTTTTTTGCAATTTATATGCGAGATTTCTCAAATTTTTCTAGATTTGGTAGCTGCCGAAAAGCGAGTAGTAAGGTTTGAGCAAAGATTTTTTTAAATAAAAAAATATCAAATTTTGCAAAAATTATTGTGTAATAAAATTAATTAATTAAATTAAATTAATTAATAATGGTCTAATAAAATTATTAATGTGTCTAGTACCTTTGGTACAGTGTATGAGTATATTAATCAAGTCGCCAACTGCTGAATGGGGGCATTACCCTCATGCCCCTTTAGGGTTTTACCTAATTTATTATTTGGTCTTAAACCTTTAAGAATTCATTGGTGTAGTTCCCCCTAAGTAGTGGGGTTTGCCTACTCCTGGTCCAGTTCAAGGTCAGCGGTTGTAAGTGTTGTAGGGGTAGTAGCGGCTGGGGTTTTTTTTTGACAGTGATGGGTGGGTTTTGGAAGTGGGTCAAGGTCATCCGGAGGGGTTTTTAAAAAAGGTGAGCCCCGAGGGGTTAGATTGAAGGTGGGTAAAAATTTATTTAATTAAAGAAAAGTAGTGGTTTTATTTGAGGAGGTGTTGAAGTGTTGTTTACTGGTGATGGAGTGGTAGATGCCAAAGGTGATAGCGATGAGAAGATAAAAACATACTATCCACAGTACGCATTTGAATAGTTGTAAAAGCTGAATCATTTCTTGTTGATTCTTTGTTTCTAATTGTAGTCTGTTGATTTCGAGTTTGAGTTTATCCTCTTCCAATTGTGATGTAAATGAAAAATCATCCATCATCTTCGTGTATTAAATGTGTGCAGGTAAAAATGGGAGCGGTGTTGATGGTGAGAAAGTTGGCGATGAAATGAGAAACAGAGATAGGGACAGGTTATATATTACTGTAAAAATGGTGGGGGGTAAAGAAAATAATTGTAGTCGACTAAACATCATTATTAGCTGTGTCGGGTGTTGCAGCTTTGGAAGATGGAAGACTATTATCTGGCAGCTGTAAAACTTCGACGTCTTCGCTTTCCATGTTTTCGTAATCAGAAGAATTGTAGGAAACTTCCACAGTGATAGTAATGGTGTTATTTGGAGTGATTATTAGATCACTTAAAATTTGAAAAATAGTTTGTAATTCTTCTTGTGATTGAATAAGAAAAGTACATTTACTTGTTGTTAAAGGAGAGGAGCTCATTGTTCGGAAGTTAGCAAACAAATGGTGAGCGATGGTCAGAGGGTTACTTATATGTGGGCAAAGGTGGTGGAGGGGGAAGTAGAGGAGTGGGGAAGGTAGAGTGGTGGGGGAAGGTTGATATACCCATATGCGAACCGGCGGCCAGAGCATTTTGCCGCAAAACCCCATTTGGGTAGGTCATGGGTGGTGTGTAGAAATAAGCATTAGCTGTAATATAAATTAGAAATACTAATAATTGTTTTAAATCAAATATTAAGTTTACTTTTAACCAGAGTTTGCATTTCTTGTTCCTCGTTGTCCAATTCAATAATTTTAAAACCATGAGTTGTTTCTTCTTCTTCCCCTGCACTGTTGGAAGATGACGATGATGAAAATATTCTGGTAGGATCCACATATTTTACTTTGATTTTGATCCATCTTAAAGGATACTTATCCATAAGTGTGAGTAAGTTGTGAAATAGAGTTTCCATCTCATCTCTTTCGGTAATTAAATGTTCAAAAGAAATAAACCTGTCACCCATGTTGTTGCCAGTCAGAGTAATGAAATCGGAATGAGAAATGTATTGAAGGATCTGTAGAATATATGTTGGTGGGGACAATTTCAAGGTCAACCGAATGAAATTTTAAAAAAGAGCTGCAGTCAGTGACTACAGCTATAGATCTGAAGCTTCAATAGGATGAGAAGACCAATCTGATCTGTATTTGCATGCATTTATGATGCATGTACAAAAGTCGTCTTTATAACATGCATTACACTCTCGGCAATTAACAATTTTTTCTGGATGAAATTTGATACATCTCTGGGGACAGCAAGTGTGGAAGTATCTTGATTTATAAATTTTAAAGGTTCGCAATTCTGGTGGTGGTAGTTGTTTTGTCTTGCATTTGCAGTAACAGGATCCGAAGAATTCACATTTTCTACAAGCTAATCCGTCTACCATCCATCTTCCTATATCGGTACATTTTTGTTCACAACAATAGCGTGGTTTGTACTCGTCTTTCTTGTTTTCCATGTTGACGCTTCTAAGTTTAGCCAAGAAATGAAGGTGTATAGTGTAGGATAGCATGTTTTATAGATTAGAAAAAGTGGTGGGGGTAATCTCAAGGTCATCCAAATGGAGTTTTAAAAAAGAACATCTTACAAGTGTAAGAGTGTATTTATTTAAGATAGTGAGTTTTCATCCTCTTTTTCTTTCTTTATATCTTGTTTGTATTTTTCTTTTTCTTCTTTAGCCATAGCAATGAGATCTTCAGTGGATAGTGGATGTACTTCTGGAAATTTTAGAATTAATTTTGGTTGGAATCCTTCTTTAGTCAATACTTGAAGATCGGATGTCATTTGTTCTACACTTTGATAATCTTTTCCGTAGATTTTTCCATTAAATTCAATCATCATTCTGTACAACATGGTAGTGGTAGTTGTTTTCGCTGCGTCAGTTGGGAAGCAAATGATGATTCTGTTTAGGTTACGCGTTCCTTTTATAGATGCCACAGCGACCACTCAATATTATTCAACATCAGTAATATTTCTGAAACTTAACATTACTTTGAGTAGATGGTGTTGTAGTTGAAGGTTGTGTGGAAACAAATATTTCTTCATTGCAGAATTTTTGTTTAGGAAACATCCTCATGTTGTTAGCGTAAACATCAATATTTAAACGATAACCACCGGCAAGTAATACTCGCAATTCATTAGTAAAATCGTCGAGTTCTTCAAAAGTTGTGATGGTGGTGGTATCATATGATGCACACTTCACCTTAAGAGACATGTTGTTATTTGTAATAACTGGAGAGCCAACAGAGATGCGTACAGCACGAAAAGTAGTCGGAGACTGATGAGTTCCTCAAGTTTAAACATAAAAAGACAGAAGAAGAGGAAGTTGAAAAAGAAACAAAGAAAAGAAAAATTGAAGATAACATTTCCACCAACATCTTAACGGAAGTATTTCTTCGAATATTTTATCCTATTTCTTCTTGTATGACAAAGACTGTATCTGCTGGAGTGATGAAATCATTGGATTACTCTCCTACTGTTATTTTAAATCATGGATCTAAAATGGTAACCTTCACTGAAACTTCTTGGGAATCTTTTATGAAACATATACATCTTTTGGAATGTTATCTGAGTAACAATACATTTGGAAGAAAAACAAAACTAGGTTTGTTGGAATCAAATATTGAAATCGATATTGTTAAACAACGTGGTCAACAACTAGTTCGATTTAGAGATTTAACTAAATATAATATAAAAATACATTTGACTAAAGAAGAGTTTTACACTTTAACTTGTGCTACTGGTCCTATAACAAGATATTTAAAACAGCTAATATTCTCAAGTGCAATTATCAAAGACTATTTAATTGATGCATTGGATAAACAACCATATGTTCCAATCCTATATGGTCCAGTAGATACTTCAATCTTCAATAGGATACCACATGAAGTAGATATGTGGAGACAGTTACACCACTATCAAACCAACTTTAATTTAGATGAAGAAAAGCAAGAAACCAAGGAAAACGAATCAAGTTTCAACAATCAACAATCGGCAACAAATTGAACAAATAAAGAATATTGTAAGTAAAAAGAAGAATATTGGGGGTATAAAAGGTTGTCAATCTGGATTAACATACCAGTTGCCTACTGAACGTCATCATGGATAAACAAGTTTCATTCTCTAAGAAGATAGAATTAATAAAAGTAAAGCAAGGTATCATAGAGTTTCAAGCATTCCGTGGTAATGATGGAAATTTTATAATTAAAGAGTTAGTGGTACTAGATATGATAACATCTGTTGTTTATCACTTTTTATTTATGCCTCCTTTACCATTCAACAGATTAACAACCAAAGCTAAAGTAACAAACAAATGGTTGATGAAACATTTTCATAATCTAAGATGGGATGAAGGTTTTATAACCTACAATATGATGCCACACATTATGAATCATTTCTGCAAAAAGTTCAAAACTATTTTTACAAGAGGATTGGAAAAAGCAAATTGGATACAAACATATACAAACCATGAAGTAATAAATGTGCAAATGGAAAAAGATTTTTATTGCTACTTTGATAACATCTGTATTTCATCTAAAAACTTTAAACATCAACAGTCTCAATGTGCTTTAAAAAACGCATATCGTTTAAATGTCTATCTCCAGCAAAGTGGTGGGGGAAACGAAGGGTATAAAAGCGAGAGCGGCACTATGACAATGCATCAGTATTACTCGAACCTCCGGGGAGTCAACACCTCTGACACGCAAACACAAGAAGAAGAAGACGAACAATAGCAAGAAGAAGATAATGGCGTCACAAAATTTTCTACAATCGCTTGTTGATCAATTTAACAAACATTCTAAATCTACTATACTACCGACAAAAAAATGTTCAGAATTGAAGGAAGAGAAACATTATATTATTCACACTATTAAGAAAATGGAAACATCAATTGGAGACGCTATCAATTGTACATTAAGTGAAGCACCCTACACACCTGGTGATGAACCAAAATTTCAAGTATTTCTTCCCAAACGCTTTGTTCAACTGCTGCAGAATGAAGATTTACGACTGATTCACCCCGGCACACTCTACTTAGCATCTCACGGTCCTAGCGGAAGCAACTCTACTGAACTTACACTTCATGTTATGCCTACTAGCAACTAATCTGTAGTTTATATATATACTGTTGTACATGTGTGTAACTGATTATAAATAAATAAAAAATAAAAAAAAAAAAATAAGAAAAAGGCAACATATCGATAGTGTTTTTGCACTATCGATATGTTGCTTTTTTAAAAACACGTTTGGGTGACCTTGACCTAGTTTCGAGGGTATATAAAGGCCGTAATTTTCTTGAGGATCTCATCAGTCTCCGACTACTTTTCGTGCTGTACGCATCTCTGTTGGCTCTCCAGTTATTACAAATAACAACATGTCTCTTAAGGTGAAGTGTGCATCATATGATACCACCACCATCACAACTTTTGAAGAACTCGACGATTTTACTAATGAATTGCGAGTATTACTTGCCGGTGGTTATCGTTTAAATATTGATGTTTACGCTAACAACATGAGGATGTTTCCTAAACAAAAATTCTGCAATGAAGAAATATTTGTTTCCACACAACCTTCAACTACAACACCATCTACTCAAAGTAATGTTAAGTTTCAGAAATATTACTGATGTTGAATAATATTGAGTGGTCGCTGTGGCATCTATAAAAGGAACGCGTAACCTAAACAGAATCATCATTTGCTTCCCAACTGACGCAGCGAAAACAACTACCACTACCATGTTGTACAGAATGATGATTGAATTTAATGGAAAAATCTACGGAAAAGATTATCAAAGTGTAGAACAAATGACATCCGATCTTCAAGTATTGACTAAAGAAGGATTCCAACCAAAATTAATTCTAAAATTTCCAGAAGTACATCCACTATCCACTGAAGATCTCATTGCTATGGCTAAAGAAGAAAAAGAAAAATACAAACAAGATATAAAGAAAGAAAAAGAGGATGAAAACTCACTATCTTAAATAAATACATCTTACACTTGTAAGATGTTCTTTTTTAAAACTCCATTTGGATGACCTTGAGATTACCCCCACCACTTTTTCTAATCTATAAAACATGCTATCCTACACTATACACCTTCATTTCTTGGCTAAACTTAGAAGCGTCAACATGGAAAACAAGAAAGACGAGTACAAACCACGCTATTGTTGTGAACAAAAATGTACCGATATAGGAAGATGGATGGTAGACGGATTAGCTTGTAGAAAATGTGAATTCTTCGGATCCTGTTACTGCAAATGCAAGACAAAACAACTACCACCACCAGAATTGCGAACCTTTAAAATTTATAAATCAAGATACTTCCACACTTGCTGTCCCCAGAGATGTATCAAATTTCATCCAGAAAAAATTGTTAATTGCCGAGAGTGTAATGCATGTTATAAAGACGACTTTTGTACATGCATCATAAATGCATGCAAATACAGATCAGATTGGTCTTCTCATCCTATTGAAGCTTCAGATCTATAGCTGTAGTCACTGACTGCAGCTCTTTTTTAAAATTTCATTCGGTTGACCTTGAAATTGTCCCCACCAACATATATTCTACAGATCCTTCAATACATTTCTCATTCCGATTTCATTACTCTGACTGGCAACAACATGGGTGACAGGTTTATTTCTTTTGAACATTTAATTACCGAAAGAGATGAGATGGAAACTCTATTTCACAACTTACTCACACTTATGGATAAGTATCCTTTAAGATGGATCAAAATCAAAGTAAAATATGTGGATCCTACCAGAATATTTTCATCATCGTCATCTTCCAACAGTGCAGGGGAAGAAGAAGAAACAACTCATGGTTTTAAAATTATTGAATTGGACAACGAGGAACAAGAAATGCAAACTCTGGTTAAAAGTAAACTTAATATTTGATTTAAAACAATTATTAGTATTTCTAATTTATATTACAGCTAATGCTTATTTCTACACACCACCCATGACCTACCCAAATGGGGTTTTGCGGCAAAATGCTCTGGCCGCCGGTTCGCATATGGGTATATCAACCTTCCCCCACCACTCTACCTTCCCCACTCCTCTACTTCCCCCTCCACCACCTTTGCCCACATATAAGTAACCCTCTGACCATCGCTCACCATTTGTTTGCTAACTTCCGAACAATGAGCTCCTCTCCTTTAACAACAAGTAAATGTACTTTTCTTATTCAATCACAAGAAGAATTACAAACTATTTTTCAAATTTTAAGTGATCTAATAATCACTCCAAATAACACCATTACTATCACTGTGGAAGTTTCCTACAATTCTTCTGATTACGAAAACATGGAAAGCGAAGACGTCGAAGTTTTACAGCTGCCAGATAATAGTCTTCCATCTTCCAAAGCTGCAACACCCGACACAGCTAATAATGATGTTTAGTCGACTACAATTATTTTCTTTACCCCCCACCATTTTTACAGTAATATATAACCTGTCCCTATCTCTGTTTCTCATTTCATCGCCAACTTTCTCACCATCAACACCGCTCCCATTTTTACCTGCACACATTTAATACACGAAGATGATGGATGATTTTTCATTTACATCACAATTGGAAGAGGATAAACTCAAACTCGAAATCAACAGACTACAATTAGAAACAAAGAATCAACAAGAAATGATTCAGCTTTTACAACTATTCAAATGCGTACTGTGGATAGTATGTTTTTATCTTCTCATCGCTATCACCTTTGGCATCTACCACTCCATCACCAGTAAACAACACTTCAACACCTCCTCAAATAAAACCACTACTTTTCTTTAATTAAATAAATTTTTACCCACCTTCAATCTAACCCCTCGGGGCTCACCTTTTTTAAAAACCCCTCCGGATGACCTTGACCCACTTCCAAAACCCACCCATCACTGTCAAAAAAAAACCCCAGCCGCTACTACCCCTACAACACTTACAACCGCTGACCTTGAACTGGACCAGGAGTAGGCAAACCCACTACTCCCCTATACCACAAAAACCCAAATAGTCAGTTGAGACAAATAGTAAAATAAATTTATCATGTAAATTTTGTAGTTATAAATGAGGTAATGGAATAATTTAAATGTTGGTTGCGTAAGGAGGAGTAGCTGCAACGAATGTTAATTACAACCGAGCTGATAGAATAAAAAATTTTGGGTTTGTTAATGTAATGGAAATTCCAATAAATAACAGAAAACCGTTTAAAATTATTAATAACACTCAGGAGAGTTAAGAATACGAGATACGAAAAATGTCAAAGAACCAAAGTTTTAGGTCAGTGAGTGACATACAGTTTTGAATTAATTATATATTTTATATAAATATTCATTCATCCTCCCCCTAAACATTTCCTAAAAGAATAAAAATATCTTATACAGATTAAAACTGAAAATTGATAATAATTCAAATGATAAAAATTGTTTATGTCAGTAGGGCAAAAACAATGTAGGCCTACAACAATCATTTATTTGATATGACAATTCATTCCTCCTTGACAGAATTGCACCGCTGTTTCTTTTCCAATATAATAATACAATATCAAAATTCAAAACTACCAAGATAGTTTATACAAAAGTAATTTATTTCCCTGAAATTTAAAAAAAAAAAACTATTGAAAGGCATAACTAATGTTAACTAAGCCGGGTTTATGAAATTTTACTTTAAAAATCAATATAAACACATAAATATGACTTCTATTAAATTCTTAAACCATGTATTCTTACAACGTTCTATACTTAAAACTTCATATATTAACAGGATTTTAAAAGCGAAAAATATATTTTACTAATGCGTGTGATCCAAAATACAGTTATAGGCCTAATAGTGAAATCATGTATAAAAAAGTTTTATAATAATTCCCAGTCACATCCGATTACTAAGAGACAATGATTATGCATCTGAATCTATAATATGGTTTCCGGACAACAAATCAATTTCTCTGAAAACGAATTGCAATATTCCATTGCCTAACATTACACCCTAGTTAAATATTTCCGACTAATTTTCAAAACTATAAAACTAACATGGATCAGCTACCAATATGTCAGGTTAAGCTCTCTACCTTTTCAGAGTCTGGTGTCATTGGCAGGTATTGCACATAAAAATACATTCACATTTAAAATATTCGCAACTCGATTATTTTGTAGCGCCAAGTGTTCCACATTTGTTTAGAGAATTTAATCGTGATCAACACTGAAAACTGTTGGAGATCAATAATCAAACAAAATTTATCTTGTAAGGAACCATTGTTGAATTGACAAGCATGTTAAACAATTTTCTTCAGCTTAAACCCTCTTCTGAAAATTTATGATCTTAGCTAGGCTTCATCTCTAAGTGCCGGATAGCAAGACGTTACTGTAGTGGCCGAAAGGAAATAGGTTATCTGCTTTATGTCACGTGTTAATGCAGTACGACAAAGGCCTTAAAATAATCTAGGTTGACCGTTTCTCATAAGAATAATAAATTTGTCTTGGCAGCTTATACACGGGAACAAAAACCAACAACGCACTTGTGCCTCTATATAAGAGCGATTGACGTTCAACCGTCTGGAAGTATTGTTAAGCCTTGTAAGAGATATTATATTATAGGTATTTGTTGCTCTTGTAAAGAGCAACTCCTCTGAATATAGATTATATTTAAAAGGTAACTTTTTCATCTCTGGGATTTAATGCACCTTTCATTATTTAAGAGATAAATTGGCGCTCAACCCCGAATTTAGTTCAAGATTAAACTAAAGATTCTTCACTTGATTTGAATGATAATTCACAATACATGGTGTTTCCAAACAACCTGGAAATATTTTGGACCTGGACAGTAAAAAAAATAAATAAAAATAAAAAAACATAATACAAACAGTGGTCTAAATTGATTAAGAAAGTCCTAATTTTGTTTTTTACACATAATAATTTTTATTTGCATGATGGACGGTTGTATTAAGTTCATATCTGGTATCATTGGTATTATCTTCCCAATCTCCAATTTCAGGAAATTTATTTTCCTATGTGTATTTTCAAAATCGGCCATTTTAAAGTCTTTTAACTTAAGTATCTCTAAATGGGCGAATTTAATCAAAATATTACAAAAGATAAAATAAACGGTATCAGATAACTGACACATACTTTCTCCCAAGAATATGAAAAGGTGTTAAAAGCCTCAAAACATAATGTCTTGATGGCTTAGTCGGATAGCCACCAGGTGAGCAGCACGAGTTTTTGCATCCGAAAATTGAGTTTTTTAAAACACATTTTGCTCTATAACTTTTGAACGCGCATTTTTTCGGAGATGCGGGTGGTGTCATTTTATTCGGCATTTTAATCTTAATAAACCACAAAATTTTAATTAAAATCGTTAGAGCCATTTATGAGAAATTTTGATTTTTTACGTTTTTTGGGGGTTTTGGGGGGTAAACTACCCTTAAAAATAAAAAATTTAAAAAATGAAAAAAAACGCCTAGAATTATCGTGGGTTTGAACCTACATACCAAATTTCATCAAAATCGGACCATTGGGGAATTCTCTAGCTCTGTTTACATCCAGACACACAGACACACACACACACACACACACACACACACACACACACACACACACACACACACACACACACACACACACACACACACACAAACACAGACAGACATCACTCTGAAAACCACTTTTTTGGACCCAGGGGGCACCAAAATGGATAAATTTACGAACAATTCAAATTTTAAAATTTTGGCGAAACTAATACCTTCTCCATATACACAATAATAGGGGGAAAGGGGGCTCCAAAATGAATATATATATCATCAAAGGAATTGGAAAATTTTTACGAATACAATACTTTCTCCATATACTATGGTATAGGGGGAGAAAGTAAAAGTTGTCAAATAAAATTATCGAACCGATGAAACAAAAATTTTAAGGATGATCTAACAACTTATAACGGAGTAATTGTTATTTTTCTACTAAAATAACCTAAATTTGCATGAATTATAATGGAAAATAAATGTTTTTTCTATAAATCTCAATAACTCCGTACTTTGTTGTTAAATCCTCACAACCTTGGTATTATTGGTTAGATAATTTTAACTGTTAACTTTTTTGCCTCTCGTACAATTTTGATCAAATTCACTGATTTTGAGGTATTTGAGTTAAAAAATTAAAAATGACCTTCATTCTGAAAATACACATGGGGAAAATATTCTTTTCCCAAAAAAAAAAGAGATTGGCGAGATAAAGGTTCATATATTTTTTTAAATAAATAATTTTTATTTCCCTAACGGATGGTTGTATTATGTGTAAAAAAAAGATGGTGGCTAGCGGCTTAACGAAGCATTTTAGACCCCTGTTTGTATTAAGTTTTTTTTAATGTCTGGACCTTAAGAACAAATACACAAAATATTTCCAGCCTTTTTGGAAACACCCTGTATGCATAAATAAATAAAACAAACTAATTATTGTGTCTGTATAACTGTAATAAGCAACTGACACTTCTATTAATATCAGGCTATATATTACATATATTTAAAACTTACAATCTCCTGTTTAATTGTTTGTTTTCATATTAAATTACTAATACTAAATCTTAACAATCGTATTAGTTTATCATAATCTACGTAAACCAAATGAAAGGTTTGGTTTGTTCAATGCAACGAATTAAAGTGCAAAATGCGAAAGTGACTAAAAACAAAAGTACTTCTTCCGATGAATGCCTTGAGTGAGTGCTTTACTCATTTGTTGAGGTAGGCTACAATACAGTCGGTCTTTGATAGAAATCATCTCTAGTAGTGGGGTTTGCCTACTCCTGGTCCAGTTCAAGGTCAGCGGTTGTAAGTGTTGTAGGGGTAGTAGCGGCTGGGGTTTTTTTTTGACAGTGATGGGTGGGTTTTGGAAGTGGGTCAAGGTCATCCGGAGGGGTTTTTAAAAAAGGTGAGCCCCGAGGGGTTAGATTGAAGGTGGGTAAAAATTTATTTAATTAAAGAAAAGTAGTGGTTTTATTTGAGGAGGTGTTGAAGTGTTGTTTACTGGTGATGGAGTGGTAGATGCCAAAGGTGATAGCGATGAGAAGATAAAAACATACTATCCACAGTACGCATTTGAATAGTTGTAAAAGCTGAATCATTTCTTGTTGATTCTTTGTTTCTAATTGTAGTCTGTTGATTTCGAGTTTGAGTTTATCCTCTTCCAATTGTGATGTAAATGAAAAATCATCCATCATCTTCGTGTATTAAATGTGTGCAGGTAAAAATGGGAGCGGTGTTGATGGTGAGAAAGTTGGCGATGAAATGAGAAACAGAGATAGGGACAGGTTATATATTACTGTAAAAATGGTGGGGGGTAAAGAAAATAATTGTAGTCGACTAAACATCATTATTAGCTGTGTCGGGTGTTGCAGCTTTGGAAGATGGAAGACTATTATCTGGCAGCTGTAAAACTTCGACGTCTTCGCTTTCCATGTTTTCGTAATCAGAAGAATTGTAGGAAACTTCCACAGTGATAGTAATGGTGTTATTTGGAGTGATTATTAGATCACTTAAAATTTGAAAAATAGTTTGTAATTCTTCTTGTGATTGAATAAGAAAAGTACATTTACTTGTTGTTAAAGGAGAGGAGCTCATTGTTCGGAAGTTAGCAAACAAATGGTGAGCGATGGTCAGAGGGTTACTTATATGTGGGCAAAGGTGGTGGAGGGGGAAGTAGAGGAGTGGGGAAGGTAGAGTGGTGGGGGAAGGTTGATATACCCATATGCGAACCGGCGGCCAGAGCATTTTGCCGCAAAACCCCATTTGGGTAGGTCATGGGTGGTGTGTAGAAATAAGCATTAGCTGTAATATAAATTAGAAATACTAATAATTGTTTTAAATCAAATATTAAGTTTACTTTTAACCAGAGTTTGCATTTCTTGTTCCTCGTTGTCCAATTCAATAATTTTAAAACCATGAGTTGTTTCTTCTTCTTCCCCTGCACTGTTGGAAGATGACGATGATGAAAATATTCTGGTAGGATCCACATATTTTACTTTGATTTTGATCCATCTTAAAGGATACTTATCCATAAGTGTGAGTAAGTTGTGAAATAGAGTTTCCATCTCATCTCTTTCGGTAATTAAATGTTCAAAAGAAATAAACCTGTCACCCATGTTGTTGCCAGTCAGAGTAATGAAATCGGAATGAGAAATGTATTGAAGGATCTGTAGAATATATGTTGGTGGGGACAATTTCAAGGTCAACCGAATGAAATTTTAAAAAAGAGCTGCAGTCAGTGACTACAGCTATAGATCTGAAGCTTCAATAGGATGAGAAGACCAATCTGATCTGTATTTGCATGCATTTATGATGCATGTACAAAAGTCGTCTTTATAACATGCATTACACTCTCGGCAATTAACAATTTTTTCTGGATGAAATTTGATACATCTCTGGGGACAGCAAGTGTGGAAGTATCTTGATTTATAAATTTTAAAGGTTCGCAATTCTGGTGGTGGTAGTTGTTTTGTCTTGCATTTGCAGTAACAGGATCCGAAGAATTCACATTTTCTACAAGCTAATCCGTCTACCATCCATCTTCCTATATCGGTACATTTTTGTTCACAACAATAGCGTGGTTTGTACTCGTCTTTCTTGTTTTCCATGTTGACGCTTCTAAGTTTAGCCAAGAAATGAAGGTGTATAGTGTAGGATAGCATGTTTTATAGATTAGAAAAAGTGGTGGGGGTAATCTCAAGGTCATCCAAATGGAGTTTTAAAAAAGAACATCTTACAAGTGTAAGATGTATTTATTTAAGATAGTGAGTTTTCATCCTCTTTTTCTTTCTTTATATCTTGTTTGTATTTTTCTTTTTCTTCTTTAGCCATAGCAATGAGATCTTCAGTGGATAGTGGATGTACTTCTGGAAATTTTAGAATTAATTTTGGTTGGAATCCTTCTTTAGTCAATACTTGAAGATCGGATGTCATTTGTTCTACACTTTGATAATCTTTTCCGTAGATTTTTCCATTAAATTCAATCATCATTCTGTACAACATGGTAGTGGTAGTTGTTTTCGCTGCGTCAGTTGGGAAGCAAATGATGATTCTGTTTAGGTTACGCGTTCCTTTTATAGATGCCACAGCGACCACTCAATATTATTCAACATCAGTAATATTTCTGAAACTTAACATTACTTTGAGTAGATGGTGTTGTAGTTGAAGGTTGTGTGGAAACAAATATTTCTTCATTGCAGAATTTTTGTTTAGGAAACATCCTCATGTTGTTAGCGTAAACATCAATATTTAAACGATAACCACCGGCAAGTAATACTCGCAATTCATTAGTAAAATCGTCGAGTTCTTCAAAAGTTGTGATGGTGGTGGTATCATATGATGCACACTTCACCTTAAGAGACATGTTGTTATTTGTAATAACTGGAGAGCCAACAGAGATGCGTACAGCACGAAAAGTAGTCGGAGACTGATGAGTTCCTCAAGTTTAAACATAAAAAGACAGAAGAAGAGGAAGTTGAAAAAGAAACAAAGAAAAGAAAAATTGAAGATAACATTTCCACCAACATCTTAACGGAAGTATTTCTTCGAATATTTTATCCTATTTCTTCTTGTATGACAAAGACTGTATCTGCTGGAGTGATGAAATCATTGGATTACTCTCCTACTGTTATTTTAAATCATGGATCTAAAATGGTAACCTTCACTGAAACTTCTTGGGAATCTTTTATGAAACATATACATCTTTTGGAATGTTATCTGAGTAACAATACATTTGGAAGAAAAACAAAACTAGGTTTGTTGGAATCAAATATTGAAATCGATATTGTTAAACAACGTGGTCAACAACTAGTTCGATTTAGAGATTTAACTAAATATAATATAAAAATACATTTGACTAAAGAAGAGTTTTACACTTTAACTTGTGCTACTGGTCCTATAACAAGATATTTAAAACAGCTAATATTCTCAAGTGCAATTATCAAAGACTATTTAATTGATGCATTGGATAAACAACCATATGTTCCAATCCTATATGGTCCAGTAGATACTTCAATCTTCAATAGGATACCACATGAAGTAGATATGTGGAGACAGTTACACCACTATCAAACCAACTTTAATTTAGATGAAGAAAAGCAAGAAACCAAGGAAAACGAATCAAGTTTCAACAATCAACAATCGGCAACAAATTGAACAAATAAAGAATATTGTAAGTAAAAAGAAGAATATTGGGGGTATAAAAGGTTGTCAATCTGGATTAACATACCAGTTGCCTACTGAACGTCATCATGGATAAACAAGTTTCATTCTCTAAGAAGATAGAATTAATAAAAGTAAAGCAAGGTATCATAGAGTTTCAAGCATTCCGTGGTAATGATGGAAATTTTATAATTAAAGAGTTAGTGGTACTAGATATGATAACATCTGTTGTTTATCACTTTTTATTTATGCCTCCTTTACCATTCAACAGATTAACAACCAAAGCTAAAGTAACAAACAAATGGTTGATGAAACATTTTCATAATCTAAGATGGGATGAAGGTTTTATAACCTACAATATGATGCCACACATTATGAATCATTTCTGCAAAAAGTTCAAAACTATTTTTACAAGAGGATTGGAAAAAGCAAATTGGATACAAACATATACAAACCATGAAGTAATAAATGTGCAAATGGAAAAAGATTTTTATTGCTACTTTGATAACATCTGTATTTCATCTAAAAACTTTAAACATCAACAGTCTCAATGTGCTTTAAAAAACGCATATCGTTTAAATGTCTATCTCCAGCAAAGTGGTGGGGGAAACGAAGGGTATAAAAGCGAGAGCGGCACTATGACAATGCATCAGTATTACTCGAACCTCCGGGGAGTCAACACCTCTGACACGCAAACACAAGAAGAAGAAGACGAACAATAGCAAGAAGAAGATAATGGCGTCACAAAATTTTCTACAATCGCTTGTTGATCAATTTAACAAACATTCTAAATCTACTATACTACCGACAAAAAAATGTTCAGAATTGAAGGAAGAGAAACATTATATTATTCACACTATTAAGAAAATGGAAACATCAATTGGAGACGCTATCAATTGTACATTAAGTGAAGCACCCTACACACCTGGTGATGAACCAAAATTTCAAGTATTTCTTCCCAAACGCTTTGTTCAACTGCTGCAGAATGAAGATTTACGACTGATTCACCCCGGCACACTCTACTTAGCATCTCACGGTCCTAGCGGAAGCAACTCTACTGAACTTACACTTCATGTTATGCCTACTAGCAACTAATCTGTAGTTTATATATATACTGTTGTACATGTGTGTAACTGATTATAAATAAATAAAAAATAAAAAAAAAAAAAATAAGAAAAAGGCAACATATCGATAGTGTTTTTGCACTATCGATATGTTGCTTTTTTAAAAACACGTTTGGGTGACCTTGACCTAGTTTCGAGGGTATATAAAGGCCGTAATTTTCTTGAGGATCTCATCAGTCTCCGACTACTTTTCGTGCTGTACGCATCTCTGTTGGCTCTCCAGTTATTACAAATAACAATATGTCTCTTAAGGTGAAGTGTGCATCATATGATACCACCACCATCACAACTTTTGAAGAACTCGACGATTTTACTAATGAATTGCGAGTATTACTTGCCGGTGGTTATCGTTTAAATATTGATGTTTACGCTAACAACATGAGGATGTTTCCTAAACAAAAATTCTGCAATGAAGAAATATTTGTTTCCACACAACCTTCAACTACAACACCATCTACTCAAAGTAATGTTAAGTTTCAGAAATATTACTGATGTTGAATAATATTGAGTGGTCGCTGTGGCATCTATAAAAGGAACGCGTAACCTAAACAGAATCATCATTTGCTTCCCAACTGACGCAGCGAAAACAACTACCACTACCATGTTGTACAGAATGATGATTGAATTTAATGGAAAAATCTACGGAAAAGATTATCAAAGTGTAGAACAAATGACATCCGATCTTCAAGTATTGACTAAAGAAGGATTCCAACCAAAATTAATTCTAAAATTTCCAGAAGTACATCCACTATCCACTGAAGATCTCATTGCTATGGCTAAAGAAGAAAAAGAAAAATACAAACAAGATATAAAGAAAGAAAAAGAGGATGAAAACTCACTATCTTAAATAAATACATCTTACACTTGTAAGATGTTCTTTTTTAAAACTCCATTTGGATGACCTTGAGATTACCCCCACCACTTTTTCTAATCTATAAAACATGCTATCCTACACTATACACCTTCATTTCTTGGCTAAACTTAGAAGCGTCAACATGGAAAACAAGAAAGACGAGTACAAACCACGCTATTGTTGTGAACAAAAATGTACCGATATAGGAAGATGGATGGTAGACGGATTAGCTTGTAGAAAATGTGAATTCTTCGGATCCTGTTACTGCAAATGCAAGACAAAACAACTACCACCACCAGAATTGCGAACCTTTAAAATTTATAAATCAAGATACTTCCACACTTGCTGTCCCCAGAGATGTATCAAATTTCATCCAGAAAAAATTGTTAATTGCCGAGAGTGTAATGCATGTTATAAAGACGACTTTTGTACATGCATCATAAATGCATGCAAATACAGATCAGATTGGTCTTCTCATCCTATTGAAGCTTCAGATCTATAGCTGTAGTCACTGACTGCAGCTCTTTTTTAAAATTTCATTCGGTTGACCTTGAAATTGTCCCCACCAACATATATTCTACAGATCCTTCAATACATTTCTCATTCCGATTTCATTACTCTGACTGGCAACAACATGGGTGACAGGTTTATTTCTTTTGAACATTTAATTACCGAAAGAGATGAGATGGAAACTCTATTTCACAACTTACTCACACTTATGGATAAGTATCCTTTAAGATGGATCAAAATCAAAGTAAAATATGTGGATCCTACCAGAATATTTTCATCATCGTCATCTTCCAACAGTGCAGGGGAAGAAGAAGAAACAACTCATGGTTTTAAAATTATTGAATTGGACAACGAGGAACAAGAAATGCAAACTCTGGTTAAAAGTAAACTTAATATTTGATTTAAAACAATTATTAGTATTTCTAATTTATATTACAGCTAATGCTTATTTCTACACACCACCCATGACCTACCCAAATGGGGTTTTGCGGCAAAATGCTCTGGCCGCCGGTTCGCATATGGGTATATCAACCTTCCCCCACCACTCTACCTTCCCCACTCCTCTACTTCCCCCTCCACCACCTTTGCCCACATATAAGTAACCCTCTGACCATCGCTCACCATTTGTTTGCTAACTTCCGAACAATGAGCTCCTCTCCTTTAACAACAAGTAAATGTACTTTTCTTATTCAATCACAAGAAGAATTACAAACTATTTTTCAAATTTTAAGTGATCTAATAATCACTCCAAATAACACCATTACTATCACTGTGGAAGTTTCCTACAATTCTTCTGATTACGAAAACATGGAAAGCGAAGACGTCGAAGTTTTACAGCTGCCAGATAATAGTCTTCCATCTTCCAAAGCTGCAACACCCGACACAGCTAATAATGATGTTTAGTCGACTACAATTATTTTCTTTACCCCCCACCATTTTTACAGTAATATATAACCTGTCCCTATCTCTGTTTCTCATTTCATCGCCAACTTTCTCACCATCAACACCGCTCCCATTTTTACCTGCACACATTTAATACACGAAGATGATGGATGATTTTTCATTTACATCACAATTGGAAGAGGATAAACTCAAACTCGAAATCAACAGACTACAATTAGAAACAAAGAATCAACAAGAAATGATTCAGCTTTTACAACTATTCAAATGCGTACTGTGGATAGTATGTTTTTATCTTCTCATCGCTATCACCTTTGGCATCTACCACTCCATCACCAGTAAACAACACTTCAACACCTCCTCAAATAAAACCACTACTTTTCTTTAATTAAATAAATTTTTACCCACCTTCAATCTAACCCCTCGGGGCTCACCTTTTTTAAAAACCCCTCCGGATGACCTTGACCCACTTCCAAAACCCACCCATCACTGTCAAAAAAAAACCCCAGCCGCTACTACCCCTACAACACTTACAACCGCTGACCTTGAACTGGACCAGGAGTAGGCAAACCCCACTACTATCTCTGTTCAAAGGCATCCCTTGTCGGCATTACCTTTCTCGCATTCATCCTGATTGTTTAACTATTGTGTATTGTTTTGCTTCTGACGTTATATCTCGTTTGTTTGGTTTACTTTGATGTGATTTTACCCGCTCCTTAGGATTAAAAGGCCTTGTTTAGAAAATTCATAAGTAATAAAAATTGGAAATTGTCACAAACCTTAAATATTGTGTAAAAATACAATAATTTTGACAAAGGCCCTATCGAACCCATAAAACCTTTTTATATTCCAAAAGTGAAATATTTAAAGAAGGCCGAAGACGCAGTTCCGAAAGAATTGTTTTATTGCACGTATCTAACCAATGTTATGTCACATATTTAAGTCTATGTGGGATTTAATTCCTTTTTGTTGCCTTTTATCTGCACTGCAATATTGTAAAATTGTGGAATAAATAAATTTGAATGTGTTACTTTACGATTCATTATGTTATTGGTTGTTTTGTTATTGATCAAATTTATCTTCGGTTGCAATTTAATATTTAATACATTTTAATATTTTCTCCAACACAGTATTTATTGTTAATATAAGTTTTTTTATTAATTATTCTTTAGTTTTTAATGGTGAAATGAAGAAAACGTGATACCTCCTCAATAGACTTTTTTCAACTATGGACGAACTGCTTCAAAGTAACTGGTATTATTACTGTATTGAAGCATGTAAATAAAAATACGTACTGCACTAAAGTAAAATAATAAATATATTTGTACCGTGGCAGTATCTGTACACTGAGCTAATACTACAAAACATTGTGTTTTAAGCTTATATTGGCCTCGTTATAATTAAAAAGTACCAAAATATACAAATAAAATAAAAAGTGAGCTGCCGAGTTCACTACTAACTTAAAGTGAAAGTAGTGAGGGAGAGCCGCTAACCAGTGTTTTGTTCTCGGCCTAATTTCCCATAATCCTGCGTGGGGCAATTCGGTCCGCGACACGCACTGCGACAAACACTAACCTCTGTTCCACCAGAGTAACCTGTAATCCGATATTCACTCCTGACTAACTTCTAGTTTGGATTTATTTTATATGAAAAATATTTTTCACATCGGAAAGTAACATTGTGAAAAATAGGTATCATTAAAAATATTTTATTTTTATTTTTTAGTGATCCATTAAAATGCAACAAAAGTGTTTTTTTTTTTGTCTACAGTAGGCCTGACTAACAAAAATACATTTTTGAATGTGTAAAAAATTTAAAGAACCCAATAGAATATGAATATGTTATTGCATAAATTTATTTTCATAATTCGAGAAAATGTAGTTTATAACTCTATAGTGTATAACGACAGGAAATAAACAACTACAAAATTACATCTTAATTACAAGTTTAATCCTAGGTTAGGTTTTGTTTGATCAAAATGGAACTGAATGGAGAGAATGGATTTTGACTTTATATTGGAATTTTACTACCAGATTCGGAAACAAAGAATATTTAAACTCGTTAAAAACAGATCCTGATAAAAATTAATAGTAACAAATTTAATTTAAAAAGTCTAAAAAATTAATATAAACAACCCAAATGACATTTTAAAAGGGCGAGGGAAGTTTTAATGATATGTATAATCCTGTACGTTGTTAGTCAAATGATATTATTTAATAGCTTAAGATAATACCTTTGGGCTAGTAGCGCAGTCGGCTATGTTAATTATACGCAAAACATGGTATTTTATTCACCTGTTTCGGGCCCGGTTTTCAACCGGTCTTTTAAAACTTGGTAATCATGTTATATTAGGCCTCTCATACATTCAAAGTTAGAAAATATGAAAATACAACTCTTAGTCACGTCGAAAAGTAAGTCAATTTTCCTTACTTTTCAGATATTTTTGTACTAATACAATTTATTTTTACTAATTTATTTTTACTTTGGTTACACAAAAAAAATATATAAATACTCATGTAAGTGGAAGTCAAAAACTTCATTTTAATGTGTAGTTATTTATTAAATAATGTTTGACGTTAATTAATACAAGATACTATAATATCTATGCATCCTTAACAATTAGTTAATTGAACTGAATAACTGTTGAATTGAAAATATAAGTGATTTTTTTTATATAATCTTGAAAATAAATTAGTCTGTAAAAGAAATAATAAAAATATGGAACATCTGAGTTATATTAAAAGTTGCTAAAATAAAATATCGATTAAAGGAAGAGTTTAAAGTTGTGATAAAGGCAATGCGTTGTCTGCATGGCATTATGGATAGTGGAGGATATTTTTCATATTTATAGCACAGCAATTAGACGTTTATACGCAGCCCTTAACTTGATTTAAGGTCAGTTTATACTTTACAGCCCTTCGTTATGGTTTGTTTCACAATGAACTTGACAATCATAAAGGGTGTATGACAATCACAAGATGTACACCTTTAAAAAAACTTGACTTATATTTTACTTAAAAATATGCAGCTATGTATGGTAAAAAGCTGTAGGCAACAGTAAAAATGAAAAAGCGAGAATGTAAGTATATATAACAACTTGTACTGTATAAATATATGAAGGAATGAAATGTTAAACCTCATTATACAAACACAGAACAACGAATAAAGTCGTATGCTTCACAAGAGTAAACTCACATTTGGGCGGCCCCCGGGAGTCCGACCCGGAGGAGGCATTTTACTATCCCAAATCCTTGGAAATGTTACACTCCTACAGTCGTTTAAACATGTGCTTGCTTGAACCATCGGGTTTGAAGTTATAGGAATGTTAACTTAAAGAATACTTGACTGAACTACATATTAATATTCATCTAAAAAAATCGATGACTGAGATACATTTATGCTACCCTACGTTTTGAAGAAAACCCTGTTATGAATAGTACTTTCATTTTCTATCCCTTAAGAGTAAACTTGGTGGTAAGTTGAAAGTTGAATTCTCGTATGCTCAGAATGAACCTGGCCAATTCCATTATTATATTTTCCCACTATAACGTATAAATGTTTTTGCCTTAAGTTCGCCACCTCTCGGTATATTTTACAATTTTTTCAATATTTAAGAAAAGTCCGTTTCAGGAAATAATGAATCGTAAAAATATCTGTATAACAAAAGAACACAACCTAATTATAAAGTAAATTATAACTCCACGTGGCGCTTTAGTGTTGTTAATTAATCAAATTGAAAACAAAAATATACATTGTTCTGGGAATTCTGAATAGGTTTCAAAACCTTATTTACATCAGATAAAACTGTAAAATACTCAAACCCTCGAACTGTAATCAACTCTTTCACAAAGTAATAATAATAAATATAATAATATAGTGGTAGTTGTGTAACAAAATTGTCCTGATAGGTTGCAAAATTCTTCAATATTTTCCTCTTTGAGTGAAAATGGAATGGTTTAAATGGAAGAATAAACTAAAAACAATAAACCAACAGCTTAAAAAGTGTTAAATTATTTAAACTCAGAAGTGGTATATTGACAGAACAGGTAGGCCTTCCATTGCAATATGTCTTCACCTATTACATACGCATACTCAGCGTGTCCCGTAACTCTCAAAAATTTTTATTATTATTATTTTTTATAATTATTTTTATTTTTATAACGATTGCTTAGTTCTCTGGTGCCTAGTTTCCCGTACATCCGTCTGTGTGTTTTTATAACGAATCTTTATGTTTTTAAATAAATGTTTTTTTAATCTCCTAAACAATTTAAATTATAGCGTCGAGATTTCGCAAAAGTATTTATCTTATCAAGATATAGGGTGGAAATTATCATAAAATATCATTAACTGTTTCAAAATGGTGGCTGTTAAAACTTTTTTATCGCGAACTCAATGGAAACCTTTGCCTTAACAAAAACATTGAATCAGACTAAAAAGTTAGCAAATTTTATGTAGATTTTAGTGATACCTTATTTGTTAAGATTGAATAAACGACAACTTAGAAAATAATTTTTTCGTAATGCGTTACTACTTTTACTAATTTAAACAATGCTATTGTTTAAATGGAGATGCATTACGAAAAGAATACATTTTGTCTATTAATCTTTATTTTAACACGTAAGATATAATTGAAATGTATATAGAATCTACTTAAATCTGATATTTCCATATCTCTTGCAATTTTTTTGTAAAGTTAATAGCTTTTTTACACATACAGGCAGACGGTAATTTAGGCACAGAGACGTATGGTGAAATGTTTGGTCTTGACCTAAGCGATAGCTATGTGGAGTTGTCCAGAGAGTTACGGGACATTATTTTTGAATCAAAAAAAGGTTTCCCGAAAAATTGTGTCACCACAACTTTTTTTATATCTTTCAGCTTTACCATTTAAAAAATCAATAATTTCTTATTTGTAGCGAATCTGTTAAAATGAAGTCTGAATAAAAGATTAACATTACAGATAATCAAGGCAGTGTGTGACCACTGATTTGACGAGGGAAATAAGGTAAAACAAGCTAAGGAAATAGGGTATTTTTAAAATTCAACCTATGATTTGAAACATAAAAAAGACGAATTTAACATCAATGATACAGTTTAGTGGTTTTAATATTTATTACAACTATTCACAAGATTTAAATGATGTTTTCTTTAGTTTTGATATTCAAACACACCATCATTGAATGGTTGCAAAATCCATTGCTATCTCTAGTAAACTTATGACCCCCTTTACAAAGTGGAGTGACTATCAAAATTATAAAAGTTGTTATTTTTCTCTCGAGCTCTGTAATATTTTGTGGGTTATTTTCCTATGCATTGCTTTTAACATTTTCCCAAACGAAACAGTCCTGAGATTTTAAATCTAGAGACATTACACAGAGGGCAAATTTTTTTCCAACTACAATTATTGGTAATACAACATACCCCCCTCTCCTAAACAAACTTAACAACATATAAAAATATAATAAATCCGTTTAGACGTACATAGATAATTTTAAAAGTTGAAATTTGATAGATAATTTTTATCAACACGATCAAGTTTTTATTAATATAATGTGCATTTTAATCTGTCAATTGTTGTCTATCAAAGCTTTAAACATAACCTACAATAAGATAGGCATCACTACAATAGAAGGCTCAGATGTATATTATACATTGACAAAAATCCGATATTTTAGAGGACGATCACGATGTAGATACAACACGCTGTGGTTTGGGCTTAGTCTAAGTTGTTGTTGTTTCTTATGGATAAAGAGACCCCGGCGGAAATGTTAAGCACATCTACCTCTAAAAGGCATTTTGTACAAGCCCCCGAAAAGACAGAAGGAACAGAAAGGGTGAGAAATGAGATAGCAGTTGGCCGATTGACCACTCAGAGGGCCATCTCCTGTGATCCTGTGACAACTGATTTCATCTCAAACAGGCATTCCGCTCTTCTCTCTAAATGGCCAACCAACCGACTGTCCATTCATGTTCCTCACCTAGAGGTTTCCATGGCCTCCGGATGACATAAACATGAGGGAAGAGAAATTGTCATAGTGGACAGCCAAAAGCTTTTCATGGCCACAAAAACACATCTTTTGTCCACATGCAATGAAAACTTCGTTTGTACCCAATGTCAACTTCGCAACTAGTATAAATTTGTCCTGGGATGCTTTGTCTAAGATCAAGGTTACAAGTCGAAAGCCTCCGATGCTTGGAAATTGAGATTTAAAATCAATATTTCATGTTTTAGTAACATTACTGATGATGAAATGATCATGGAGTATGATCAGAGTTAGATAACCGTAATAACATTTGTTTTTGCCGATAATGGGAGCCATGTTGAAATTTTTGTAATAAAACATAATATATAGAAAAAGTAGATAATATATGTGTTATTTTGCATTTATGAACATTATGCTTACCATTAAAATATTTACACTAAATAAATTTTTCTTTTTTCGGGACACGGTTAAAGAGAGATGAATATACCCTCTGAGATCTTCAGATTTAAGCTATATTGATTATTTCCTTTTAAGTATACATGTAAATAGTTAATTATATAGTGTTGAAATAACCGACAAAATATGGATGAACTTGAGAGGAAAATAACAAATTTAAAGAGTGGAATAACAAGAGCCGCGTTAAAACGGTGTCCATCAATTTACCAAAGCGAGCAAGCGTTGTAAAAACGTTACGGCGCGGCGGTCTGTTTGATCACCAAAACCAAACAACATATCGTTAAAATCCTGCAGAGAGTTGTAATAATATAAATGTATACATAATACCTATCATACATAATATTTATTATATTTATAATTTTTTATTTCAACACATTGTACTTTTAAAATCTATGAGTTTTTTTTCTTAAGAAATGTTGGTGTTTCATCATGCTTATTAGCAAGAATCCGAACGTCGTCGTTTGCCTTACACTACACACGATAAAATATTCTTCTTTAAATTTCTCTTACAAATTGTCCTTCAATTTTCGAATGCCGTCACATTATACAGGGTGTCCATGAACTCTCTACCCTCTATTTAGGTATTATTTCTGGACCAAAGACAAGCCAAAATATCATATTTTAAATTTCCAAAACTCCATAGTTACCCGTACATCCACCATTATATATTTTTTATGGAATAATTGTTAATTTATGAACGGCTTGACACAATAAGTTGTGATTTGGTACAAAAGTTTTTGAAGTAAAGGCCTATCTGGAAAAAATAATCAACCTTATATTATTCGTATTCTCAAAAACGCGTCTGTTTAAAATATTTAATCTTAAATGCATAAAAGCTGCATACGGTACCAAAGTTTATGATAATATTAGTTAAAAAAAAATTAAATCTAAAATCCAACGATGTAAAGATTATGAAAATCAGTTCATAAATAAGCGAGATAGAGCAATTTAACTGATGCTAGTCACAGTCGTACCGCTTCCCCGGGAACAGTTTTGGTATGTAATCCATTGTTGACCTGGCGCCGCGACCGCGCTTTTCGTGCGGAAACCCGCTCGGAAGCGTAACTATTTGTATTATTATAATTTCTCAATCTCGCTTATTTATGAACCGATTTTAATAATTTTTAATAGTTGGATTTTAGATTAAATTATCCGTAAACACATAAGAACATTAACTTTGCTACCTTATGTACTTTTTATGCATTTTAAGGTTGAAGATTTTAAACAGCGGCCATTTTGAAAATATGAATGATAAAAAGTTGATTATTTTTTCCAGCTAGGTCTTTACTTCAAAAAGCTGGGTACCAAATTTCAACTTATTACGTCAAGCCGTTCTTAAATTAAAAATTGCTCTTTAAAAAATAAAAAAAATGACTTCTGTACGGGTAAATATGGAGTTTTGGAAATTTTAAATATGACATTTTGACCTGTCTTTGGCCCAGGAATATTACCTGAAAAGGAGGGTAGAGAGTTCAGGGACACCCGTATATTTACGAGTGGCAGCAATTACGAGTTGTTTACGTCTGTCTGACAAGGAGGGTGTAAACAGGTCCGCAGGAGCGGCTTACAGGGGATTGGGGTTTGTCCAACGTGGATTAGCATTTTAATTTAAACTTTTTCCTCAGTTCTTAGTAAATAATCAAGACAAGAAGAAAAATATGTAACTAGAAACTTAACTACCACCACAGAGATTCTCTGTGCTACCACTTTAAACTGTACTGCCATACTATTACTATACTATCCGATAAAACTACTTTACAATACTATAAAACACTGCTGGGATTTTTTGGCCTAAGAACGCAAAAAAGCAGAAATTACATAAGTATTTTCTTATCAGTTTTACCTTTGAAAAAAAAAATCACACTGTGGCTCATAATAGTGGCACTCTACGGATTTAAACTTATATAAATTAAAATATTTCATTAACAATTTTAACTGTATAACTTGGTAGTAGAAAGACACAGAAACACAAAAGTGCCATTTCTAAAAAAAGCTATTGGACAAACTTAAACTTCCAATTTAGACACTAGGGGCGGAATTCACAAACCTTCCTCACCTCTAACCGGCCTTAAACCGGCCTCAGACCTTCCTCAAACCGGCCTCAAACCTTCCTCAATTGAAAAACGGAATTCTCAAACCTCCCTTAAACCTTCCTCAAACCTTCCTCACAGAGAGAAGTGCCATCTTAACAAAACAAAATACTTTTAAACAATTTTTCAATATTAACAGAAATAGACTATTAGTCTATTTGTATGTCTTCTATTGGTTTTAATTTTTTCAGAAATTAAAATAAACTAAAATTATTATTATATGACTATTGCTCTTTGAAAATTAATATACCGAATGAAAAATCACCCATTGTTTTGGGGAAATGTGAGACAGTTGGTAGACATGGCACACATGCCACATGTTTGGGGAATAGAAATTCATTTTGATATTTGTTTACAAAGGTAGTGTGAAGTAGCTTGTAGTCCAGAAGCTGCTGCTCGTATTTATAAACTAGGCGTAGGCTCATATTTCGCCTGTAAAGATTTTTTTATTTAAAAAAAGATAAATATGTTTTATGGATAATTTTTTTTTTACTTTGATATGGCATATATTTTAAATAAAATAAGCTACAGTTATCACAAACATATTACATCAACCACAATTGATTCTTTTGTTTAGTTAGATCTTCCGTGATTGTTTATGCAAGGTTTATTAGTCTTTTTACTCTTATTAATACATTTAAATTTTAATTGTTAATTTAGTTGTTTATTTCACTATAAATACATTCATTATATGGTGGATTGCACCAGGGACAGGTTAAGTATGCTAAAAATTGTAGTTGGCCAACACAATTTTATAGGCCTGTTTCCATGTAATTAAAGAATATCGCAAGGTCAAACGGCAATGCATGGCGTTCTGTATTCGTAAAATACCCCCCGTCGCAGCAGACCTGCGTACTCAGCGAATTTCCAAATTAATAATATTAATTTTGACCAGCTAAACTTGTAAACAAAATTTCATAACGTGCTCATAAATAGTTAAATAAATGTCTATTCTCCTTGAGATAAATATAGGGAAAGAGTATGCAGGTATGCTGCCATGGGAACACTAAAAGAAGGTTTTTAGCATAGAAAAAAATTATTTCGACCATATAAAGCCATATAGTAAGTTTCATCAATATCTGTCCATAAATAAAAGAGTTTGCCTATTCTCCATATGATTAACATGGGAAAAGAGTATGCAGGTTTGCTACCATGATAAGCACAAAAACCTAAATTTTTACCATTAATGGATGATTCTCAACCAAATGAAGCTAAATACCAAGTTTCATCCAAAAATATTAGTTAATAAGTGAAATATTAACACATCCTTATTCTCCATAAGATTAACATTGGAGCCCCAAAAGACAATGTACTGTCTTTAGACTTTGTAATATCTCGGTAACCAATGGAGATAGAGCAAAGCTTCAAAATACTAAATTGTGTGTTTTTTTGAGCTAAATCCAATGGTCAAAATAAAAATTTAACATTTTTAAAATTTACATATGAAAAATGCAAAAAACCCATTTTTGGGGTACAAAACCCCCCAAAACTACCCCTTCCGATTGGTCGATATGTCTGGTTTTCGAACTCATCCGAATAAACGTAGGATTACACATCTCTACCAAATTTGGTGTCGATCGGACCATTTTTACGAGAGTTATCGTGTCTAGGGACACATACATATATACATATATATATATATATACATATATATATATACATATATATATATATATATATATATATAAATTTTAATGACTATTATTTTTGGTCTCTTTGCACCTCAAAACGAAAAAGTAACATGGTCCCGGGCTTAGGTCTTACCATGAGACCTACGGTAATAGCTTATTCCCTATGGGAAATTCGCTAAAAACGTTGTTGTGTAGTTGTCTGATATGTTCATGGACCTCAAAAACAGTCATCTTTAAAATGAAATTTCTCTGATAGAGTTTTTGAATTGCATCACCCAATCAGGTTTTATACCAGGCTGGATTTCAGTTTGTTAATTTAAATATTTGTTTCCAATATTTTTCGCTAAGTATCTTTTTTCGCTGTAAATATGATGTACAATTTTTATTTTTTTATTTAGGACAGATGTACTTTAAGGGCTATGGATGTTAGCAGTACTCAAGTATAGTTTGGTACAATTCTCACCAGAGCCCTATTTCACCTATAGAGCTGAAATTTCAGTAGTGTACTGGATCAATAAATCTTTAGAACCCAACATAAATTGAATTACAAAATAAGATAAATTCACAGCCAAAATAAATGTTATCTTCTTGGATTTCTGTTGAATTTATTTTTTAATATTTCATTTTGAAAACCGACGAGACGTTAAATAGAATCCGCTAAAACAACAGCTTTATTTAATACACAACCTTAAATAAATCTTAGATTTGTAAAGAGGCTATACAGTTTATACACTAAGTAAGCCTGCGGTTAGTAACCATAAGAAATAACCATCACCTAAGAACGGTTACCTATAATTTACAAAATATTTCCCAATTGTTTTAATTTAAGGTTCTACTATAAAGTATCCAACTATACTATTTATATTAAACACTGCTCGTCTTTTTCTGTATACTCTATCAATTAATTACTACTTTTGCCCCATTTATTTTTTTACTGCACCTTTTTCGTGTTGCCTTAATTTTTACGATTTTTACGGCCTTAAACCGTCCTCTAACCTCCCTTACACAACTACTTGAGGGAGGTTAGAGGAAGGTTAGAGGTGAGGAAGGTTTGAGGGAGGTTTGTGAATTCCGCCCTAGATCGCTTTTGTAGGCTACACGGTTCGCAATACGAAAACGTTTGTATATACAATACAAAATGTAAAGCGGATTATTATGTTCAGCAGACTCCATTCAAAATAAATGTAAGGATATAAATAATGGTAAGGATATAATAATAAATTAATTCACTATTATATAAAAAAATAATTATTATGAGTATTACTATGCCATTTTTATAATTTAATTATCCGTTTTATTAAGTTAAACAGCGTAGTTAACACATTTTCTTTGCTCAAATAGGAGGCCTAACATAAGTTGTCAATTGAAGAATACAACCTTATTAAATAAGATGTTGGACGAAGTGTTAGTCTCTTGAACTTACTCCAGGCACGGCATTCTACACTTTTACATTTACTCTCTGCCAGATCGATGTAACTCGACTAATTCGCTCGGAAATTACAAGTTGGGGTTTTTAAACCTACAAATATACTGAAAAATACAATATAATTATTAAAATTCGCATTAGAACTGAATTAAAACTGTGGAAAAATATCAAAATCGACCAAATCTCCCCTTAATCTTGTTTTTTTTCGGCAATATTTTTAGGTGATGTTTAAAATTCACTCAACGTCTCCGCTGGTGAAAAATAATGAATAAAAATTAAATTTATTGAGAAAACCCCTATTTTTATAACGGAAAAATTCTCAAATTAAAAGTATGAACCTGTATAGGCTTCAAACAAATAAAATATCCTTTAGCAAAATAAAACAAAATAAAATGAAAATGAGGATCTGAATCAGCAAACCATGCCAAAAGGAACGTACGTAAAGAGGGTTAAAGGATATTTTTCGCACACTATCAACAAGTAGTTGGTATTTTAGATGTTTTAGACGACGCCACAGAGATTTTATAGCGTTTCCTAGTTGTTGGAGGCTTTTTAAGCGTTGCAAGAAGATAAGAGTTGAATATTTACGTTACTCGCCATGCACACAACTTGGACATTCCCCACTCCAGACTCTATCACTCTTAAAAACCACCCGCGCTCAACTATCAGGCTCTTCAACGCCTTGCCAGTAAACGAGCATGAGATGGGCTCTGATTCATTTAAGTCCGTCCTACGCCATGTGCTTTCAGGTATGCATCTGTACACCATTGATAAGCTTCGGGAAGACAAACTGGCCGACCAAAAGGATCCAAAAGTGTGATAACCGTAGGTTTTTGTTTACGTTAGTTTTGCATTCTTAAATACCAATGAAATTTATCAGCTATTTAGTAAAAATATGAAGATCTTAAGTATCACAAGTAAGTATTTCACTTATGTATTCATTACATTTATACTTCCACCGTACCGCAAACAAGTTCACTAACTGTTAATTATTGTAAAATTACAGAATTTGTTAGCTAAGTGACTAGGACAACAAAACATCTTTTTTGGAATGTGCCCGCATTTTTAAAAAATTTTCTATTGAGTTCCCACATAATGGAAATGGTTGACACCTGACCTAACCTAACCTAATCTAACCTAGCCTAGGCCGTCCCACAGCTATCCCGCGACTGACCCGCCGCGCCGGGAGAGCCGCGGGGCAGTTAGGTTAGGTTAGGTTAGGTTGGAATGTCCCCGCATTTTTGAACAATTTTCTATTGCCTTCAACATGTCTAAGGAATGTACTGTAGGATAAAATTATAAACTAGAAACATGATGACGACTGAATATGTAAGCCGAGCGCGCAACCTTTTATCAGCCTACCGATAAGCAGATGAAGGACCCAAAGATAATCTTACTGTTAACGATCACGATAAAGTAACTTCCCACTTGACTACCAGTGGTGTCTTAACCATTTACATTATGTGGGAACTCAATAGAAAATTGTTTAAAAATGCGGGGACATTCCAAAAAAGACCCAAACTAAGTTTCCACTACAACTTATAATAATCAAAATCAATACAGTATATAAATATTGTCACATACTTGCAGGCGTCGTCGTCGCGGCAGTATTCGGCGAGGCTGTGGCACGTAGGCACCTGAGAACCCTCGACTTGCTGGGCGCAGACTGGGTGAAGGATTTCCTGTGCCACTAGGCACTCGTCCTGGTTGTTCTTGGTCTTCCTGCAACACACACGACACGTAATATACAGGCCATGGCAAGTGCAAAGTGCATTTGGACACCAAATTTTCACAGCTGTACTCTTTTAAATCGTTAGCTAATTTTAAAAGCCATATTTGGTATAGCTTTTATTATCTCATCTCCTTCTCCGATCATCCCTCATCTCATATACGTGCAACCGGCTTTCAGTTGCACTTTAATCTTTTAATCGCTCTCAAGTTTTTCTCTAGACTTAGTAAGTAACTCAATGACTAAGTTTTGAGATGAAAATAATATTTTGTGGTTACCGGTGGTAATAAAAATGTAACTTCGTTAACATATGGAATTTAAATCATAAAAAATTACATGGGAACAGACTTTAATAAAAATTAAAACAAAAATTGCTAAAAACTGTTATGAAATTATTACTTAGTAATGAACAAGTTGTTTGCTTCGTATTTAATTACTAAATGATCCTATAGTACAAATAATTTAACAAATTAAGTTTTATTACAGCAGAGTCTTGCGGGACACGGGCTTCGATAAACTGTAATTTTGGATAAATCGGAAACTCGGATGCTAGAGCAGTAAACTGCACTTGATTTCAAGGTGCTAAGCCCCATGGCATCGGCCCGAGCACGATGTAGTGCTTTTAGATTGTTTTAACAGATGAATTTTAGGTTTTTAGTTTATGTATAATGTATATTATTATGCTATAAATAAATGGCTTTTAATAGGAATAACGTAAACTGTTCACAAATTTTCTTATGTTTACTCCTTTCCCGATAACCCGGAATTCTCACAAACCCGGACGCCGCGCCGTTCGGTCCACATTAGTCCGGGTTTGCTGGACTCTGCTGTATTTAAATTACAATTGTTTGCATGATTAAAATGTACTGTAAAAGTAAAAAAATTAAGGTTACATTTATTGAAATTAAATTTTATAATAGTAAGAATAGAAGACTTAAAAAAATGTTAACTTGTTACTGTAGAAGTGTGTGTTATAGTTTCCACATGTTGTTCAACAGGTTTATTCCAGAGTGTAGCACCCTTACATTAAATCATTCTAAAAGTCAATAAAGCTCTTCTTGAAAAGTACCAAACTTTATCGTATAGGTATATCAGTGAATTTGATTGAGGCTATTAATAAAAACATGTACGAATTTTTCCTGGAAGAATTCTCAATCCCTCATGGAAAATAAACATAAGGAGGAAGGAGTGAATCGAATTTAGAGGATGTAAATTAGACAATCGAGATATCTAGAGGTGGAGTGAATTATCTACGATTTACAATTGTGTGTCTGATGTGTGTCAGTCAACACCCCCTCCAAACAGGTAATGTAGGTGAATGACACCTCAGGCTAACAAGCCTCGCTGGATTGATATTGAAAAGCTATCAGCACGTAAACTAGTACTACGTTATATCAAATTCTAAGCCCTATCAATCATTCAGTATATCCACAATCCGTCTGTGGAACCCATTGGTAAATAGTTAACAAGTCATCTCTATACAGTATTTAAAACAGTAAGGTAAAAAACACCTTTGGGCGTTCGTAAACTTTTCTTATGGAGATTTAAGATGAGGGGAGACGCCAACATTTTCAATCCTTTGGACATTTCGTCTAAGACTCCTGCCGGACCGATTTACACGATGTTAGTACCAAATAAAAGCTAAACTTTTCTTTATTAGCAGATTTTATTTACTTTAACATTACCTTACTTTCTTAAATTAAAAATTTTGACATTTTCAAACCTTAACAATAAATTTATTTTACAATCTTTTAGTCAGCTGATTGTAAATACACGAGATATTTTGTATAAATACAGAGTATAAGAGCAAAGCCTCCAGAAGGATTTGGTTTAATATGGTCAGTACCTTAAAACTTATATAATTATAATGTATTATTATTTAGACAGAAAAATATAACTGGTTTAAACTATTTAAAATATACAGTGCTATAGTTGGTGGATTAAAGAGTATATTAACTTTGATTGTTTAATTGTTTAGTACTAGGTCAATCTATGGATAACCTATGGATAAAACAAATGATTCATTGCAAGGATATAGATAGGAATTTAAAAATTACGTTTTATATATGTTTCGCACCATCTGCTTTTAAAATTGGGTCGTATCCGTCCAGTATCGACGGGGAGTCATTAAAAAAGTTCGGGAATATTGTTGGGAATGAAGAATCTCTCTTTGTGAGGCAATGAACTTTACTTCCGTGATAAACATACAAATTCCCCTCCCAAAAATTTCTCCCCTTATATAAATCTCTTGAAACATCTCATAATGTGTAATGTTATGTGTATGGTAATAAATACACAATGTATTAATAATTGCTATTCATTTTGGCTTTTTAGTTGAAAATCGGAACTTTTATTGTTGCCAAATTATATAATCAGCTTAGGTGGCTTTTCTCTCTCGATGGACAGCGTTGAAAGTTTTCACTGCACTGTTTGCACTGCCCTAGGTGGACAAAGTAAAAATTTACTCCCTAAAGAGTAAATTTTAAGTTTCCATAACAGATGGGAGATGTAAGCATGCACCGCTGTAGCCTAGTTATGAATATGCACGTATTAAACATTCAACCACATGCTGTAACACGTTTTAGTAAATTTATGTTCTCTAAGTAATAGTGTCAATACCAATCACTTACCGTTATAAATAACTACAAAAGTGAGATGAATTTGCTGTAAATGATTATAATTTTTTTAAATTGTAGCGTTATATTATCTGTTTTCATAACTGTCCATTTTGTGCTAGAATATTGCACATTTTTGTTAATTACTGTAAATCGAAAGGAAATTAAATAGAAAAATAACTTAACCTTGAAGTTAAAGTCCATATTTCTTTTGTTTCTTAAAAGATTTCCTATATATTTGAGATATTATGATTTAAAATTTACATTTACCCATTGCACTGCCCTAGGTGGACAAAGTAAAAATGTATATTTACATTTACATTTACATTTACTCATTTACAAAGCAGCTGTGGTTGAAAATACACTAACTTGTAAATTTTTAAAATTTATGATTGATTTAAGGTACAGAGCTACTGTTAGAGAAACTACTTAGTGTATTAATACGAATCTAAAATAGGCAAAAATTCTAAATTATAGTTAATGTGTACTACAACAGTAGACTGCAAGTGCACTATACAGGGTGTCCAGCTTCCACCTTTACAAACTTTTCCAGGTTATTGTCCATGTCAAAATAAGCAAAAAAGTTCATGTAAACATATGTCCTACAATGCTTCGTTAACCCGCTAGCCGCCATTTTGTTTTTTACACTAAATAATTTTTATTTCCATGACGGATCATTGTATTAAGTTAATATTTGGCATGAACCTTCACTATAACAATACCCATTTTCAGTAAAAAAATTATTTTTTTCCAATGTGTATTTTCAAAATGGCGGCCATTTAAAATTTTTAAACTCAAATATCTCAAAAACGATAAATTTTATAAAAATGTTACAAGAGACAAAAAAGTTGACAAATTAAATTATCTAAACAGTGACACCACGTTTGTAAGGATCCAACAAGAAATAACGGAGTTATTGTGGTTTTCCTGCAGAAAAACACTGATTTTGCACTATGATTAATGCCATGTTAGGTGATTTTCAGAGAAAAATCTCAATAACTCCGTTATTTGTTGTTGGTTCATTACAAACTTGGTATCAATGTTTATAAAATTCAATTTGTCAACTTTTTTGTCTCTTGTAACATTTTTATAAAATTTGCCGTTTTTAAGATATTTGAGTTTAAAATTTTAAAATGGCCGCCATTTTGAAAATACACATAGGAAAAAAATAAATTTTTCACTGAAAATGGGTTTTGTTATAGTGAAGGTTCATGCCAAATATTAACTTAATACAATGGTCCGTCACGGAAATAAAAGTTATTTAGTGTAAAAAACAAAATGGCGGCTAGAGGGTTAACGAAGCATTTTAGGACATATGTTTACAGGAACATTTTTGCTTATTTTGATGTGGGCAATAACCTGGAAAAGTTTGTAAAGGTTGAAGCTGGACACCCTGTATAATTAATTTGAAATACAGTACCTTATTTATTACAGTATTATATACATACAAACACCAATAATGATATTACAAGTAACACCATCAAGAGGTTTATTATTAAACCAAATCCAATCTCACTGCACTATGAGGTTCTAAATGTAAAGGGTTTCAAATTAAAATACAAGTTCTAGACCAATGAGGGCTTGGCATTTTACAAAAACAGTGTTACAATAGAAATTGCTCAATATGCACATCAGCTGACTGTTCCATTACAATTCATTTTAGCGAATTTCCCTATAGGGAATACGCTATTACGGTAGTAGTCACGGTAAGACCTAAGCCCGGGACCATGATACTTTTTCGTTTTGAGGTCCCTAGAAGCCAAAAACACCGTTCGTTCAAATTGATATATATGTATATATATATATATATATATATATATATATATCTATATATATATATATATATCTATGTGTCCGTGAACACGATAACTTTTGAACGGAACCTCCGATTTTGATGAAATTTGGTCCAGGGGTGTAAGCCAGCGCCTACTAGGTTGAGTTCGCGAACCAGAATGATCGGACCATGGGAACGGGGTTTTATGGGGTTTCAAAGGGGTCAAAAATGGGTTTTTGGAATTTTTGGACCTTAATTTTTAAAATTCATCAATTTTAACTGAAACCATTTAAAAGAGCTTAAAAAAACAAACAATTTGGTATTTTGAATTTTTATCATAGCATAACTGGTTACGGGGAAAATCCAAAAATGTGTTTTCCATGTTATTCTTATGGGAAATCAAGAAAACCCTATATCTTGCTCATTTATTGACATAACTTAATCAAATTTGGTATGTACATTATCTAGATAGAGCTTAACTTATAATTGCTTACGAAACCCATATGGCGGCAAACCTACATACTCACCCCCATGGGGTTTATGGGGAAAATAAAAAATTGCCAGAGCTTGATACAATTTTGTGTTAACTTGGTTTGTGTTAACCAATTATTAATTAACTTAGATTTTCTAACAACACCCCATGGCAGCAAACCTACATACTCGATCTTATGGTGTTTTTATGGGGAAAGTAAATAATCTGAAATTCCATTGGAAATTCGCTGAGTACGCAGGTCTGCTGCGACGGGGGTATTTTAGTATCTTTGTGAAACTGACCTAAAAAAATCCATCCTCAAAAGAGAGTGAGTGAGAACGGCGATTAGGTTAACCTAAAACCTAATCTGACTAGGTTTTAACCTAACAATTTTTAACATGTTTATTACAGAGATTTGTCAAATTTAAGTTAGTCGTAGATGTAGTAGTGTATGCAAAGATTGTATTCAACCTTTAAGCCACGATTGAGATGTAAATTAAAACATGTGCGAAGCGAGTGTTCTATATATCAGGAGTCGTTGGATAAACGTATGTTTTTATATGGTAATTTTTTACAGTGTTCGTAAATAGTTGTGAAATTTTTCAAAGCCTAAGAAAATGGAAACATTGAAGGAAGGAAAGAAAAATGTTAAAAGCTGTTGAACAGTCTTTCACATCACAATAAAGACCGGACGAAGACGGGTTGGAGCAGCTGTCAGTGGGGAGGGGGGGGGGGGAGGGCTTTCAGATGCTGCCAAACCCTTGATATCCATTATACCTAGTTAAATATTAAATCTCTTTTAACGTCCTTTATTATCCTTTGCGTGTAATATGTAAACAACTTAACTTTTCCTACCTAAAAGAAAATAATGTCTGCTTGAAAACACGAGCTTAAAGGAATTGTAAAAACAAAATAATTAGATTATAAAATATAATGTTTAAAAATACTCAACCTCTTGAAGTGTTTAAATTGTTTACTCATGTTTTTAATTTAATTTAACTCAAGTTGTGTAGTCGTAAGGTTTTTGACTGGGGACCATAAATGTTCATCGTGAATCTGAATAAAATTTAAATTTAAATCTTCTTTTTAATATTTTATGTTTATTTTATTCACTTTTGTTTTCTTGTTAGTATTTCTAATGGTACATATTCATCATTATATATTTTTGTTAATATATATATATAATTACATTTTTAATATTTTTGGGCCACCAACTGACCAACAGACCAACGTTCCGCCTGATTAACGGTTTTAAATCATTAACCGTAATATTAAATCATTAATATTACGGTTCCAACTAACAAACGGTCCAAATCGTCAACGCCCCCTCCTTAATTGAAGTGAACCAGGAACAACGATTTAACTAAGTTTTCATTGTTGTATGCAAGAAACTTAAAGTCCAACTAAAAACCGAACAACTGAGTGCAGCACGGCGATGCGCATTCCACGAGAGTCTAAGTGAGATTGACTACTGACGCAGTGACGCCTCGCATCCGAGGTACACAATGGTGGTGGGGATAGAGTGAAAACCACAAGTTTTTGAGTGTCCTCTAAATGATCATGGAGACTGTGAAAAATTGCAAAAGATTTTCCGATATTTTACTGTACAAAAGACTTCGGGGACTTTTGGAAACTACTGAGGTGTTAGTCTGTTGAAAAAGGGAAAAATTACAACTGTTTGCAGCCTCTTAGCCTAATGGCCTTTCGGACTTGTGAATTTGCTTTATCCTTTGGACCCAACATGTTCAAACATGCTCAAGGTCATTCAAATGAGGCTTTAAAAACATTTAAGAAATTGAAAGCCTAATCTTGTTAAGGAACTTCTTTAATTTTAATGAGGTCTGAAGACCAAGCTATTCTGTAGTTACATGCATTAAAATAATATTTGTAATAAAATTTATCAGCATGTGTGAAGCACCTTCTAAAATTAGTTAGACTCCTAAGATGAAACCTTATACACCTTTGAGGACAGCAGGTGTAGAAATATTTGGATTTATAAACCTTTTAATTGGGATGTTGGTAATGTTTGTGCCTTACACCGGCAAATACAAACTCTAAGAGTTTCACAATGTCTACATGCTAATCCATCAATTCTATCGTCGATAAAGCACAAATTTCCCTCACCAAAGTAGGCCTACCTCTTCATTTTGTATATATGTTACTATGAGTTTATTCAGGGAAATGAGCTTACGGATTGTAAGAAAAGGGTTTAGAGGTTTAAATATAAGGAAGAAGTGGAGGAAATTTAAACGTCATCCAAATTGTGTTTTTAAATATTTAACCTTTTACGAGCCTTCTTCTTCCAACCCTACACGCGTAATTGTTTTAATATTTGTATGTTGCCTTTACACTCCATTAGTTCTGTCACAAGTGTCTATGTCTCGGCAGTCATACTCCAATGTCATTTTGAATTTTTAACTCCGAATCGTCATTTAAACTCGAATGTGCCGAGTCTTGTCAGCCTCACGGACAATCTTGTAGAGTGTACATCGCAGAGCTGTATTCAGTTGCTCGTTTTTAGATGAACTCAAAGTTTTTTTTCTACACAACACAGAAAACTTAGTTGAATTGTTAGTTCCGGCTCTCTTCAATGACCTCTAAAGTGTTGTAACACGAGGGTTTAGGTGAAGTCAAGGAGAAATGTTAAAGTTCTCTTTGCACTTTTGTAGTTTCTCATCGAATTTTGCTCAAAACTCCCAAGGTCATGGGGAATTGTAGGAAAACTTGGAGTAAAGTGTGAGAAATCGCAAAAGTGCTAAATAATTTTAACTTTAAAACTATTAGCTTTTTAAAGAAATTTTAATTTTTGTCTTTGTTGTAGTGTAATTAGTACGTTTATTTACTCCAGTTATATTTTAACGTTTAAATCCAATTTATAGTCCTATAATTAATTTCCTTTGACGCATATATCAATCATCATTTGCAGACAGACATTAAATTTCCACAAAAATCTTGTAATCACAAGGTTTAAAAATATCTCATGTATTTTTTTACAAACACAGGGGGTGTTATCTTTCAAATTTTGTTAATATAAATTACAGTGAGGATCGTTTTTCTGATTTATTCAAACAAATTTGCCAAGAATTACCTAAATTTATCAATCTATTCCATTCCAAAAGGTCTTAGACATTGATGGCCAGGTATTATTTACAAACAACAATTAAATAAACGAATTAATTAATTCATTTCATTAAAACCCCCATCATAAATGATATTTTATACTTGTTCGAGAATTGAGATTTTTACTGTATAAGCTATATGATTTTTTCTCTTGGTAAATACTCTTGGTCCTACAAGACCCATTATTTTGTTTAATTTGTATTGTAAAACTTTTATTACATAAAGAAAATTGTATTATTCTTGAATATGTCTAATGTGCTTAATATATTAGTAGGCTTATCTCGAAGTCTCCGTAGAATTTATATACTAATTGATATACCTTCTGGCTATTAAATCAAGGAGGTTTGTTATCCATCTTAAAATATTAATGCCACCCACCTTAAAAAACTATCACTTTTACATAACAATGTTATAATCTTAATTCACAATGTCAATTAATTAGTTTACTAATCTTAATTAGTTTTAAGATGTTTTCTTTGGTATTGTCCCCCAATCTTGTGTTAGGTAGATACTGTTAAGCTGGTTAGGATGTACTGCAATTTTCATTGCCCCCTAAAATATAAAATAAAAAAATATTAATAAAAAACGTAATCAGTGACTTTCTTTACATAGTAGCTCTGATCAATTCCATGGATAGAAATGTTTTTAATGTTATTCTTCTGCCATTTTTTTTTTCATAAAAATAAACAATCCGGAGATCATTGAAAACTGTCTGCCATAGTAAAAACTATAAAACGGTCCGGTATCAATAATTCATAAATTCACAATATTTAAACATAGAGCAAAACTTAACTAAAGATAATTTTTATTCGTTTACAGACCGTAAAACGAGATTGGTAAAAAACGACGATGTTATGAAAACACACTTAAGTAAATGTGAAGGAGAAATTGCATTAAGTGTTTTGGGAGCGGGGTCGGGTCGGGGTATTACTTGGCGATATATGCGCGGATTTAATTCCATTTACGGATAGCGCAACACGCCCCTTACTACCACCTGAGTAACAGTTTATACCACCTTCTCGCCGTCTTCAAACGCAGTGGTGCAAAACTGCAATTAGACTAATTATAGAAGAAACCTCATTGTTTGAGTATTGGTAATTTAAAATTTTCAAACTTTTCAAATAACGAGACATGGTGTCCAAGTCCACCTTACAATTTCAACACTCTACCAGTACATTCAAGAGCTTAAAACAAAAAAGTAACGCTTTTCTCCATTAATTTTAATACAACATTAAATTATAATATAACAATAAAACTGAGTGCTTATACTGTTGTGATCGCCTTAGAATCCAAATGTTGCCGGTTCGATCCTGAGAAAGTTAGCTTTCTTTAAGTTCGATTCTGGACCCAGTTGTTGTTTGTTATTGGGCTAACAACGGGCACAACGTTCGATAGGGACAAGACCGTTGTTTGGTTTTTTTCAGCAAAACGTTAAAAAGTGTCATTGGCGTTGGAAAAGAAAATTAAATAAAAAACAATATTTGGGGTACACATTAGAAACGTACCACAGCTATTATGTGTATAGTCCCGAATCCTGAAATTTATACTTTTTATACATCTTCGTTCGTTTAAAATTTTCAAAGCTATGCCTAGAATTAAAATTTTTTACAAACTTTAAAATATATTGTAAATAGGTTAGCCAACAAACAATAGAGAAATATAAAATCTTATAAAGTCATACACATTAATACAAATTAGCATGCAAAACATTATCCTATCAAAGGGATAATTTTTTCTGGTTTTTGTCGATGGATTGGTATTCTTTTAGAAACCCTAAATATATCAAATCTTTTGTTATACTGTACTGTCAAAACTTAATTAGACATCAAATTTTTTTTAGATATTTTCTCAAGAAATTTAAATTGGCAAATTAAAATTAGCCGTAAAAGTTGGAAACAGCAAAACTCTTATATTTTAGGGTCTTAACAAAGTTATAGAGTTAAGAATGCAATAGTCAATGGTATTGAGTTCGTTAATTTTTCACCTTGTCGCAATAAACCGGTTGATGTGGCAACAAAATTCTTAGTTTTTTTATTGTGAATGTAATAGTGTTTATTTTGGTGGAATAAAAGTAATAGTTTTTAAGATATCACGAGTGAATTAAAAATTAAATATGTACAGCCGAACAGAGGAAGAACTATTAAACGATCAATTAATTACATATTATTATTTTTTACTTTTGAGGACCGGTAAATTTAAAGTCTGTAAAGGTTTAAGCTGGACACAGTGTAAAACAGTTTATTGTTGATGTTTTTTACCAAACAAAGCATTTTACGAGTACATGATCACAGACTTGTGAAAATATACAAATAATGATATATTCACAGATTCAATTTAACTGACACTGGTTAAAAGAATCTAAAATTGAAACTTAGGTGTAGTCTAACACATTGAAGTGATTTATTTATAGCGTATTCCATATTTATAAATGATTTTAGTGATAAATTTATATTACAAATCTTTAAGCAAAAGCCACTGTCGATTCTAGTTTTAGACAAGTATTATGTTTTATTGTTATAATCACACGGTATAATTTAAAATTTATCATAATTTATAATGCATTCTGGTGAACGTAATGCCATATTTAAAAAATACACAAATAAACCACGAGCTAACGGTACATTTTAATATAATTGTAATAAATTTTAAATCGAAAAAGTGGAATTAAAGTACGTGTAGCAAAAGACGAAGTCGGAGCCGTTTTAATCTAAAACGTTCCTTGGACATATCTCAAAATCATAATTACTTTATAGACTATTAAATTTCATTGTATAATTCGAAACTAAATATAAAAATATGTGATGTTTGATGTTTGTACTGACTAAAAAGCACCGTAGATATGTAATGTAAAATAAGTTTAACTCTATTTGATCAAGAACTTTTAGAACTGTTAATACTTGGTATAATACATTATTTACTTAGTTATTTCTTTTTATACTTTTGTAAAGCAATGGTACAGTTTCTTCTGAAAGGTTTAATTATAAATAATGAAATAAAGTATGTTCCACCCTTAACTTGGTAAAACAAACTTAGTTCTGCTAGCACTCTCCTTCGATTGCGTGTCTCAGTATGAATTAATTAAGATAATAACGCTGTAGAAATTTGGAATAAGATGGAGCATGTCCAGTTGTTAAAATTAGCATTACAAGTGAATCGATCAAAATTACCCAACAATATTCATTACAGGAACATTATTTGTGATAACAAAAATCACTTTCATACGATCTAAAGTTAATTATATGGTAATTGATAAATCCATGAAGATTATTTTGTGATATTTACCGATATTTAAACCATCTCCTTATAATGTAACTAAGAATGGCTTTTGAAGAAATGTCTGCTTACAATATTACGCCCCTTTCTCACTAAATAATGTTCATTTAAAATTCCTTGCTATTTCATAAGCTTTAGAAATTAATAAAATGTTATCAGTGGACATTTAAGTATTACTTATAGTAGAGTCAAATTAGTTAGACAAATAATTTAATAATTAAGAGGTCCAAATTTGAGTCGTTATCAAAGACATATTGTCTATCCGCGTTAAAGTTTATGCATCAAAAGTTAGGGGCTGTTCGAGTGGTAATAAAAATTAAATCCTCTGAGTGCTATGTTTATTTAGCAATATCGCTAGGAAAGTAAGATATCAAGCAAAATTTACGGATTTAAATGGTTATCAACTAAAATGTCCCCACATTGATGACAGTTTTATACAGTTGTTATTTTTAGCTCACAATTTTCAAACATAGTCAAGAATGACATAAAAAAATTTTATGTACGAAACAACCTTAATAAAATTTTATTCAACGTAATGGAAGATTAAAATTTTGTTCCACATAATCAAGTATAAATATAATTTCGTTTTTGTAAATAGAGTTGAAATTCTGTACCCAAAAGATTAATTTCTCCTTAAAAACTCCCTTGTCGGTTCAAATTTAATTTGATTCTCTCAAGAAAACTCTTAAATGATTTTACTACTGCATTTAGAATTATTTTATCACTGCTGACTTAGTTAATCCCTCTCTTGAATGTAATTGGAGTTTTAAGGCAATTCGCATTTAGTGAATTTTTATTAGATTGCATGAAGAAAGTTTACTTGTAAAAGTTATGAGTAAAATAAAAAATAAAATAATAGTTCACACATCCATACAGATGATGACATACACCAACTTTTCTTTTGAAAATGTACTTATAGTTTAACAATAATCCCAACAGATCAATATTGACTCAGCAAATAATCAAAATCAAAATCAAATATTTCTATTTTAATCAAATTTAGGCCTATATATTGGACAAATCAATCTAACAATTATTAACAATTAATTTAATTTAACAATGTAATAGTCAGCAAATAGTTTAATTTGTAACCTTTAGGTAGCAAATAACTAATTTAGTATCAGTATAATATATTAGTATAAATTGTCATTCATCTCTAGAAAGCTATAATATAGGCTTATATCTGTGGCTATTTGATTCCATTTACCTGCACCGCAAAACTGCGCCTCACACTGCATCAGGGGCAGCCCCGGAAACCCACATCTCCATTTCCTTTCTCCGCCATCGAACCAAGATTAGTTTTAGCTAACGCTCCCAGAGAGTTAAAACCTTTTCGAAGTTGAAAACTATAAAGCAGTGATGTTTGGGTTGTGTCACTTCTCATTATCGCTCAATTGATATGTACTATTCTCATTGTGTATAATAGTAGTGGAGAATGGGGGCTTCTGGGCCAGTTCAAGGACACCCGAGTAATGACGTCATCGATTGCATCATCGATGACGTCATCCCCAAAGACGTCACTTCCAAGACGTCACACCCATGACGTCACAGAAATGACGTGCTGATGTCGTCATCACCCCTTACGTCACCAAGATGACGTCATCGATGTCACAAAGGTCAAGGTCACGCTGAAACCTAAAATTTTTTGGCACTTTTGCTGTTTCTCGCACTACGCTCCGAGTTTCAGTCACAGTTACCATGACCTTGACGACTTGGAGCGAATTTGCGATGAGAAACAGCAAAAGTGCTGAGAAAACTTGAAGTTTGTAACGTGACTCTGCCTAAAAGTAGTGGGGAATGGGGGCTTTTGGAACAGTTCAAGGTCACCTGAGGGATGACGTCATCGATGACGTCATCGAGGTCAATGACCTCATCGATGACGTCATCGATTGCATCATCGATGACGTCATCACCAATGACGTCACATCCATGACGTCACACCCATGACGTCACAGAAATGACGTGCTGATGACGTCATCACCCCCTACGTCACCAAAATGACGTCATCGATGTCACAAAGGTCAAGGTCACGCTGAAACCTAAAATTTTTTAGGCACTTTTACTGTTTCTCGCACTACGCTCCGAGTTTCAGTCACAGCTACCATGACCTTGACGACTTGGAGCGAATTTGCGATGAGAAACAGCAAAAGTGCCGAGGAAATTTGAAGTTTGCAACGTTACTCTGCCTAAACCGTCATGTGACACCGCTCGGGTGACCTCGAACTGGCCCAGAAGCCCCCATTCGACCATTACTGCAACCGCGATGTGCACTCTACGACAGACACCGAGCGACTGACTGTCCGGCCCCGCGCACTCTAGGTATATGGGAAGTGGTGGGGGGAACTGCGAAGACCTCGGGAAACTTGAAAATGTCAAGCCAGGTAGCACCGTTTCGGTGCTACCTTAAATTTACATGTTAAAGTGTGATGACCTTGAGGTTGACTGTGAACCTGGGGCTTAGGATTGTGTTTAACAGCTTGACGTTTTCGCCAGAGTTCAAGTGTGGTGACCTTGAACTGGTTAAAATCAAAACTGCACAGCAGACTGCACAACACGGATGTGCACCCTACGACAGCCGCCGAGCGACTGACCTCCAGGCCCTGCGTACTCTAGATATATGGGGAAGTGGTGGGGGAAATTTCAAGGTCATTCAAACGGAGTTTTAAAAAAGTCAAAGAGTAGAAAGACTACTCGTGTGAGTCTATAGCGATTTCATTGATAGTGAGTGCTTCGGTATGCCAAGTTGATCTGTATTGACACGCTCCTAAATAATGTTTGCAAAAATCTGCAAAATGATTGTTGCACAATTTGCAGCCAGTTAGCTGTTTTAGTTTAAATTCAATGCAACGTTCAGGGCAACAAGTGTACTTATGCCCTCTCATTTGGTACACATGGAATGTCTTCAACTTCGGTTTCGGCTTCTTCCAAGACTTGCACTTACACATGCACTGACCAAAAGCTTCACATGTTCTACAAGCCAAGCCATCCACCACATCAATGTCATTCGGCCATGAAAAACATTTCTGTTCGCAACAGTAGTTGAGTTGACTTTCCATGTTGCTGCGGTGAAGGTGCGCAATGAAATGATGCTGTAGTCATTGAGAGTGCACCTTAAATAAACTCATTGGAGGGGAAAGGTCAAGGTCATTCAGACGGAGTTTTAAAAAAGATGACTAGTCGTCCTCCTCCTCGTCGTCCGTTGTACTTGGAGAGCTGTCAGAAGAAGAGCCCCGCGCAGGTGCTCCCCAGATGAAATGTATGTCTATTTGAAAGCGCAGGCCGGGATCTTGTACCATCAACTCCTTTAATCTATTACATACCAATTGCACTTCGTACACATTGTTAATAATCAACACCCAAGGCTTTGGCTGAACATAACGTGTAGTTGAGTCAGCCTCGCAGACAGTTACATCTTCCGGTGATATTGGAGTGTATAAATGTGTAAAATCTCGTTGCTGAGGCTGGCTTGAAGTTGAAGGTTCTGTGCCGACCCTGGTTGCATCAAAATTCAAATCCATTCTACATTCAAGAGGTCCAGGGTTCCCGTTGAATACATAGAGTAACTTTTGATACAAGACTTCCACTTCTGTCGCATCTTGTAAATGAACTGTCCACCGCAAGGGAAATGCTTCGTCCGTAGTGGAGTCAACTTGAGAAAGAGTCCTGTCCGCCATGGTAGCTAAGCAAGGAATGAGGTGAGCTGCAGTCAATTGTAACATTATCGAAAAGTAGAGGGGGAAATTTCAAGGTCATTCAAATTGGGTTTTAAAAAAGGAAGGAGTGGAGGGGGAAAGTTCAAGGTCACCCAAATTGAGTTTTAAAAAAGGAATGAAGGTCACTCCCCATCAACCTCGTCGTTGTCTCCTACATCTTCATCCGCATCAGATTCACTGTATGGGTAAATCGGTGACATTGGTGAGTATTGCGGTGAGTGCTGACCGTTGTTGTCCTCCTGCCGCAATGTAACTTGCGACCAATCATAGTTGAAATTCATTTGTATTATGATCCCAGGGTTGTCCCGGAGTATTTCTTTCATTCTTTGACAAACTGTTTCTAAATAGTGCACACTGTCGATCGACAGTGTCCAACCCGTACTTGTTCCAACATCAATAGTGGAGTCAGCCTGGGTGATGGTGTTGTCAGCCATGGTTGCCTGCCGAACAAGGAATGACGCTTGATGTGAGACCCATGCAGGAACATGGTGAAGTAGTGGGGGCGTGGTGAAGTAGTGGGGGAAGTTTCAAGGTCATCCAAACGGAGTTTTAAAAAAAAAGAAAACCTAGAAAGTAACATTGAAATTTTCCAACTGATGGTGGCGGACGTTTTCTTCTGCAACCTTGCCGACACATGTAACTATGCCGTATAGTATGAACAGTACAACCATAATAAGGCCGAGCAACAAAAGATAGCCGTTTACTATCATGATATTTTCTGAGTGGATCTGCTTTCTTCTTATCGCCCTCTCTTGCATCCTCTTCTCTAACTTTTGTACGAAGTCACAGCATGCGTGAGGACATCTTTCATCTGTTGGTAGGTTAGCCATTGTCGATGTTGTAGGTTTGGCTGTTGAAGAAGGAATGAGGTATCTAATTGTGTTGTCTCATGTATATCAACAGTGAAGTGGTGGGGGTAGCGAATCAGTGGAGGGGGAAGTTTCAAGGTCATTCAAATTGTGTTTTAAAAAATCCTATCTTGTTACTGAGCATATATGTCAGTAACAAGATAGGTGGTTTTGCTCTTTTACTTCTTTAATATAATGAAGAAATAAACATATTCTACAATTGTAAGGACAAGGAAGACAACTGCTAGTCAGCTGAAGTAATCCAAGTTGTCTGGCTCGGTCTTCATCGACGCCGGTGAGGAAGCAGTCGTTGAAGAGGAATGTCCAGGCTCTTCCTTCGGCTGCCGAAGATTCCGTATATTGCAAGCGTAGACTTGCACGTTTATACGGTAGCCTCGTGCCACCATCAGCTGCAACTCCTTGTACAAGTCGTTCAGCTCCTGTTGCGTTTTGATCGCCACCTCCTCATAGCTGGCACAGCTTACGTTCAGAGACATACTGATGTTGTTCGGTTGGCTGCTGGAGTTGAAATGAAGATGAGGCACAGCGCTTGGAGGTATATGAAAAAGTGGTGGGGGTGTTTGCATTCAAGCAGGTTTGACTTGTAGCGTGGTGGTGGGGGTAACTGTGAAATGCAAAGGTCAAAGGTCAAGGTCACCCGCGAAGTTAAAAAAAAATGCAACATATCAATATGTGACAAACATCACATATTGATATGTTGCATTTTTTGTCTTTTGTATTTTTTTTTGTCTTTTATGGTTTATTTATTTATAAAAACATTACAATAACATATGTACAACAGTAAAACTTAAATCTAACACTGCTGCTTGTCGGCGATGTGGATGGTTAACTCGGTGGAATTGCTACCCGTGCAACCGTGGGAAACCAGGTAGAGACAGCCGGGTTGGATGGAGCGCAGATCCTCGTTCTGGAGGAGATGGACGAACCGTTTCGGCAGGTAGACTTGGAACTTGGGCTCATCCCCCGGAGTGAATGGTGCCTCGCTAAGACTGCAGCAGATGGCCTCTCCAACTGTAGTCTCCATCTTCTTCATGGCGTGGATAATGTAGTGCTTCTCGTCTTTAAGTTCGGAACACTTCTTGACGGGTAGTATGGTAGATTTGGAGTGAGCATTGAACTGCTCAACCAAAGTTTGCAGGAACTGGTGAGATGCCATGGTCGAGTTATAGATCGTCTTCTTCGTCTTCTTGCTGGGAGATGTTGTCGTCTCGGAATCTCGAGTAATACTCATGCCAGGTCCCGGTCTGCTCCTCACTTATATAACCCCTGTTACCCCCACTACTCCCCATTTCCCCACTTTGAAGGTAAGATGCGAGTTTATAGGCGTTTTTTAAAGCGCAATGTCTATCTTTTCATGTTCTGGACTTTTAGTACAAATACAAACATTTTCCATCGTATACTTGTAATTTTTATCCAATTCCACATCATTAACCGGAACATGAGTAAATTCTTCGATCCATCTCTTCTTTTCCAGTCCTTTTGTGTAAATATCGGTAAACCTGTTTGAAAACTGATGCATGATGTGATACAAGTCCGTGTAACTTGCAAAACCATCATACCAATCGATATGATGGAAATATTTTGAAATCCACCTGTTGGTAGTAGCGGCTTTGCTAGTTAATGATGAATAAGAACATGGTGGTTTGAACAAAAATGTATATGGAACACTTGTATTGATGTCGAAAAACACTAGTTCTTTTATGATAAACCTATCATCATTACCCCGAAACGCTTGGAACTCAATTATACCAGGTTTGGACTTTACTTGTTCTTCTTCCTTATCCATTGCGAAGATCACTCGTCTGCTCATGACGAAGTCCAAAGGTCAACTGATTTCCACACCACGGTAGGTACGACTTTTATACCTGGCCGTACAGTTGTTGGCGCGTTGGTGTATATTTAACGTGGGCACCGTCCCCGGTAGGCCTAACCCCACAAAGTGTTTGATATTGTTTTAAAAATTAACCATTGCTGTGTAGTTGATTGTCATTTAGGTTTCCATCTTTACATTTTCCTTGTTTTCATTTTCATCACTAACACTTGATTCTTCTCCTCCTTCTTCTTCCTCTTCTTCACGTTTTACTGATTTCTTATGTAGTTGAGCGTACTTTTCCAATTGTCTCCACATTTGTACTTCATGAGGAACCCTATTGAATATAGAAGTATCCACAGGCCCATACAATATAGGTGCGTCCGGTTGTTTGTCCAAAGTGTCTTCCAGATAATTTTTAATAATCGAACTTGAAAACACCAGTTGTCTCAAGTATCTTGTTATTGGTTCAGTTGCACAAGTTAGAATAAAAAACTCTTCTCGATTAAGTTGAATCTTGTTATCATGTCTTGTTGTGTCTCTAAACCGCAACTGATGATCACCACGATGTTTAACAATATCGATTTCCACATTTGAATCCAAAAGGCCTACTCTTGTCTTTCTTCCAAACATGTTACTACTTAAATAGCATTCTACCAGATGCAAGTGTTTCATAAACGATTCCCAAGCACTGTCCGTAAACAAAATCATTTTGGGCCCATGAGTTAAAATTACAGTAGGTGAATAATCCGTCGATTTCATAACACCAATTAAAACACTTTTGTCCAAACTGGATGAAATTGGATAAAATATTCGCAAGAATACCTCACTCAATATGTTTGGAGAAATATTATCTTCAATATCCCTTTTTCTCTTTTGTATAGTCTTTCTTCTTTTACCTTTTTCTTCAACATTATTACTGGCGTGAAGTTGTCCGCAAACGTTTTGTTCACCTCCTTCCTGGTGACCTTGAGGATCTAAAAACTCAGATATCTCCTTCTCAATATCTACCACATTTTCAGGTGTACCACTAGGAGAAGCCATATTGAATACGATGCTACCCATACAACAGTAGGCAACAAACTGATGAGGAGCGGTCTGTACGCTCTGCTTTTATACTCGCGGAATGAAACAAAACCGGTTCTTACAATACATTTTTAACAATTCCAGTTAAAGGTGTGTATGTTACGATTTTATCATGTAGAATTAAACAGTATGCAGTTGTATTAGCCGGTATAGCATCGTTGAATTCCATTTCTATTTTTATATCCACACTTGATGACTTTACTGATTCATTTTGTTTAGAACAATCGATTACAACTATTGGGTAGTAGTGTGTTTTGGTTACTTCTGCGCCGGAAGTCGTGCCATCTGCCCGAGCAGCTGCTCGAGCAGATGGCGTCAGATGCTGGGGTGCAGATGGCGAGAGCATATGCCCTGAATTTGAAGTAGAATTGGGCATGAATTAAGAGTTAGTTGAAAACTAAAATTCAACTGTGTTAACTAAACTCTAAAAGTTGAACAAAAATTAAGAGTAAGATCAAAACTGAAATTCAACAGTTATAACTGGGGGCCTGGAAAGTATGTCAAGGTCATCCAGAGTAAGTTTTAAAAAAGCCTACCCAACTACCACCAGAAATAGTTTAAAGTTGAACTAGTTGGTGATAGTGGGATAATTCATTCGTGCCATGGGAGAGGTGTTTATTGTTTGAAAGTTGGCGATCGAATGAGAAGCGCCGCCTAGGGAGAGGACTTATAAAATGGCAACCTTCCCCCCACCACCCCTTCCCCCACTCCTTTAGACCAATAACCGGTCGCCGACTGTATGTGGTGAAACTGAATTAAACATGGCGGCCGCCATGGATAATTCTAACCTCAAACCTTAGCTCAGCTGAAGAGAATAGAGGAGCATGAAGTAGGAATTGTGGTGACAGCGCTTATATGAGGAATAGTAGGGGTAAAATAAAAAAACTTGTTGAACACAGTCGATAGGTGTAACAAGTTCAAAGTTGTTGAATTGTAACATAGAATGCAAAATGTTGTAAATAACACTATCATCAACATTAACCTGCGAAGTCTTTGAAGAGTACAATGGGTTAAAACTGTACTTCTTCCTAACTCTATTTAAATTAGTTCTACACTTTGAAATTGAAGGTTTAGAAGTACTTTGTAATATGTGTTGTGTTCGCAAAAGCTTTAATTTTAAACATTGTGCAGTCATCATAACCGATGTGTTAAGTTCAGAAGTTAAAAGAAGACTGAGATATAAAATGAAGTGTAAAAGAAATTGAAACAGAAAGCCAGAGTAGTAATTTTATAGGTTAGAATTTACGAAGGCTATTCCATGGATAATTCTAACCTCAAACCTAGTAAGTGAAGTAGTCATAACATAAAACTAACGAGAGATGATGACCGAGCGGATGCGAGGCAATGAATGTTTGTAGCGCGATAAACTACCCACCTTTATAGAGGCAATAACTCCAGCCAGATGGCGGCAGATGGCAAGCAAATGACTGGTTGACCGACTTTCACCTGAGTAGTAAGAGAAGTAGGGTTCTGTGTCTATCCCTACTCCTTGGGGTCAATGACCGACCGGAAAGGTCAATGACCTCCCCCCCCTCCCCCCCCCTCCCCCCCTCCCCCCCCTCCCCCCCGGAAAAATGGAGCCCCCCCCCCTTCCCCCACTCCTTCCCCCACTCCTTCCCCCACTCCTCCAGGTCAATGGCCGGTCACCACCGGTTGTTGACTTTATGTGGTGAAACCAGACTAAATATGGCAGCTGCCATGGATAATTCTAACCTCAAACCTGCTGCGCATGCAACAAGTTCTCCGGATCGGAATGAGTCTATGCTATGCGCATGCGCCTAGTCCTGTATTACTCACTTTAGCGCTACTGCACATGGATAATTCTAACCTCAAACCTTGGATTTGTGTTGTTGCGCATGCGCCGCTCCCCACTCCTTTGCCTTCCTTTTACACTGCTGCGAACTGGACTGGATTGAACACTGTACTGGAGTGAAACAACTTCCCCCACTACTCGAGAATCCGAGGAGCAATACGAGCCTGATCTTAGCGTCAGTCGTCAACAAACTTTCATAGCGAAAGGTTGTTGGCGACTCAGCAAGAGGTTTCAAATATATAGTAGGCCTATATATATTTGAACTTCTTCTACTACGTTGCGTTTTTTAATGCAATGTGGTATGTGTGTGTGTGTGTGTGTGTTTAGTTTTAAGTTGTATTTAATTTAAGAAATAATTTGCGCATTGCGATGTTAGTTATAAGTTGGGTTTAGCATTAAGGTGTATTAATTTTAAGAGGTGTTTAGCATTAAGGTGTATTAATTTTAAGAATAATGATGGTATTTGGTTGTGTTGAATTATTTGGTTTTTAATAATGATGTGTTGTTAGTTTTAAGTGTTGATATTAATAATTTATGTTGTTGTTTTGCCTTTCAGCTAGATGTTAGGGGGTAGATTAACTGTAAATTCAGAAGTTCAGTTGAACTTCACTTAGAAGGGGTGGGACATCCGCAAATTGCGGACTAGGTTTTTTGCATTTTGTTTAGGAATATGATGGGTGGGATTAGTTTGGGTGGGTATTAGAGTTGCGTTTCTGCATTAGCTGTTCCAGTTTCCCTGAAATTAATGGTTACGCTTTGATGCGGACGGGACGTTACGCTTTGATGCGGACGGACCAGGGCCTCCCTGCTGTTCCAGTTTCCCTGAAATTAATGGTTACGCTTTGATGCGGACGGGACGTTACGCTTTGATGCGGACGGCCCAGGGACCTCCCTTGCAGAACGTAACTAGTGGGTTGGGAGTGGGAACCGCTAGGCAAACAGGGTGGTGGGAACAGTATTACTGTTCCCATCACCTTGGATCATTATAAATCTTGAATGACCTTGACCCACTTTCGGAAGGGTCAATGACCCCCCCCCCGAAAAAATGGAGTCGATTCCCCCCCCCTCTCCCCCCCCCCTCCCCCACTCCTACCCCCACTCCTTCCCCCACTACGGGTGAACGACCGGTCATGACCTGAAAAATTAAAATGGCTATAACTTGATAATGGATTGACGGATTTGGACAAGCGATACATCATTGAAAAGGTCTATGTAAGACAAACATTTTGGTAAAAGAAGAATTTGGTTATCTTATTTTAGTCAAAAGTTATGCGAATTATTTTAAATAAATACCTTCTCTTTCCCCTTTTCCCCCACCTCCCAGGTCAATAATCAGTCTCGGCCAGCTGCTACCCCTCTCATTTGCATATTGTTATAAAAGACGCACCGACTGCGGCTAACATTTCATTCTGATTCCAGACGTTACGCTGCGAACTTGGAGCCACAACCATGTTATCTCTGCCAACTACAACTTCTACTTTAACTTCTACTTCGACTTCTATTTCTACTACGGCTGTTCCTGCACCTAAGAAAACTCTTCGCCTCAAAAACCTTCCTGATTGCTACAAGAATCGACTTGCATCTCAACCTTCAACTTCTGGAGCTATTCTTCCGCCAACTAACACTTCTAGACTTCGTAGTATTTTTTCACCGCCTTCGCCTTCAAAGGACTCCGCACCACCATCAACTACTATGCCGCCACCGCAGAAGCCAGTTCACCACCATCCTAATACCCCTTCCGTTGAAACCATTGTTCATCGTCTAAGCACACCCATTATCCCACTATCACCATTGCCTCCTACCCCACCACTTAGTACACCTGAAGATCATACCTATCACAAAACTGAATCCTCTCAACCTGCTACTAAATCATCTCCTAAATCAGCTCCTAAACCAGCTTCTAAACCAGCTCCTAAACTTACTCCTAAACCTACTCCTAAACCCGCTCCTTCAGAGCAATTTCAATTATTACAAGAACAGCGTCGTAGGGCATTTAGCCGTCCCACTACTTGCCCTGAAATGCTTACTAGGGGAATTAAGAAAGGATCACCTTGTGGGAGGAAATGTGTAAAAAACGAAAGTTTTTGCCGTGTACATGTCGTAAAACACATTTCTGAACTACAAGTGACAGAAACCCCCACTGTTGAATACCAATCCAAAATTATTGGTGTGAAAGGAAATAGGCTTAAGAGAGGTTGTGTCTATTTTTTTGAAAGTGTTATTGACAACGAACACATTTTGGCAACTTGTAACGGCGTAAGATATAATATTAAAGTGATTGAATCCTTGCGCAAAGAGAAATCCGTTTATGAGTTAGACTCTAAAGACTATCTCCTCAGACACAAACTGGATGGTATTACAAGGTGGGGGCGTAGCAAGTAAATTCACATAGCTTTTTCCAAATTATTGCTTAAAAAAATACTGGGGGAGAAACACAACGCGTTATAGCGTTGTGTTTCTCCCCCATTATTTTTTAACACTCTAAGTCTCGTGACCTACTAACCTACTTCCATCCAAGTAGTAAGAAAAGTACTTCCCCCACTCCTTTGGGTCGATGACTGGTCATGGTCAGCACCTACCCCTCATTTGCATACTATTATAAAAGCGGAGCGAGCGTTGGTCACCCCTTCATTTTTCTTCTACACGCCGCTCTTGTCGTTTCGTCTCTGCTGTTTATAATATTTCTTGCTTCAAATTGCCTCCTCATCTGAATGAAGGAAATCATTTTAATTTTTCTGAAATTTCTGATGTTTTTGAACAATCTGAAGACACTTTAAGTAACGACAGTGAAAGTGAAGATGATGAGGACGATGATGATTATACTGTTGAACTTAGTGAAGAACGTAAAGTCATAGCAATTGATCCACAATTTCCATTTGATACAATAGAAAAGTTTATGGCTGAAGCTAATAAATGGTTGGACTCAGGATGTTATGTACGAATTGACTCTTTTATATTGTATGGTGATAGTCATTCTTTCCTTGTCACACCAAATGACAGAGACCGCATGTTGCAGTGGGCACAATCTATGATGGAGTGCTACGAACAAGGTGTGGACACTGGCGGCTATTTTCTTGCACAACTAGTGTAATAACAAATTACCCTTCCCCCACGTAGTGAAGAAGGAAAAGAAATATTAGGAATCTAATTATAATACTTCCTTCCACATATAAAGAAGAGGGGGAAAGGAGTGGGGATTATAAAGTGGTGGGGGAATGTGTATAAATGCAGGTTGTTTCAAGAGACTTTTATTATTATTGTGGCTTTAGCAGAAACAACATGGAGTTTAAATCTTCAGCAAAAATAAGGAATAATATAATAAAGAAAGAAATTCGCAAGAAAGAAAAGATTGAACTTATAAAATTACAACTTATAATACCTTCCATTGAAATTGGATGTAGCAAACTAAAGACTTTGGTGAAAACTAACGAATATTTGTTACAATTGCTAAAAACAATCGAAGAGTTGAAGAGAAAGAATGGACATTCTACATAGTAAAATTTGAACATTTTAATATAAATAAGTAAACTGAAAAAAGTAGATGTAGAATAGAGAGCGAGGAATAGATCACTTTGTGGTAATGGACTAACATGCCACTTAGTGCTCTATTCCTCGTTCTCGCGTTAAATTGGATTACCTTGACCTATTTGTTTGACTGTTAGAATTTGGTTAACACTGTTGAATTTTAGTTTTGAACTAATGTTTATTTTTATTCAACTGTTAGAGTTTTTTAACACTGTCGAATTTTAGTTTTGAACTAACTTTTAATTTATGCGAATTTTCAGTTCAACTCTAGTTAATTTATGCGCAAATTTAGTTCAACCAAGTGCCTGTGCTCTAGCCATTTCCACTCCAACATTTGTTCTTTTAACATCTGTCCCATAACATCTGTCCTAACAGATGTTAAAAGAAAGTTTGTTAAAGTTTGAATATAAAGAAGTATATACTAAAACTCCAATGGGAATAAAGAACACGAATGAACAATTAGTTTGTAGAAGGTTAATATTTTGTTGAAAATGTTTGATTTCCTAGGATAGTGAAGAGGATGAAATAGTGGTGGGGGAACCATTATAATAGGAGGAACGTGAGAGCCCACTTCATTTCTTGGTGAAATTTCGAAGAGTAAACATCTCAACATGTATCGTTGCGATAAATGTTCGGAATCGTTTCACGATGAAATTCTATTAGACTGTCATAAAGAACTAATTCACAACAACCCAGAAGAAAAACAAGAACAACAAGAACAACAAGAAGAACAAGAACAACAAGAAGAACAAGAAGAACAAGAAGAACAATATGAAATAACAGCAACATCTTCAACTACTTTACCAAATCTACAAGTATTTGCATTACCTGGTAAAGTAGTAATGCATCATAAGATTCAAAATGAAAACTTGAAGCTAGAAGAATTTATTAGAGAAGCAAAACCAATTGTAAGTAAAACTTTAAAAGAAGAATTAAAAAGATTGAACTTTCTTAAATTTGGTTTACTACTAGAAGCTATGTTTATAAATGTACAAGAAGAATTATCACCAAGAGGATTCATAACAAAAAACCGAACCATTATGGAAAGTTCAAACATTGATTCAATAGTAGAGAACTGTATAGAAGAAATATTAACAAAAATTCAGGAACACGAAGGAAGAGGATCCGGATGGAGTCTTACAAGTATTGAAGTATTAGATATAAGAGTTCACAAACATGGATATGGACTAATGGGATCAAGTTACATTCCTCTGCCAAAAAGAATTGAAGATACAAAATCTTGTATTAATGTTAAAAATGAAGACAATGAATGTTTTCGTTATGCAATGACAACTAAATTTGTACCACATCATGTGAATAGACCTGACCAAGAATATGAAAATCAAAGATTTAGATACAATTTTCAAGGAATCACTTATCCTGTATCACTGAAAGATATATCAAAATTTGAGAAGAAAAATCCCGGTACGTCTATCAATGTTTTTGCATTAGATAGTTCAAACAAAGTGTATCCTTTACGTATTGCAAAAGAAGAGCTACCAGATCATACGGATTTACTACTACTAACGCGAGGAGATGTGTCTCACTATGTGTACATAAAGCAATTTGATCGTCTTGTTAACAAGCAACTTTCAAAAAATCGAAACAAAAAGATAATTTGCAAGAGATGTTTTAATTTTCAACGAGAAGGAAGAGAAGGAAGAGAATGGTTACAAGAGCACAAAAGACTATGTAACAATAATTATGAACCAAAGATTAATTTACCTGCGGAAAACAGAGCATTCGTTAAATTTGAAAAGGTTCATTATCAATACCGTATCCCTTTCGTTGTGTATGCGGACTTTGAATCAACACTTGTTCCTGTTGAAGATGAAAATTGTGAAGCTAGGAAAAGTGTCAAGTATCAAATGCACAAACCAAACAGTTTTTGTTTAATGGTGAAATCGACATTATCAGAAGAACATTTAAACAGATATGGATTAACTTCAGAACCTCTAGTATATCGTGGTGAAAATGTAGAAAAAATATTTCTTGATCACTTATATTCAATAGCTGGAAATGTACAAAGATTATATACAAATATTGTACCAATGAAAACGATGGAGGAAGAAGAAGAAATTCAACATGAAAATGCAACTCGATGTTTCTTGTGCAAAAATGATTTTACTATTGAGAATTATAAAGTTAAAGATCACGATCACCTCACTGGTTATTACAGGGGTGCTGCTTGTAATAAATGCAACTTGAGCTATCGTTTACCACTATTTATTCCTGTGGTTCTGCATAACCTCAGTGGGTACGATGCTCATTTCATAATACCCGAATTAGGAAGAGACGATGGTAAAATTGATGTATTAGCTGAAACTTCAGAGAAGTTCATAAGTTTTTCCAAAGAAGTTGGAAACATGAAATTAAGATTCTTAGACTCCTACAGATTTATGCCGTCGAGTTTGTCCAAACTTTCAGAAAATTTAAGGAAACAAGATTTAATCGAAACAAAGAAGATTGTAAATAACGACAAACTGGATTTGGTACTTCGGAAAGGTGTGTTTCCATATGATTACATAGACAGTTTAGAAAAATTTAATGAAACATCACTTCCGGCTAAAGAAGAATTTAAAAGTAAACTTTACGACATGGACATATCTCAAGAGGACTATGATCATGCATGTAAAGTATGGAACGAATTAGGATTTAGAACATTAGGAGAATATTCAGATTTTTATGTTAAATTAGATGTAACTTTATTATGTGATATAATAGAAGAATTTAGAAATACGTGTTTTGCAGCTTATGGATTGGACCCTCTTCATTCGTACACTTCACCTGGATTAGCATGGCAAGCCATGTTGAAAGAAACAAATTGTAAAATACAACTTCTTACTGATATAGATATGGTTTTAATGTTAGAGTCAGGAGTTCGAGGGGGATTGACGCAAAGCGTTACACGACATTTTAAGGCGAACAACAAGTATCTGCCCGATTATGATGCATCAAAACCAACAACATTCCTGGGTTATTTTGATGCAAATAACTTATACGGATGGGCAATGTCAAATCCCCTTCCATATGATAATTTTAAATGGATAGATCCAGAATCGATTGGAAACATAATGGATATACCGAAGCATGGTGAAACTGGTTACATTTTTGATGTGGATTTTGAATATCCTGAACATCTTCATGATCAACATTATGATTTACCACTTCTTCCGAAGACTGAAATTTCCCCTACTGGAAGATGGCCAAAATTATTGATGACTTTAACCGACAAGTCTCGATATGTTGGACACTACTGGATGATACAACAGGCTTTAGACTTAGGACTGAGAATTACAAAAATTAATCGAGTACTACAATTTTCTCAATCTTGTTGGTTAAAACCTTACATCGACAACAACACAAGAAGAAGAGCCGTCGCTACATCAAGTTTTCAAAAAGATTTTTTCAAATTAATGAACAACGCAATATTTGGCAAGACTTTGGAAAACAAAAGGAAACATAAGGATATCAAATTGGTAACTGATCCAGTAAAATTACAGAAATTAGTGCAACAACCAAACTTTGGTTCATCTGTAATTATTAATGAAAATCTAGTTGTTATTTCCATGAACAAGAAGTCAGTTGAAATGGATCGTCCTTTGTATCTTGGAATGTCAATCTTGGATATTTCAAAAACACATATGTATGAGTTTCATTATAAGAAGATGGTTTTTTTTTTTTTTTTTTTTTTTTTTTTTTTTTTTTTTTGAGGGAGAGGCGGAAAAATGCATTACGCACACAGGTGGCCAGCCTGTAGTGTGGGGCTCCCCTAAAAACGAGTTTACCCACTAAAAAACCTCCTCTACTCTTTAGGAATCTAACCTGGAATTGTTTGTCACATTACGTCAGGCTAGGCCTAAATTTGGCTTACGCCCGTGGGGCTCGCTCCTTATCCAGCCGCTCGATCAAGGGATCTGGGCCACTTCACGGTCCAGATCGGTTTTCTTTTCCAGGAGGATGCCCCAGACGAACTGTGACAAACAATCCCAGTTGCCCTCATCCTCCAAAATCTTTTGGCAGACCGAGTCCACCGAAAATGCACCAAAGATTTGTGTGGCCTCCAGGCGGGGCCCTTCCCAACGGGGACAGCGGAAGAATGTGTGTTCCGCATCGTCGGGAACACCCGGGCAATAAATGCAGTCCGGTGAACCGGTCTTTCCCATACGGTTCAGGTACGACCGAAAATAGCCGTGACCTGTCAAAAATTGGGTCAGGTAGTAGTCCACCTCCCCATGCCGCCGTTCCACCCATGGTTGGACCTGCTTGATAAGTCGCGCAGTCCATCGTCCTCGGGTGTCGTGCTCCCAGCTGTGTTGCCACTGCTGGTAGGTTCGGGAGCGCTCTTCTGTTCTTGCCGTGTCCTTGCCGATCTCGCCTTGTCTCTGATAAATCGCTTTCCTCTCCCCTGCCAAGAGCTTGACAGGGATGACTCCGGCGACCACCAGGACGGCAGGCTCGGACACTGTCCGGTAGGCGGAACACACCCGGAGCGCAGCTTGACGCTGAACCCGGGCGAGTCGCAACCTGTAGCACTCCTTATCTAGAGCGCCTGCCCACACCTCTGCCCCGTAAAGAAGCACGGACTGGACCGCGGACATCAACAGACGTCTTCTGCTGGATCGGGGACCCCCGACATTGGTCATCAGCCTACTAAGGTAAGTCACTACCTTAGCGGCCTTGTCCGCCGTACGGAAGATCTGATCCCTCCAGCTTAACTTGGTGTCCACCATAACCCCGAGGTATTTGGCGGCACGAGTTGATGTGACCACCTCCCTTCCCACTCGAAACGGGACGACGGTGTCGATCCTCTTCTTCGTAAGAATCACGATCTCCGTCTTACTGAGAGCAAGTGAGAGACCGTGATCGGACATCCAGTTGTTGACCACCCGCATAACTCGGTTCAACTTCAGTTGGGCCAGTTCAACGTTGCGTGCAGCAATGAGAGCTGCGACGTCATCGGCGTACCCAACCAAAGTGGTTTCCTCAGGCATCTCGGACCTCAGGAGGCTGTCATAGGCAACGTTCCAGAGATCCGGGCCGAGTATTGAACCTTGTGCGGCACCAGAAGTGACTTCCATCGTCCGCGTTCCGTCCCTCGTGTCATAAATCAGGCTTCGAGAGCGTAGATAATCCTCGACGAGCCGCAACAGATATGCAGGAATACGAAAGGTGTTGCGAAGCGCATCCAACATATCGACCCACCTCGCCGAGTTGAAGGCATTCTTGACATCAAGCGTAACAAGAAGCACTACTCGGCGGGAGAAATGGTTGTGGCTCTCGGCTCTCTCCACAGCTCTCTGAACTTCGGTGACAGCGTCGATCGTTGACCGTCCCTTTCTGAAGCCGTACTGACGGGGGCATAAGTCCCCGGCAGCTTCCACGGCAGAAGTCAGGCGGGAACGGATCAGCTTCTCGAACAGCTTCCCAGCCGTGTCCAACATGCAGAGAGGCCTGTGGGACGACGGCAGCTCGGGATCACCTTTGCCCTTGCTGATCAGTACAAGCCTGGCTGTTTTCCAGGGAGCCGGAAACACCCCTTCTACCAAACAGGCATTGTACATTCTCAACAACAAGTCAGCGTTGATTAAAAATACTTTCTTTAAAGCCTCACTGGGAATCCCATCCGGGCCAGGAGCCTTGTTGCTCTTCAGGGAGAGAACGGAGGTTTCCAGCTCCTCGAAAGTGAAAAGTGGAACGTCCTCTACCCGTCCGAAGTCAACCGGCGGTCGCTGTGGATGTTCAGGAAACAACGCAGCGACGATCCTCCCCATGGTGGCGCCCTCCATGATGGAAGGTGGAGAGCGGGCGCCGAGTTTCTGTGTTACAAGTTTGTAACCCAGGCCCCACGGGTCGGAATCAACGTCGTCACGAAGTCTCCTCCAGCTATTCGCCTTGCTCCTGTTGATCGCCTGGCGGAGAGATTTTCTCGCAGCTTTATAGGCCTCCGACTTACGAACTCTGTCTGCGGGAATTCTCGCTCTAGTGGCGGCTCGTCTAGTTCTTAAACATGTTCTTCTGAGTTCCGCAATCTCTTCAGTCCACCAGTAAACGGGTTGTTTGTCGCGTCGGGGTTTCCTTCGCGGCATAGACTGGTCGCAGGCCGAGACGATAAGTTCCATCGTGGATGTTACTAGTGCCTCGGCTCCAGCCTCACCAGGATTCCCCTGCGCTCCCCGAGAGATGACTTCGGTGAACTTGACCACGTCCAGTTTGTTGGTGTTCCACCGGCGTGGCCCTTCCCGAGATGGGGAAACTCGACGATTTGCCTGATCATGCAGGTCAAACACGATGTATTGGTGGTCGCTACCCGTGTAGTCCTCGACAACCCTCCAGCCAGAGATCCTCGGAAGGAGCGACTCAGACGCAAAGGTGACGTCAGGGATCGTGCCTCTCTGCCCGGGGCGCCGAAAAGTAGGTGTGTCGCCCTGGTTGAGGACGACAAGACCGGCCCTGGCGATGAAATCCAGGATGTATTTCCCCCGGGAGCTGGTAGAGGGCATTCCCCACTCGACGGCCCTGGCGTTGAAATCGCCACCAACGACGACATGCCCGGTGGTGCCGAGAACGCACTCCTCTAGGCTATCTATCTTGTCGCGAAAGTCCTGGACGGCCTCGTTGGGTGTGAGGTAGCAACTGAAGATAGTCACGTCCCTACACCGAACCCAGACGAATCCTCGGCCGCGCCCGTGACTCCGAACCAAGACATCCTGTGTATTACGCGCCCAAAATGCAGCAGTACCGAGGCTGTCGGAGATCCAAATGTTTGGGTCTCTGTCCCGATACTGTTCGCTGATAAGGAGCGCGTCAGCACCAAGTTCTCGGGCGAGCTGATCTAGAAGGTTATCAGCTCCCCAGGATCTATGAAGATTGGCCTGGAGGATGCGAATTACCGGCCGCTGCCTTTTGCCTGTTCAAGTGCGGCTCTGAAGGCACCGCACTGACCAGACCCGGGTAAGTGACCGAGGGCACTGGAGCCTGAATCCTTACAGAGGAAGCAGGATGGGCTCGAGGAACATTCCTTGCGTTTGTGGCCCTGGCCTCCACACTGGAAGCAGTTGGCACTCCTGTTGGGCCCGTTACAGTTTCGGGAGGAGTGGCCGAAACCGAGACAGCGGAAGCATCTCGAAACTACCACCCTCCGTTTGAGCCTGCAACTGACCCAACCGACTCTGAGGTGCTGAAGGCTAAGCAGCTTATTGGCGTGCTTTTCGCCCATCTCAGCAACAGCCATCCTGAGTTGACTTCGGTTAGGCTTTGTCAGCCATACCCTCACTCCATCAGCCGGTATCTCCGGGAGTGCCACCTGGATCGCACGGGTCACCTCATCTTCGGTGGAGAGGGCATCAAGGTCCCGAATCTCGACCGAACATTTCGGTTCTAGGGCCTTGATGGAGCCTTTGTCCCCAAGTGCAGTCTTGAGGGAAGCGGCAAAACCGATCTTGTCACTCGACTTCCCCAGTTCGAGGAGGACACCCCCGTTCTGGGTTCGCCGAATAGACTTGATAACGGTGTCGGTCTCTTCCGGTTTGGCCTGCGATCTAATCTGACCCAGAACATCAGCAAAAGATCGCCCCCCTAAGGGCTTGATCAAGATTGCCTCCGTCCTGGGCTTCTTAGGCCTGGGTTGTTTAGGCTTTCTGACAGACTTGCCAGAGGCCTCCCCCACCGGGTTTGAGACTTGCGTCCGCTCCACCCTCGACGCACTTTTCGAAGCTGCCTCCACTTGCTTCTGCCTCCTCCTTTCTTTCTTAGACAGGCGCGTCTTCCAGCCCCCCAAAGGTGTTGAGGCAGAGTTTGCTGCCAAGGCAGGATTAGCCGCCGGAGCAGGAACCTCTGCAGGAGTAGCCGCTGGAATCGCGACAGCGCCCGGGGCGGATTGAGTAGCCTGGACAGGAGATGTCTGCGATGCCGCAGTGACAAAAACCGGTCTCGGCACTGAGTCCACCTCAACAAGCTCAGGGCTTTCCGGCGAAGAACCGCTCTGCCTCTTCTTTCGCTTTCTGGCTTGAGTCTGGGACTCAGCCAGATGAGCTTGAGGCGAAGCAGACATAACTCGGTTCATAACGTCGCGCTCCTGCTTCACTGCCTTCAGCCTGATCTTCCGGCATTCCTCGATTTCGCCAAGGAAATCCTCGAGTTTTGGAATTCCTTCCTTAATCGCCTTGTTGAAGTTCTTCTGAATAAGGAGAGCCTTGGCCATCTCCTTCAAAAGATCGTTCATTTTCTTCAGACATGAGTCTTCCTCCTCGTTGGCATCGTCCTGCTGCTGCCGAAGCATTTGCATCTCGAATGCCGGACGAAGAGGACTCTTCCTGGGAGGAATTCCTTGCATCCCGGCTAGAGGTGTTACCGGCTCAGTCACCCCCATACCAAGCTTAACCTCATCCTTCTCCTTTCCGGTTACGGCCGACGATCCGGCGACACCAGCAGCCTTGAACGGGATCGGCGGAGGGGAGGCTTTAATTCCCCCGTCGGCGTCCCAGTCTTCGAGGTCGGAGACCTCTGCAGTTTTGAGCTGCGCTTAAAGGCGGCCTGCTCATTCTCCTTTAATTTCGTGTTTTGGTTTTGATGCATCATAATCGGGCAGATACTTGTTATTCGCCTTAAAATGTCGTGTAACGCTTTGCGTCAATCCCCCTCGAACTCCTGACTCTAACATTAAAACCATATCTATATCAGTAAGAAGTTGTATTTTACAATTTGTTTCTTTCAACATGGCTTGCCATGCTAATCCAGGTGAAGTGTACGAATGAAGAGGGTCCAATCCATAAGCTGCAAAACACGTATTTCTAAATTCTTCCATTATATCACATAATAAAGTTACATCTAATTTAACATAAAAATCTGAATATTCTCCTAATGTTCTAAATCCTAATTCGTTCCATACTTTACATGCATGATCATAGTCCTCTTGAGATATGTCCATGTCGTAAAGTTTACTTTTAAATTCTTCTTTAGCCGGAAGTGATGTTTCATTAAATTTTTCTAAACTGTCTATGTAATCATATGGAAACACACCTTTCCGAAGTACCAAATCCAGTTTGTCGTTATTTACAATCTTCTTTGTTTCGATTAAATCTTGTTTCCTTAAATTTTCTGAAAGTTTGGACAAACTCGACGGCATAAATCTGTAGGAGTCTAAGAATCTTAATTTCATGTTTCCAACTTCTTTGGAAAAACTTATGAACTTCTCTGAAGTTTCAGCTAATACATCAATTTTACCATCGTCTCTTCCTAATTCGGGTATTATGAAATGAGCATCGTACCCACTGAGGTTATGCAGAACCACAGGAATAAATAGTGGTAAACGATAGCTCAAGTTGCATTTATTACAAGCAGCACCCCTGTAATAACCAGTGAGGTGATCGTGATCTTTAACTTTATAATTCTCAATAGTAAAATCATTTTTGCACAAGAAACATCGAGTTGCATTTTCATGTTGAATTTCTTCTTCTTCCTCCATCGTTTTCATTGGTACAATATTTGTATATAATCTTTGTACATTTCCAGCTATTGAATATAAGTGATCAAGAAATATTTTTTCTACATTTTCACCACGATATACTAGAGGTTCTGAAGTTAATCCATATCTGTTTAAATGTTCTTCTGATAATGTCGATTTCACCATTAAACAAAAACTGTTTGGTTTGTGCATTTGATACTTGACACTTTTCCTAGCTTCACAATTTTCATCTTCAACAGGAACAAGTGTTGATTCAAAGTCCGCATACACAACGAAAGGGATACGGTATTGATAATGAACCTTTTCAAATTTAACGAATGCTCTGTTTTCCGCAGGTAAATTAATCTTTGGTTCATAATTATTGTTACATAGTCTTTTGTGCTCTTGTAACCATTCTCTTCCTTCTCTTCCTTCTCGTTGAAAATTAAAACATCTCTTGCAAATTATCTTTTTGTTTCGATTTTTTGAAAGTTGCTTGTTAACAAGACGATCAAATTGCTTTATGTACACATAGTGAGACACATCTCCTCGCGTTAGTAGTAGTAAATCCGTATGATCTGGTAGCTCTTCTTTTGCAATACGTAAAGGATACACTTTGTTTGAACTATCTAATGCAAAAACATTGATAGACGTACCGGGATTTTTCTTCTCAAATTTTGATATATCTTTCAGTGATACAGGATAAGTGATTCCTTGAAAATTGTATCTAAATCTTTGATTTTCATATTCTTGGTCAGGTCTATTCACATGATGTGGTACAAATTTAGTTGTCATTGCATAACGAAAACATTCATTGTCTTCATTTTTAACATTAATACAAGATTTTGTATCTTCAATTCTTTTTGGCAGAGGAATGTAACTTGATCCCATTAGTCCATATCCATGTTTGTGAACTCTTATATCTAATACTTCAATACTTGTAAGACTCCATCCGGATCCTCTTCCTTCGTGTTCCTGAATTTTTGTTAATATTTCTTCTATACAGTTCTCTACTATTGAATCAATGTTTGAACTTTCCATAATGGTTCGGTTTTTTGTTATGAATCCTCTTGGTGATAATTCTTCTTGTACATTTATAAACATAGCTTCTAGTAGTAAACCAAATTTAAGAAAGTTCAATCTTTTTAATTCTTCTTTTAAAGTTTTACTTACAATTGGTTTTGCTTCTCTAATAAATTCTTCTAGCTTCAAGTTTTCATTTTGAATCTTATGATGCATTACTACTTTACCAGGTAATGCAAATACTTGTAGATTTGGTAAAGTAGTTGAAGATGTTGCTGTTATTTCATATTGTTCTTCTTGTTCTTCTTGTTCTTCTTGTTGTTCTTGTTCTTCTTGTTGTTCTTGTTGTTCTTGTTTTTCTTCTGGGTTGTTGTGAATTAGTTCTTTATGACAGTCTAATAGAATTTCATCGTGAAACGATTCCGAACATTTATCGCAACGATACATGTTGAGATGTTTACTCTTCGAAATTTCACCAAGAAATGAAGTGGGCTCTCACGTTCCTCCTATTATAATGGTTCCCCCACCACTATTTCATCCTCTTCACTATCCTAGGAAATCAAACATTTTCAACAAAATATTAACCTTCTACAAACTAATTGTTCATTCGTGTTCTTTATTCCCATTGGAGTTTTAGTATATACTTCTTTATATTCAAACTTTAACAAACTTTCTTTTAACATCTGTTAGGACAGATGTTATGGGACAGATGTTAAAAGAACAAATGTTGGAGTGGAAATGGCTAGAGCACAGGCACTTGGTTGAACTAAATTTGCGCATAAATTAACTAGAGTTGAACTGAAAATTCGCATAAATTAAAAGTTAGTTCAAAACTAAAATTCGACAGTGTTAAAAAACTCTAACAGTTGAATAAAAATAAACATTAGTTCAAAACTAAAATTCAACAGTGTTAACCAAATTCTAACAGTCAAACAAATAGGTCAAGGTAATCCAATTTAACGCGAGAACGAGGAATAGAGCACTAAGTGGCATGTTAGTCCATTACCACAAAGTGATCTAATGGTTGGACTCAGGATGTTATGTACGAATTGACTCTTTTATATTGTATGGTGATAGTCATTCTTTCCTTGTCACACCAAATGACAGAGACCGCATGTTGCAGTGGGCACAATCTATGATGGAGTGCTACGAACAAGGTGTGGACACTGGCGGCTATTTTCTTGCACAACTAGTGTAATAACAAATTACCCTTCCCCCACGTAGTGAAGAAGGAAAAGAAATATTAGGAATCTAATTATAATACTTCCTTCCACATATAAAGAAGAGGGGGAAAGGAGTGGGGATTATAAAGTGGTGGGGGAATGTGTATAAATGCAGGTTGTTTCAAGAGACTTTTATTATTATTGTGGCTTTAGCAGAAACAACATGGAGTTTAAATCTTCAGCAAAAATAAGGAATAATATAATAAAGAAAGAAATTCGCAAGAAAGAAAAGATTGAACTTATAAAATTACAACTTATAATACCTTCCATTGAAATTGGATGTAGCAAACTAAAGACTTTGGTGAAAACTAACGAATATTTGTTACAATTGCTAAAAACAATCGAAGAGTTGAAGAGAAAGAATGGACATTCTACATAGTAAAATTTGAACATTTTAATATAAATAAGTAAACTGAAAAAAGTAGATGTAGAATAGAGAGCGAGGAATTAATTCATATAATCCTTTTGTTCCTTTATATCTATGCTCACCAATAATGATGTAATCGTCTTGTGTTATTTCAAGCTTTGAATCGCCAATCTTCAATTCATTCCCATCAATTCTTGCTCCGTATACGTGTGATCTACTCAAATTCGGGTTTGATTTCATATCATGTAGCATTTTCATTATATATTTTCTTCCAAGAGGTCCATGTTGTAATATATCGCTACTCAATTGAGTTAAATTTGGAATAGATTGTTCAGCTTCAGGTATTGGCTGTTCTTCTTCCTTTTCAACAATTGGTTCTTCTTCTTCTTTTGTTTCTTCTTGCTCACTAGCACTTGTATATGAATCATCATCTTCTTCTTTTTTTAATGCTTGTACTTCTTGTTTAGAAACTGGTAGTAAAACATCTCCTTCATAACGAGGTTTACCAATAGTTTCTGATATCTGTTTTAAAGGTTCCGTAATAGGTTTAAATGTAGTCTCTAAAAATTCTTCTCTTTCACTTAAACCCATCCTCAATGCACGATTCTTCATCCTAATAGAATCACTCAGTGATTTTATTTCTTTCAATAGTTTTTCTTGATTCACCATGTTTACACTGTGAAGTTCAACATGTAACTAGATGTAGCATCGGTAGTTCAACGCATAAATACAAATTTATCCAACCCTATACGATATCTACCATTTTTAATATCTTCTTCCTTCATAATAACGAGAAAGCTATATTTCTCATTCCATGCTTTGCCACACATCTCTTTAAATTTTTCAAATGGCATATCTGCATTTACATGATCATTATATATATGCTTTAAATTTGTTTCATCTTGCTTGAAGATGATCAACATATTTGCATTGTCTCTTATAAGTTGTTTTGGAATTTTACTGTATGTTTGACCAATGTAAATGCTATCAATATTATGATGTCTTCCCATAGCAAAATAATTCCTTATTGTGTCATGATTTTCACAAGAAACATCGTCAAATATAAAAATAGAAAATGGTTTTGCTTCATTTGGTTGCATAATTGTTTCACTGGCATTAAACTTGTAAAAATTTACTTCAGGTACACTTGCAAGTACTTTATCCAATAATTGATATTTTGGTTGTTGCAATGATTTTGAAAAAATATATATATTGTTAAAACGCAATCCTTTAGGATTAGTTATAAGGTTAAAAACAACATTAGTTTTTCCACAATTTGAAGGACCAGTTATTAGACATCTTATCGTATTTGGTAGTAATTCACCATGTTTTCCATGATTTAACTTATCATTGTCAACTGTCAATTCATCAATGTTATTGATATTAAATCGATCTTTTTGTTGTACAATCTCCATCTTGTATAAAGGTTAAACACACAATGAGCTATTAAACAACTATACTAAGTCTTTTGAAGGAATCCAAGAGTCTTCACTTTTATCAAACCCTAACCACCGGACTTTAACCATATCCTTTTTCCTTTGTAAAATCTTCTCGACAAGATATACATCACCAACTGTTGATTTCAACAATTCGTGTCCGTAGAATCCACCTTGAAGTAATTTACCCTTGTTATCCTTTAATAAATAGGTTTCAGGTATAGTTGGTTGCACTTTATAAATTGTAAATACTTCATTAGTCCAATTTGGTAGATATCTTTTACTAAATACACCTTTGTATTTGCTTAAACGAACTTTATCGTTGACCTTGAACTTCTTTGGTTGCAATTTTTCCAATTTTGGTGTTGTATTATTTTTAATACGTTGTAATACAATTTTGGCATTAGCACTATTTACCTGGATAGGTTTCATTCCAATGGTACGATGATATTTGTTGTTATACTCTTTTATAAGTTGTGGTAATATGTCATACCATACGTATGATCCTCTTTTTGAAAATTGTTTATACATCGCACCTTTTAATGTTCTATTGAATCTTTCAATTATTGAAGCTTTAACTTCAGAATTTGTAGAATAATGATTTATTTGATATTTCTTCATCAAAGCTCCAAAGTCTTTATTAAAATATTCTTTTCCATCATCGGTCTGTAGATGTTTAATTTTAAATTTATTTCTTTGTATTGTGGTTTCCATAGCTTTTGTAACACTTTTACCAGTCTTATCCTTCAATGGTAAAGCGTCAGCTATTTTAGTAAAACAGTCTATAATTGTTAAAATATATTTAAATCCTTTATTTAATTTACTCTGCGGTATCATTTCAATGAGATCAGCTTGATAAAGATCATTCATTCCTTTAATGATTGTACTTCTTCTTGGAAATCTTCTTCTTGCTGGTTTATGTAGTTCATTTACAATCTTGTCCTTCACACTTTCCATCTTCAGATGTTTCTTGTACACCGCTTGTAAAAATACTGACCCATAGAATAGTTAATTCTCATTTATATAGTTTGAATATAGGTCAAGGCCATTTCATATTAGTGTAAAAAAGAGGGAACATGGCATTGGGTTTGCCATGTCCCCTCTTCTTTACGGAAAGGAAAAAGGAAGAAGGTAGAGGACGAAGAATAGGTTTACTGGTCGATAGGGTTCAGGGAGTAGTGGCCGAATGGTAAAGTATTAATTTTATCTTCTAAAATATGGCGCTTGTCATCTTTGTAGCTTAATGCCCACTTTGTTTGTTTGACACTAAAAAGTTGATGATTATAACTTCTAATAGTGTTGAACGTTGCAGTTGTTTCAACATTTTCAAACAAACATCTTTTATAATGTTCAAACTGTACATTCTTCTTCAGGAAAGAAGTTTTTATTCCTTTGGCTTTTTTTGTGACTTGATGTTCATTCCTTTCATTTATGTACAGTTGAAATGAATACAGTTTGGACATTAATGCTACAATTTCCATCATCGGCACACCATTTGTTTCATCTTTAAATTTTCCCAATACTTTCTTGTTTTTGTCGTAGTCGTAATTTGGATGATCCTTAGGATAATCGGAAAAGTCGAAATCATCTTTATATATAAAGGTGCGTAGATCTTCATACATGTCATTTGTTTTAATCCAGTAAATGAGTGCATCCGTATCCATATATGCAATACCAATGTTCTCTCTTCCATAATAGTTAACCATCTTCTTATCTGAAGAAGAATGTACAGTTTGAACATTATAAAAGATGTTTGTTTGAAAATGTTGAAACAACTGCAACGTTCAACACTATTAGAAGTTATAATCATCAACTTTTTAGTGTCAAACAAACAAAGTGGGCATTAAGCTACAAAGATGACAAGCGCCATATTTTAGAAGATAAAATTAATACTTTACCATTCGGCCACTACTCCCTGAACCCTATCGACCAGTAAACCTATTCTTCGTCCTCTACCTTCTTCCTTTTTCCTTTCCGTAAAGAAGAGGGGACATGGCAAACCCAATGCCATGTTCCCTCTTTTTTACACTAATATGAAATGGCCTTGACCTATATTCAAACTATATAAATGAGAATTAACTATTCTATGGGTCAGTATTTTTACAAGCGGTGTACAAGAAACATCTGAAGATGGAAAGTGTGAAGGACAAGATTGTAAATGAACTACATAAACCAGCAAGAAGAAGATTTCCAAGAAGAAGTACAATCATTAAAGGAATGAATGATCTTTATCAAGCTGATCTCATTGAAATGATACCGCAGAGTAAATTAAATAAAGGATTTAAATATATTTTAACAATTATAGACTGTTTTACTAAAATAGCTGACGCTTTACCATTGAAGGATAAGACTGGTAAAAGTGTTACAAAAGCTATGGAAACCACAATACAAAGAAATAAATTTAAAATTAAACATCTACAGACCGATGATGGAAAAGAATATTTTAATAAAGACTTTGGAGCTTTGATGAAGAAATATCAAATAAATCATTATTCTACAAATTCTGAAGTTAAAGCTTCAATAATTGAAAGATTCAATAGAACATTAAAAGGTGCGATGTATAAACAATTTTCAAAAAGAGGATCATACGTATGGTATGACATATTACCACAACTTATAAAAGAGTATAACAACAAATATCATCGTACCATTGGAATGAAACCTATCCAGGTAAATAGTGCTAATGCCAAAATTGTATTACAACGTATTAAAAATAATACAACACCAAAATTGGAAAAATTGCAACCAAAGAAGTTCAAGGTCAACGATAAAGTTCGTTTAAGCAAATACAAAGGTGTATTTAGTAAAAGATATCTACCAAATTGGACTAATGAAGTATTTACAATTTATAAAGTGCAACCAACTATACCTGAAACCTATTTATTAAAGGATAACAAGGGTGAATTACTTCAAGGTGGATTCTACGGACACGAATTGTTGAAATCAACAGTTGGTGATGTATATCTTGTCGAGAAGATTTTACAAAGGAAAAAGGATATGGTTAAAGTCCGGTGGTTAGGGTTTGATAAAAGTGAAGACTCTTGGATTCCTTCAAAAGACTTAGTATAGTTGTTTAATAGCTCATTGTGTGTTTAACCTTTATACAAGATGGAGATTGTACAACAAAAAGATCGATTTAATATCAATAACATTGATGAATTGACAGTTGACAATGATAAGTTAAATCATGGAAAACATGGTGAATTACTACCAAATACGATAAGATGTCTAATAACTGGTCCTTCAAATTGTGGAAAAACTAATGTTGTTTTTAACCTTATAACTAATCCTAAAGGATTGCGTTTTAACAATATATATATTTTTTCAAAATCATTGCAACAACCAAAATATCAATTATTGGATAAAGTACTTGCAAGTGTACCTGAAGTAAATTTTTACAAGTTTAATGCCAGTGAAACAATTATGCAACCAAATGAAGCAAAACCATTTTCTATTTTTATATTTGACGATGTTTCTTGTGAAAATCATGACACAATAAGGAATTATTTTGCTATGGGAAGACATCATAATATTGATAGCATTTACATTGGTCAAACATACAGTAAAATTCCAAAACAACTTATAAGAGACAATGCAAATATGTTGATCATCTTCAAGCAAGATGAAACAAATTTAAAGCATATATATAATGATCATGTAAATGCAGATATGCCATTTGAAAAATTTAAAGAGATGTGTGGCAAAGCATGGAATGAGAAATATAGCTTTCTCGTTATTATGAAGGAAGAAGATATTAAAAATGGTAGATATCGTATAGGGTTGGATAAATTTGTATTTATGCGTTGAACTACCGATGCTACATCTAGTTACATGTTGAACTTCACAGTGTAAACATGGTGAATCAAGAAAAACTATTGAAAGAAATAAAATCACTGAGTGATTCTATTAGGATGAAGAATCGTGCATTGAGGATGGGTTTAAGTGAAAGAGAAGAATTTTTAGAGACTACATTTAAACCTATTACGGAACCTTTAAAACAGATATCAGAAACTATTGGTAAACCTCGTTATGAAGGAGATGTTTTACTACCAGTTTCTAAACAAGAAGTACAAGCATTAAAAAAAGAAGAAGATGATGATTCATATACAAGTGCTAGTGAGCAAGAAGAAACAAAAGAAGAAGAAGAACCAATTGTTGAAAAGGAAGAAGAACAGCCAATACCTGAAGCTGAACAATCTATTCCAAATTTAACTCAATTGAGTAGCGATATATTACAACATGGACCTCTTGGAAGAAAATATATAATGAAAATGCTACATGATATGAAATCAAACCCGAATTTGAGTAGATCACACGTATACGGAGCAAGAATTGATGGGAATGAATTGAAGATTGGCGATTCAAAGCTTGAAATAACACAAGACGATTACATCATTATTGGTGAGCATAGATATAAAGGAACAAAAGGATTATATGAATTAATTTTTAAAAACATACCACTAAGATATTCATCCAAAGATTTAAGTGTTTTTAAGGAGATTCTCCAAAATACTAACGCTCATAAAAGAAACTATGTAAAGGATGCAATGATTAATCGTTCACGTGCAACAAAATATAACATCGTTATAAAAAAGTTGTTTCCTCCACGAAAATTGCCAACATTACGTACTGCACCAGCGGTGAGACAACCACTGAAAAGAAAATCTTTATCACTTATGGATTTATCACTTCTTGAACAACATGGTAAAAAGAGTAAAGGAGATACTTCAACATCTGGTAAAGGATTGATGAAAAATCTATACAATACGAATGTGATTTACTACAACGATATCAATAAATTGGTTGATAGAATGAGACTATTGCATGAAGCCATGGAAGCCGGTCATACAGGTTTGAATAATGAATGGGTGGCTCTAGTTGATGAACTTAGGAATCGCGGTATAGTCGTATAATTGTCCGTGGATACAAAAGAGGTGCAAGCATAAGACGTATCAGTTCTAACATGAGCGTCGACAAGTTCGGACGGTACTCCGCTTTAGGAGTGCAAGTTGGAGAAGACAGAAAAAGAAGTGGATTACCGCAAACACCTGAAGGTGACTATAGCATAAGTAATAAACGTTTAAAACTAGTTAAAGATCCAGAAGAAGATACTGATGGAGCAAATTTGAAGACAGTAAAAGAAGCTACTTCAACATCATTAAAATTACATAAGAATACTTACGATGTTAAATCACATAGATTAATTAATGTTGGTAAACCAACTGAAGGTTCTGATGCAATTACTAAAGAGTACTTATCATCTGAACTTTTAAATACTTTAAAATTGCAATGGGGTAATAACTTAAAAGATGGACAAACGTATAATGCTGGAAATTATAGAATAACCAACGTGGGAAATCCCAAAAATGATAAAGATTCAGTTAATAAAGAATATTTACATTCTATAATACCTGAAAAAACTGAACATGGATTTTCTTTTTATAAATTTATTATAAATGACATTGGATACCCAAAAGAAGACGGTGATGCTGTAAACCTAAAATACATCAAGGACAACTGTATTTTACAAGATGCTGATGGAATCGATTGTCATGGAAAAACATTGACAAATGTAAAGTTTGGTTCTCAACCAAAAGATGCTGTTACTATGGAGCAATTATCCAAAGAATTAAAAAAAGAAACATCAAATTTTGTAAAACATGAAGATGCCGTGTTAAAGCGGGGAGATAAATTTATACATGGAAATAAAAAGTTTGATTTAATGCAAGGAAATAATGATGAATGGGATGCAGGACATAAAACAATAACAAATGGAAGATTTGGTATAAAAGATTCAGATGTACCTCTTATGGTGCAAACATTAATTGCAAGTGGTGGTAGATTAGATACATACGATGGTCGTAATAGAAGAATAAAAAATATTTATCCTGGTTATGGAGATGATGATTGTGTTACATTGAGACAAACAATAACTTGGGATAAACACTTTGGGACCAAATATGATGCAAAGATGAAGAAAATAATTAATATTTTACCAGGTGAAGATTCAAATGATGCTGCTACTATTGGACAAGTCATAACAACATCAAAAAGTGATTTAACCGCTTACACGTGTAATGATAAACGTATTATGCAGTTACAAGATCCTCAACATCCGAAAGATGCTGTAACTTTAGATTGTTTAATAAGAATAGTGGGTAATTTACTTATTGATACCCACAATCATATAGCTAGTACAACGAATCATGTGGTGATTCAACCCGATGAACGAGAAGCTTGGATTAAAAATAGAATCATAAATCAGTATATAATTAATTTGAATAACTAAGTCTTTAAATATAAAAGATTTTGCACAAGTTATTCATTTATGTAAAGTATCTCGTGGAGTAAACACACCAGTTATATAAGACAACATAATGAAGACCGTATCGCTCAGTCATCGTCAAGACAGCGGCAAGAGAGGACGTGGTATAACATCAGCTGCATTATCCCTGCTCAGACGGATTCCAGTTGGTGCTGTTGTAAATCGAACGATAGACGCTTTACCATACGAATTACATCTGCCCGGAGGTTATCAATATTGTGGACCTGGAACTAAGTTGGCAAAACGTTTAGCAAGAGGAGATCCTGGAATTAATAAATTAGATCAAGCTTGCAAAGAACACGATATAGCATATTCAAAGTATAAAGATTTAACAAATAGATCAATAGCAGATAAAATTCTAGCGGAAAAAGCTTGGCAAAGAGTAAAATCAAGTGACGCAAATATTGCAGAAAAAGCAGCAGCTTGGGCAGTAACTACAGCCATGAAGACAAAAGCAAAGTTAGGTGGTGGAAGACGTCGCAGAGGAAGACCTGCAAAGAGAGGCGCTCCCAAAAGAGGTGGAAACATTAAAAAAGGACGTCGTAGAACTCATAAGGCAAGTGTAAAGAAGACTTCTGTTTGGCAAATGGTAAAAAACGGAGCAGGTTTATACCTAAGACCATACCGTGTGTACTAAATAAGAAGAATCAATTGATAATTCCAAATAAAGCCTTAACAAATCATCAGTTAAATGATTATGTAAAATGTTTGAAAATACCATTCTTTCGAGGAGTTTTTATGAAAGATGCATTACCAACTAAAATATGGAAAAATGAAACTGGAATAGTAAATTTGGATTCCACCTATGGTCCAGGCACTCATTGGGTATGCTATAAAAAACTCGGACAAACTATTTACTACTTTGACAGTTTTGGCAATCTACCACCGCCAAAAGAACTGCAACATTATTTTCGAAACTCCAAAAACATTTTTTACAATTACAAAAAAGAACAACCTAACAATACTGAAATATGTGGGCATTTATGTTTGGAGTTTCTAGCGAAGAGTGTCAGTCAGCTTTAAGATGTCATCGTATACAGTGTCACTGAGTGGAAATTCATCCACATTGAAAAGTACGCTGTTCCCAGCATTGCGTCTATCCAAGGAAAGATTATGGGAAGCGGCATTACTTGATTTGACTACCTACAATTCAATTCCTAATGTTACAGAAGGAAAAAACAATTTACTACATTATTATGAAACTAAGGATGCTGCAGGAAAATACTCAGAATTGAAAATAATTACATTTCCTACTGGAGCATATGAAATTGATGACATAAACCAATTATTACAGAAACAACTCGGAGAAGACAATATCACCGTTAAAGGAAACAATAATACTTTAAAAGCAGAAATAACTTCGAAATATTATATTGATGTCAGCTTGGAACAGTCGATTGGCAGTTTACTTGGATTTACAGATACAAAAAAGAAAATCTTAACTCCTGGAACTACTCATTCAGGTGATTCAACTGTAACAATATTGAAAGTAAATAGTATTGATGTCACGTGCAACATTATACACGGATCGTATAGAGATGGAGTTAATCAACATATTTTACATACATTTTATCCAACAGTGGCTCCCGGTTTTAAAATTGTTGAGAAGCCACAAAACTTGATATACCTACCGTTAAACACCAGTTTCATTTCAGACATCGTACTGAACATATTGGATCAAGACGGTCATAGTGTTGACTTTAGAGGAGAAACAATTACTATACGGATACACATCAGAGCAGCAACATAAAAGTCAACATGGGATTATCATTTAAACCGCAACGGAAGAGTCGGGAGCTCAGTAGCTCCTCGACATTGGAAGAGTTAACATCGGAAAACATTCGTTTTCTACAGAAGATTGGATTGAAACTTAACAGCGATGGATATCCTGGATATATCTCAAGGACCAACGTTCGACGAAACACTATGGGAGAAGGAATATCACACGCACAACCCTTACACTTCATCAAAATTAAACAATAACGATAAAATAAGGATCCCCATTCAACAACAAGATATTTACACTTTACCGTGTGAAAGTTACTTGTACATTGAAGGACGGGTATTAAAATTGGATGAAAAAACTGCTTCAACAGTTCCTTTTATAAATAACCCGATGGCATATCTTTTTGATGAAATAAGATATGAAATATCAGGGGTGACGGTTGATTCAACAAAAAAGGTTGGTTTAACAACGACATTGAAAGGATTAACATCATTAACACCGCATGAGAAGAATTCAATAGTCACTGCCGGATGGGTTGCCCCCGATAAAGACACTATAACACCAGCTTCCAACGGTCACTTTGATTTTCATGTACCTTTACGATTGCTTTTGGGATTCGCTGAAGATTACAAACGGGTAATAATAAATGTCAAACAAGAATTAGTATTACTCAGATCTTCAACTAATAAGGACTTGATACTTGCATACCCTGCAACTACGGAAGATAAACTGGAATGGCAACTACAGTTGGATAAAGTTGTTTGGAGAGTACCTCATGTAAGATTGGCTGATGAACATAGAATCCTATTATTGAGAAAGTTGAAATCTGACCGTGATATTGTGATGCCATTCCGAAGTTGGGAATTTCATGAATACCCTACACTACCTCAGACAGAACGACAAACATGGACCGTCAAGACATCAACTTACTTGGAACGAGCAAGGTACATAATACTCGGTTTTCAAACTAAGCGAAAAGATGTTATCACTGCAAATGCTGGTCAATTTGATCACTGTAAAATAAAGAATTGTAAAGTTTTCCTAAACTCTCAATTCTTTCCCTATGACAATTTGAATGTCATGTTCAGCAAAAAACGTTTTTCCATTTTATACGATATGTATGCAAGATTTCAATCATCATATTATGGAAAGACTAATACACCACTATTATCACCTGACCAGTATTATTCCAAGGCTCCAATAATTGTAATCGATTGTTCAAAACAAAATGAATCGGTAAAATCATCAAGTGTGGATATAAAAATTGAAATGGAATTTGAAGAACCAGTAGCGGATGGAACTTCGGCATACTGTCTAATTCTACATGATAAAATAGTTACTTACACACCGCTGACCGGAATTGTGAAGAATGTACTTTAAGAAGAATTGTACAACAACTGCAAATTTTTTGAGGTTAGAATTATCTGCTTTAATTTTTGAAGTTAGAATTTCATTTGTGAAAGACAAGTTGAAAACAAACAATTATGTAATTGTATAAATTTCAAGGATTTTACGAAAAATATAAAAGCGAGAAAATAATTAGTAGAAACTTCATTCTATCTTCAACCGTCGTATGGGAAACATCATTCGCAAGATGAATTCTACTAACGGAGAAGAAAATACACCTCTAATGGATGATAATAGTTCAGATATAGAAAAACAAGTTGAACGAGAAATGGACGAGTTCCTAAAATTCAACAAACATAAGAAGAGAGAAGAAGAAAAAGCTGAAAAAGAAGTAAAAAGGAAGAAGGTTGAAGTTAACATTACAACCAATATTTTAACAGAAGTATTTCTTCGAATTATCTACCCAATTTCTTCATGCATGACAAAAAGTATATCAGTTGGAATTTTAAAATCAATGGATTATTCACCAATTGTTATTTTAAATCATGGAAACAAAATGGTTACTTTCAGTGAAACTACTTGGGAATCTCTCATGAAACATTTACATCTTTTGGAGTGCTATTTAAGTAACAACACATTTGGAAGAAGAACAAGATTAAGTTTATTGGAATCAAATATTGAAGTTGATATAGTAAAACATCGTGGAGGACAAATTGTTCGCTTCAGAGATTTAACTACACATAATGTTAAATTATATTTCACTAAAGAAGAATTTTATACTTTAAGTTGTACTACCGGTCCCGTCACCAGATATTTGAAACAACTAATATTTTCAAGTGCAATAATTAAAGACTATCTAATTGATACATTGGACAAAAAACCTTTTGTTCCAATTTTATACGGTCCCGTGGATACTTCAATCTTTAATAGAATACCTCAAGAAGTTGAAATGTGGAGACAATTAAACAACTATCACACCAATTTTAATATTGATGAAGTGGCACAAGAAGTGAAAGAAGAAGAACAATCCTGTCTGTTATAAACATCGGCTCATTTAATTTTTAAGTCAGTTGTTAGTAAGACTTCATCATGAATAAACGGGTTTCGTTTTCTAATGCGCCACATATAATGGAAGTTAAAAGAGGTATAATTGAATTTCAAGCTTTTCGAGGAAATGATGGTAATTTTATTATTAAAGAATTAGTAATCTTGGACATGAACACATCAGTAGTTTATCATTATTTGTTTAAACCTCCAGTACCATTTAATAGACTAACAACTAAAGCGAAAGTTACAAACAAATGGTTGAACAAACATTTTCATAACTTAAGATGGGATGAAGGTTTCATTAATTATAACATGATGCCGCACATTATGAATCATTATTGCAAAGAGTTTAAAATTATCTACACAAGGGGATTGGAAAAAGCAAATTGGATACAATCATTTACAAGCAACGAAGTGATTAATGCAATTATTGATAAAGATTTCCAATGCTACTTCAACGAACTTTGTATTTCATCAAAAAGTTTTAAACATCGAAGGTCACAGTGCGCTTTAAAGAATGCCTACCGCTTGAATAATTTCCTTCAACAAACTGGTGGGGGTAGTGTCGATTATAAAAGTGAGAGCGCTACCATGACACAGCATGAGTATTACTCAAACCTCCGAAGAGACAACATCTCCGACGGACATTCTTATTAACAAGAAGATTAACAACAACATCAATATGGCATCACAGAACTTACTTCAAAGTTTAGTTGATCAGTTCAACGCTCATTCTAAATCATCAATTCTACCTACGAAGAAATGTTCTGAACTAAAAGAAGAAAAACACTATATCATTCATACTATTAAGAAAATGGAAACTTCAGTAGGTGATGCTATAAATTGCACTTTGAGCGAGGCACCTTATACAATTGGTGATGAAGCAAAATTTCAGACCTTCCTACCAAAGCGCTTCGTACAACTACTTCAAAATGAAGATCTTCGTATAATTCAACCCGGCGCACTCTATTTGGTATCACATGGACTCAGTGGAAACAACTCTACTGAACTTACAATTCATGTAACACCTACTACTGATTAATTTGTACATAACATTGTAAATATTTCTTTGTATTTGTTTTTTCAATAAATATGATATAAAACAAAAAAAAATAAAAATAAAAAAAGCAACATATTGTAATGTCTTTGTACATTACAATATGTTGCTTTTTTAAAAATTCCACAGGATGACCTTGACCCAATTCTGTATAATTATAAAAGGGGAAATGTACTTGCAAAATTCATCAGTCTACTGCTACCTTTCATACCGTACACATCTCGCTCTTAATCCCTGAATATAAAACTGCAACATGTCCCTAAAGGTCAAGTGTGCATCTTACGATACTAACACCATAACAACTTTTGAACAACTCGAAGATTTAACCAACGAAATGCGAGTTTTACTTACCGGTGGTTATCACTTAACTGTTGATGTTAGTGCTACTAATACAAGGATGTTCACTAAAACAAAATATTGCGATGATGAAATATTTATTTCTACACAACCTACAACTTCTTCATCGCCAACTGGTCAACATAACATCAAGTTCCAAAAGTATTACCAATGTTGAATAACTTTTGACAGACAAAGCTACAACTAAAGAATCACGTGATCAATGTGAGTTAATAAAAAGGATGTGATACTTGTATAAATAATCATTCGCTTCTTAGCTCTCACCACGACAAGACCTATTTAAGAAAATGTTGTACAGAATGATGATTCAACTTGATGGAAAAATCTATGGAAAAGATTACAACACTGTTGAACAAATGACTAAAGATATAGATGTATTAGCTAAAGAAGGATACCAAGCTAAATTAATTTTAAAATTTCCTGAAGTACATCCACTATCAATAGAAGAACTAGTTGCTATGGCTAAAGCTGAGAAAGATAAAAAGTCTGAAGAAAACAAAGAGAAACAAACTTCCTAAATTTTAATAATCCTTACACTTGTAAGGTATAATTTTTTAAAACTCCATTTGGATGACCTTGAAATTACCCCCACCACTTTTCACAGTACATAAAACTCGCTATTTAACACTATACACTCTTATTCTTTCACTGGACTCCGCAGCGTCAACATGGAAGAGCAAAAATACAAGTACAAACCTCGTTACTGTTGTGAACAACAATGTACAGATTTAGGGCCAATGATGGTGGATGGGTTAGCTTGTACTAAATGCGAATTCTTCGGATCTTGTTACTGCAAATGCAAAACAAAACAACTACCGCCACCGGAATTGCGAACTTTGAAACTTTACAAATCAAGATATTTTCATACATGTTGTCCTCAAAGATGTTTCAAATTTCACCCTCTCGATCTTGCTCATTGTCAACGCACCAATTCTCATCAAGATGATTTTTGTACACATATGATAAAAAGATGTAAATACAGGTCAGATTGGTATTCCGATCCTGTAGAACCATCAAATGTGTAATTTCAGTTTTACACTCTTTTTTAAAACTTTATTTGGATGACCTTGAGATTTCCCCCACCACTAGTTCTAATTTTTATATAATATTAAATCATTCCACTTCCAACACTCTAACTAACAACATGGAAAACAAATTTATCAATTTTGAACATATAATAACTGACAGGGAGGAGATGGAAGAATTGTTTCAAAACTTACTTTCTATCATTGACGAATATCCTATAAGATGGTTCAGAATTGTAGTTCAATATTTAAATCCTGGTGAATTGTTTTCTTCATCGAGTGAAGAGGATGAAACAACTACTTCGGTTCAAATAATTGAATTAAAAGACGAAGAAGAAGAACTAAACATTTTATTCAATCATAAGCTCAAGGTTCCCCATATAAAAGCCCCCTCCCTAGACAGCCCCCCTCCCTAGACGCCTGCTCAAGGTCACCATTATATAAGCCCCCTCCCTATGCGCCGATCCTCATTCCATCACCGACTCTCCAATAATGAACAACTCTCCATTGGCCCGAATGAATTCTAGTTTTGAAATAAACTCTAAAGAAGAGTTACAAGACATTTTTAATATTTTACAAGAACTTGTAGATAATTTTACAACCATCAAAATGAATTTGGAAATAACATACGATTGTCCTATTTGTGATAAGGTTGAAAGTTTGGACGAAGACAGTTTACTAAATCTAACTCCTGCACCATCTGACACTACTGATGGTAATAATGAAGAGCAACGTCTTTCCCCCACCACTTCTTTGTAATTCATCCTTCCCCCCACCACTTCTTTATTTAACTAACATTTCTCCCTTTCACTTCTCATTCCGTCTTCGACTTCTGAACTATCAACATCACTTGTTTTAAAATTTCAAACACTAACACAATCATGATGGATATGATGGATGAAGTTCCCTTCATAACTAGAATGGAAGAGGATAAATTGAAATTGGAAATTAAACGATTGGAAATGGAACGGGAAAACCAATTCGAAATGTTACGTTTGTTCAAGCTTTTCAAATACATCATCTGGGGACTCTGCGTTTACCTTCTCATCGTCGTTGGTGTTTGCATTTACAACTCTGTAGTTCATCACAAAAGTTCAACTTGTTTAAACTCTGCTGTTGCACATTAATTGTATGTTCACAAATAAAATTCAAAAGTTACTTCAACCTATCCCACTATCACCAACTAGTTCAACTTTCAACTATTTCTGGTGGTAGTTGGATAGGCTTTTTTAAAACTTACTCTGGATGACCTTGACATACTTTCCAAGCCCCAGTTATAACTGTTAAATTTCAGTTTTAAATTAACTCTTAATTCATGCCCAATTCTACTTCAAATTCAGGGCATATGCTCTCGCCATCTGCACCCCAGCATCTGACGCCATCTGCTCGAGCAGCTGCTCGGGCAGATGGCACGACTTCCGGCGCAGAAGTAACCAAAACACACTACTTTGGGTAGGCATCGAAATATTTGTCAGGTGATAATAAAGGTGTATTTGTTTTACCGTAATATGAACTTTGGAATCTCGCGTACATATCGTACAATATACTGTATTTCTTCTTAGTGAATGACACATTTAAATTGTCGTATGGAAAGAATTGTGAATTTAAATAAACTTTAATATTTTTCAAGTCACAATGATCAAATTGTCCTGCATGTTTAGTGATGTCGTCTCTTCTACCTGTTTGTAAACCAAATATAATATACCTGGCTCGTTCTACATAATTTGATGTTTTAACAGTCCAAGTGTGTCGATCCGTAGTAGGTAAACTGGGATGCTCATGGAATTCCCAACTCCTAAATGGAATAACAATATCACGATCGGCTTTTAATTTTCTTAAAAGTAGCATTCTATGCTCGTCAGCTAATTTAACATGTGGAACTCTCCATACAATTTTGTCTAATTTTAATTTCCATTCTAGGTTTGCATCAGTCGTATTATCTGCAGCTTTAATAATGTCTTTATCGTTAGAAGACCTCAACAAAACTAATTCTTGTTTAACGTTTAATATTATTTTCCTATAATCTTCAGCAAAACCAAGCAACAAACGTAATGGAATATGAAAATCAAAATATCCATTTGAATTTGGAGTGATCGTGTCAATTGTAGGTAATACCCATCCGGCAGGTTTAAGTAAATTGGTTTCATTGGGTGTTATAGATGTTAGTCCTTTTAAAGTCGTTGAAATACCTACTTTTTTAGTAGAATCAACTGTTACACCTGATATTTCATATCTAATTTCATCAAACAGGAAAGCCATAGGATTATTTATAAATGGAACTGTTGTACCAGCAGTAGTACCGTCCTTTTTAGTAACTTGTCCTTCAATATACAAGTAACTTTCACATGGTAGTGTGTAAATGTCTTGAATTTGTATGGGGATACGAATTTCATCGTTATTGTTTAATTTCGATGAAGTGTAAGGGTTGTGGGTGTGATATTCTTTTTCCCATAGGGTTTCGTCGAATGTTGGACCCTGCGCTATATCCAGTATATCCATAATCGGTTAATTTTAATCCAATTCTCTCTAAGAAACGAATGTTCTCGCGTGTTAACTCCTCCACAGCTGAAGAGCTACTAATGCGGTTTCCCGTAGGTTGTTCGCTTTTAAATGTTAAACCCATGATTTTGTATTAAAGTGTCGATTTTAAATGTAATCTAACCGTAATAGGCTCTTCTCTGAAGTCTACCAAGTTACCGTCTTGATCCAATACGCTCAACACGATGTCTGAAATGAAAGTGGTGTTCAACGGTAGATATACCAGGTTTTGTGGCTTTTCAACAATTTTAAATCCAGGTGGTACACTTGGGTAAAAAGTATGTATGATATGGGTGTTAGCCCCATCCCTGTAAGCTCCTTGTATAATGTTACAAGTTATGTCTATACTATTGACTTTTAATATTGTTACTGTTTTTTTACCGGAATGTGTTACATCTGGTCCTAAAATTGGCTCATCTTTGGAAAATCCCAATAAATCACCAATTGAGTTTGGTTGAGTAAAATCTATATAATATTTGGAAGTAATTTCAGCTTTCATCGTATTATTATTACCTTTTAATGTTATATTGTCTTTTCCCATTTTAGTTTGCAAAAATTCATTTATATGATCAATTTCATAAGAACCTGTGGGTAACCTGCACTCTTGTAAGTCTGTAAACTTCCCACTGGCATCTTTTCCCTTATAATAATGCAATACGTTATTTTTACCTTCCGTAACATTGGGAATAGAGTTGTAAGTAGTAAAATCTAATAGTGCCGCCTCCCAAAATCTTCCTTTTTGCAAGCGTAACGCTGGAAAAAGGATACTTCGTAAAGTTGACGATTTTCCTGTTAATGATACCGTATAGGAAGACATCTCAATAGTGACTGATACTTTTAGCTAGAAATTCCAAACATAAATGGCCGCATATTGAAGTATTATCAGGTTGTTCTCTTTTATAGTTATAATATATGTTTTTAGCAGATTTAAAGTAATTTTGAAGTTCTTTTGGTGGTGGCAGGTTACCGAAACTATCAAAATAATATACATTGCTGTTCAGTTTCTTATAACACACCCAATGGGTGCCGGGCCCTTCAGTATTATCCAAATTTACGATTCCAGTCTCATTTTTCCATATTTTCTTTGGTAAACTGTCCTTCATGAATACTCCGCGAAAAAATGGTATTTTTAAACAGGAAATATACCTAAATAATTCAACATTGGTCAACGCTTTATGTGGTATAACTAATTGATTTCTTTTATTTAATATGCACGATACGGTCTTAGGTATAGACCTGCCCCGTTTTTTACCATTGACCATATAGTCGGTTTTTTATTATTTTTCTTCGTAGAACGTCTTTTTAGTCTAATATTACCACCATGTTTCTTCATGGTTGATCCTTTTTTATTCCTACCCCTCCTTTTTCCACCTCCTACCGCTGTTTTAGCCTTCATACCTGCTGTTACCGCTAAAGCTGCTGCTTTTTCCGCAATACTGGCGTCACTAGACTTAACTCGTTGCCAAGCTATATTTGCTAGCTTTTTATCAGCGATTGACCTATTTTTTGAATCGGTAAATGTGGAATATGCGATATCGTGTTCTTTACAAGCCTGATCTAACTTATTTATGCCTGGATCACCTCTTTCCAGTCGTTTTTGCAATTTAGTTCCTGGTCCGCAATATTGATAACCTCCCGGTATGTGAAATTCGTATGGTAAAGCGTCTATTGCTCTATTTACGATAGATCCTACTGGAATACGATTTAAAGCTTTACTTAACAGAGAAACCGCTGTGGACGTGATACCGCCTCCTTTCCGTATAGTGTCTCGATATGGACTGGTGTAATGAAATGTCATGATTGTCTTTTATATTCGAAAAGCGTAACCTATGTGTTACCTCTATGACGGGTTGCACATAAATGAAGTCATTTATTGGGTTATTTAATTAAATATCAATATCACCCCAATCTGATGATCTAAACTTTTGCGTATTAGGGTTAATAAAATATTTATTAAATATTTCCCGTTTAATCCAATTACCTCTCTCGGATTCAGACACCCAATTACCATGTGTACGGGTTCCAATAAGATTGTATATATCAAATAATGCATTTCCTAAAACTTTAATAAGAAAATTAACAGTGACGGCATTATCTACATGTTCAGGGTCTTTAAGGTCTGTTATACGTTTATTATTACAAGTATACACTTTGCTATCCATTTGTGATAATGTGATAGCCTGTCCTACAGTTGCAGCATCATTTGCTTCTCTTCCTTGCGCCATGTTTGTTAGTTTTTTATTACTACATATAAAAAACGCATGGTAATTATTTGGATCTAGATGTACTGTTTGTCCTAAGGCAGCCGCGTCTCTATCTGCATGACCCCATGACACATTTGATAACCTTCCATACATGCAATCCCAAAAAGCGTTTTTGTATGTCAATAAATGAAATTTTTCATTACCTTGAATAAAGTCATCCCCTTGCTTTGATAATACTTCATCTCGTTTTGCAAATCCAGTTGTTTCTTGTTTTAAAGTCTCTTTCATTTGACCCACTGTTGCACCATCAGATGGTGCTGAACCATCTTTTAAATTCGCCAAACAATTGCCAAGACAATCGATAACTCCCACATCATGTATGACACAATGATCTTTTATATATTTGAGATTTACAGCATCATTTTCATTTTTTGGATAACCTATATCGTTAATAACAAATTTATAAAAAGAAAATCCATCTTTTGTCTTTTCAGGTATCAAGGAATGTAAATAGCGTCTATTTACGCTGTCTTTTGAATCTTTTGGGTCATCTACGTTGGATATACGTTTATTGTTAGCACTATACGTTTTCCCATTGAACTTTAACGTATTTTTTAATTCAGATGACAAATAACCTTTGTTTATTGCATCACCGTTTTGGTTTGGTTTACCAACGTTGATAATTCTATGATCTTCTGCGTCATATGTGTTATTTTGTAGTCTTAATGTTGGTGATATCCTTTCCTTTAATATTTTTAAATTTATTGCATCGTTTTCATCCGTAGGATCTTTTATGTTTTTTAACCTTTTATTACTCATATCATAATCTCCATCAGGTGTTTGTGGTAAACCAGCACTTCTTTTTAAACTATTCGCATAATATAATCCATCCGAGGAGTAACGTCCGAACTTGTCGACACTCATGGTGCAACTGAATAGTATTCTAGGGAGTACCGCATTTTTATGAGATTACCCCACGGTTTCGGAGTTCATCCACTAAAGCCACCCATTCGTTTTCCAATCCAGTATGACCCGCTTCTTTAGCTTCATGTATTAGTTTCATTCTATCCACCAATTTATTGATATTATTGTAATAAATCACATTTGTGTTATATAGTTTCTTCATTAAACCTGTACCCGTAACGGACTTACTTCTTTTTCTTCGTTCCTGAGCACTTACATCCAAAGTGGATGCCATAAATCTTCGTTTTACAGGTTTTCTTTGTGTTAACGGCATTGTTTGTCTTCTAGTTGGTATTAACTTGGATACAAATTCTTTATATTTTAAAGACTTAGATCTAAAAGGAGGCTGGTCAGGTAAATACTTTCTCCTATATGCATTTGTCTGTTCCAAAATATTTTTATATGCTTCCATGTCTTTTTCTTTCACTAACGATACTGAAGGCTTATTTTCAAATAATAATTCAAATAATCCTTTTGTGCCCTTATACCTTTGATCACCAATGACAATATTATCATGTTCGTCAACGTTTAACGGGCTATTACCTATCATTAAACCATCTTTTGTTAATCTCGCTCCATAACTATGGTAATTCTTATTAGGAATTGTTCCGAGTAACATTTTTACCATGTATTTCCTTCCTAAAGGTCCTTTGTTATGAATGTTTTCACCCAACAAGCTTATGTTTGACGGACCTTCCCTTGCTTCTTCTTCTTTTTCCTCTTCACTAGCAGTTGATACATCTTCATGTCCTCTTTTAGCTTTTACTTCATATAATTCTCTTATACCACTATAGTCTGGTGATTCTAGCTCTCTTTCGGGTTCTCCGCCGGTAAAACCACTATATGTAGAGGATTCCGGGTCTTCGTCACTAAAATCTTCTGATTTTACATTTTCTCTTTCAAACTTTGTAATAGGTGCAATTGCATCTCCTTCCAAAACGGGTTTAGCAAATTTTTTGTTTAATTGTTTCAAGGGTTCAGTAATAGGTTTAAAAGTAGATTCAAGAAATTTCTCCCTTTCGCTAATACCTAATTTTAATGCTCTGTTTTTATCCCGAATAGAATCACTAAGTGATTTTATTTCCTTTATTAACTTTTCTTGGTTAACCATGTTTGTAGCAAGACGTGTTGTACAACAATGAATGTTTTACATCATGATCAGTGTATTAGTATAAATTTATCAAATCCTATCCTGTATCGACCATTGTTTAGCGGTTGTTCCTTTATAATTGTTAAAAACCCATACTTTTCACCCCAAGCCTTTCCACACAACTCTTTAAATCGTTCAAATGGCATATCCGCACTTACATGGTCATAATATATGTGTTTTAGGTTGGTTTCATCCTGTTTAAATACAATTAACATGTTTGCATTGTCTCTAATGAGCTGTTTCGGTATTTTGCTGTAAGTTTGACCAATATAAATGCTATCTATGTTGTTATGTCGACCCATGGCGAAGTAATTCCTTATTGTATTTTGATTTTCACAAGATACATCGTCAAATATGAATACTGAGAATGGTGTAGCCTCTTGCGGTTGCATGACACTCTCGCTTGCGTTAAATCTAAAATATTTAACTTCAGGCACATTATTGAGTATTTGTTCCAATAACTGATATTTTGGTTGTTGTAGTGACTTTGAAAATACATATAAATTATTAAAACGTAAGCCTTTAGGGTTTGTAATCAAATTGAATACTACATTTGTTTTTCCACAATTGGAAGGACCGGTAACTAGACAACGAACCGTGTTTGGTAACAAAACACCATGTTTCCCCGTATTGAATTGAGAACCATCCACTGTGAGTTCATCTATATTATTAATAGTAAAATTGTCTTTTTGCGGTATTATCTCCATCCTTTGTGATGGTTCAACCCAAAATGATGCTCTATCGTTATATTAGATCCTTTTTAGGTATCCATGAATCTTCCGTCTTATTAAATCCTAACCATCGTACTTTAACCTTATCTTTTTTCCGTTGCAACACCTTTTCAACTAAATATACATCACCTACTGTTGACTTTAACATTTCATGTCCATAAAACCCTCCTTCCAGCAATTGTCCTTTATTATCTTTTAAAATGTAAGTTTCTGGTATTGTAGGTTGCACCTTAAATACGGTAAATACCTCATTTGTCCAGTTTGGAAGATATCTTTTACTAAATACACCTTTGTATTTGCTTATTCGCACTTTATCACCAACATTAAACCTTTTAGGCTTCAGTTTTTCAATTTTTGGTTTAGTATTCATTTTTATACGTTTTAATACAAGTTTTTCATTTTTATTAGTCACTTGGCTTGGTTTCATACCGATAGTTCTATGAAACTTGTTATTGTAATCGCTTATAAATTTTGGTAACATATCAATCCATACGTGTGATCCTCTGTTGGAAAACATCTTATACATGGCACCTTTTAAAGTTCTCTTAAATCTTTCAATTATTGATGCTTTTACATCTGAATTAGTTGAGTAATGGTTAATGTTATGTTTTTTCATTAAATTTGCAAATTCCTTATTAAAATATTCTTTTCCATCATCAGTTTGTAAATGTTTTATAGTATGTTTGTCTCTTTGTATAGCTGTTTCCATTGCTTTTGTAACACTTTTGCCACTTTTATCTTTTAGTGGTAAAGCATCTGCCATTTTTTAAAAACAATTAATAATAGTCAATATGTATTTAAATCCTCTATTTTGTTTACTGTAAGGAATCATTTCGATTAAATCCGCTTGATATAAATCATTTATTCCTTTTATCACTGTATTTCTTCGCGGAAACTTTCTTCTTGCAGGTTTATGAAGCTCGTTGACAATTTCTTGCTTCAAGTTCTTCATATTGCAGGTTTGAATGTTTCATGTATCACATGTATAATCACAATGAATGTTGTCTTAAATATTCACATGATTTATATAGGTCAAGGTCACCCAAACTTGTGTAAAAAAATGGGGAACACGGCGTTGGACTTGCCGTGTTCCCCATTTTTTTACGGAAGGAGAAAGGAATAAGGTCGAAGTTGTAGAAGGACGAAGAATAGGTTACTAGTTGATAGGGTTTAGAGAGTAGTGGCCGAAAGGAAGAGTATGGATTTTATCCGGCATAATATGCCTTTTATCATCTTGAGCTGATAGTGCTCTTTTAACTTCAGTGACACTGTAGACCTCATGTTTAAAGCTTCTGATAGTGTTGAACGTTGCAGACATTGTAGAATCTTCAAACAAGCAGGTCTTGTAATGGTCAAATGTCACATGTTTCTTTAAGTATGATGTTTTGACTCCTTTAGCTTTCTTCACTGTCGGTATGTCATTTTCCATATACATCTTGAAGGAATATAATTTGGACATCAGCGCAACTATTTCCTCCAAAGGCATTCCATTTGCTTCATCTTTAAATTTTCCAATTACTTTTTTATTCTTTTCATTATAATTTGGATGGTTCTTTGGATAGTCAGAGAAGTCAAAGTCGTCTTTGTATGGGAAACTCCTTAGATCTTCATACATGTCCAAAGTCTTTATCCAGTAGATGAACGCGTCGGTATCCATGTATGCAACTCCAATGTTGTCTCTTCCGTAGTGTTTAACCATTTTGTTGTAATGGAAATCATACATCAGAGTTTTACTTATATCCAAAATCGACATTCCAATGTAGAACGGACGATCCATCACTATTGTTGTTTTATTCATACTGACAGCAACTAGATTTTCGTTTATAATCATTGATGTTCCGAAATTTGGTTTTTGCACTAATTTTTCCAATTTCCTAGGATCACTTACTAATTTTACAATTTTGTGTTTTCTCTTGTTCTCCAAGGTCTTCCCAAAGATGGCGTTGTTCATTAATTTGTAGAAGTCCTTTTCAAATGCTGTTGTCGCTGCAGCTCTTCTTGTAGTGTTGGAATCGATATATGGTTTCAACCAACAAGACTGGGTGAATTCAATTGCTCTGTGAATTTTCACTATACGTAGGCCCAATTCAAGTGCTTGTTGAACTACCCAGTAGTGTGCCACATATCGACTCTTATTCTCCAAGGTCATCATCAGCTTGGGCCATCTTCCTGTCGGTGAAACTTCAGTCTTGGCTAGGAGAGGCAGGTCGTAATGATGGTCGTGAAGGTGTTCTGGATATTCAAAATCACAGTCCAAAATATAGCCTGTTTGGCCATCTTTTGGAATCCGTGATATGTCACCGATGGTGGTCGGGTCAATCCACTTGAAGTCTGCGTAGGGAAGTGGATTTGACATCGCCCAACCATAGAGGTTGTTCGCATCAAAATATCCAAGGTAGAGTGATGGTTGTTGCTCGTCGAAGTTGGGGATATACTTGTTGTTGGCCTTAACATGTCTTGTCACAGCTTGAGTCAAACCACCTCGTACACCTGATTCGATCATGAGGACCATATCGATGTCTGTGAGAAGCTCCAATCGGCAGTTAGTTGACTTGAGCATAGCTTGCCATGCTAATCCAGGGGATGTATACGAGTGTAAAGGATCCAATCCGTATGCTGAGAAACAGGTGTTCCGAAATTCTTCCATCACATCGCACAGCAGAGTTACATCCAATTTTATATAAAAATCAGAATATTCCCCTAAAGTTTGAATGTTTAGTTGGTTCCAAACATTACACGCATGATTGTAGTCTTCAACGGAGATTTCACTTTCATTTAATTTGCTATTGAAGGCTTCAATCGGTGGTAGACTGGTTTCTTCAAACTTTTCTGTGGAAGTTATATAATCATAGGGGAAAACTCCTTTTCGTAATACTAAGTCCAATTTATCTTCAGGTACAATTTTGCTGGTTTCTTTTAGATCTTCTCTTCTTAGGTTCTCAGACAATTTGCTCAAACTAGATGACATAAATCTATAAGAGTCTACGAAGCGAAGTTTAATTTTACCAACTGTTTTTGAAAAACTGATGTACTTCTCCAATGTTTCAGCTAATACTTCGATTTTTCCATCATCTCGTCCTAACTCTGGGATAATGAAGTGGGAGTCATAGCCGCTAAGATTGTGTAACACGACAGGAATAAATTGAGGCAGTTTGTAATTTATATTGCATGAATTACAAGCAGGTCCTCTGTATAACCCTGTGAGGTGATCATGATCTCTTACTTTTTGATTTTCTTCACTGAAGCTCTTCTTGCATAGATAACATCTTGTTGCCGAAATGTATTCTTCTTGTTGATTTTGGTTCAAAGGTTTCATGGGTAAAACATTACCGTATAAGCGTTCCGCCTTTTCAGCAATGTCATACAACTGGTCTACAAAATACTTAGCAGCTTCTTCCCCACGGTAGAGTATCGGAGTGGATGTTAAGCCATAGTCTTGCAATTGTTCTTCAGGTAAAGTAGATTTCACCAATAAGCAAAAACTGTTAGGTTGATGCAATTGATATTTGGTTCTTCTAGTTACTTCACCATCCGAAAGTTCCTGCGGCACTAACGTGGATTCAAAGTCAGCGTAGATAACTAGTGGAATCCGGTATTGGTGAACTGTTTTATTGAACTGGACAAATGCTCTAGATGGTGGTGGCAGACTAATCTTCACTTCATAGTTGTCATTACAAAGCCGCTGGTGTTCCGACAACCACTCCGATCCTCCACGTCTCAAGTCTTTATTTGTGAAACAAAAGCATCTCTTACATACTGTTACTCTAATTTTCTTTTTAGTCACTTGTCGTCCAACCAAAGTTTCAAAGTTCTTGATGTAAACATAATGTGATATTTCACCTTTGGTCAATAGCGGCAAATCTGTATGATTTTGACGTTCAGTCTTTGTAACTCGTAACGGGTATACGTTATTTGATTCGTCTAAACCAAACACATTAACTGAAACTCCTGGGTTTTTTCTTTCAAATTTAGCAACATCATTAAGACTAACAGGATACGACATACCTTGGAAGTTATAGCGGTGTTGAACAGCTTCGTATGCTATGCTAGGTCTACAGGCATTAGGTTCCACATATTTTGCTAACATTGCATACCGGAAACATTCATTATCCTCATTTTTCACATTGATACATGATCTTGTATCTCGGATCACCTTTGGTAGAGGGATAAAGCTGCTACCCCTCATACCATATCCATGCTTGTGAACCCTCACATCCATACCTTCAATCGATGATAGCGTCCAGCCGGATCCTCTTCCTTCATGTTCTTGAAGTTTCACTAGCAGTTCAACCAAACATTCTTCTAATATTTCGTTGATATCAGATGTGGTTGTAAGGGTTCGGTTTTTAGCAATGAATGCTCTCGGTGAGTTTTCACCATCGGTATTAGTAAACATAGCCTCCAACACCAATCCAAATTTAATAAAGTTCAATCTTGCCAATTCTTCCATCAATGTTTTTACAACTAGATTTTTAGCTTGGGTTATAAAGTTTTCCAATTCCAATTGAACATTATTAATTTTGAAATGAGTTACAACTGGTCCTGGCAAGGCTGTGGTGCACAGTTGTCTTATATCTTCCACTTCTTCTGTATCCTCTTCTTCCATATCCTCTTCTTGGGTACGCAGTTGTTTTACATCTTCCACTTTTTTTTCTTCCATTTCCTTTTCAATAAATCCTCCAGCTGTAGATGGTCCAGCTCCGGCAAATTGAATAACACTTGGTCTTCTTCTTTGCATTGACTGTAAATAGCTAGCCCAGTCCTCCTGCTTCTGGGGTTTTTCCAAAAACCGATCAATCGCATCCAAGTCTTCTTCACTTACTACAATCTCTTCTTTTCTGTCCTCTTCACGATGCAATTCTCGGTGTAACTGTAGATAGCTATCACAGTCGTCCATCTGCTTCTGGTAGTTTTCCAATAACCGATCAAACGCATCCAAGTCTTCTTCACTTACAACAATCTTTTCTTTTCTGTTCTCTTCATGATGCAATTCTCGGTGTAAAACAAAGATATCTTCATCTTGGAAAAACTCACCACAAATATCGCAAAGAGCCATTTTTTTACAGTTTGGCTTTGAGTATGCACTCGGTGAATGTCCAAGCAATAATGAGCGGCGCGCTCAACCAGGTGTCTTTATACCCGAGGTTGAAGGGTGGGGGAAGGTGACGTCATATACATCCGGTTTATCAATCATTTAGTAAATTTGGCTTTTAAACACCCATTTTCAATATATTCTTCAACAGGCTTGATAAACCAATAATGTTTGGTCTAAATCCACTACTTTGTACAAGTTTTTTCAAAGATGTCTGTTTGAGCAAGTTTATATGGGTCAAGGTCATTTGGAATTATTATTTTCAGAGGGATAGAGCACTAAGCAGCATCAATTACTACAAAGTGCTCTATCCCCCGCTCACATTTTTTGTTTTAATTTCTTACAAAGGTGAAATACCACCGGTATTACCTCCAGAATAGGAAAAATTCTGTTGCGATGGAGCGATGGAAGTGGTGTATCCAATCCAATTGGTTTGCCATTTTTATACCCCCACCAACTATGCATTTATGTGGGTCAAGGTCGCGTAAAGATACCCTTTGAGCGGGGGATAAACCACTAAGCAGCATGCTAGTCCATTGCCGCAAAGTGATCTATCCCCCGCTCTGTTCTACAAAACCTCAATCAAGTCCAAGTTCAAGTCCTAGTTTAACACTTGGTTGGGAGAATTACATTAGTTTGATGCTTATTTCTACCGTTACACTTGCTCCATTCTCAAAAAGATATAAATAATATAATCCTGGATACTGTTTTGTTTCACGTCCTGCATGTTCCTTAATAAAGTCAAAAGCCAATCTTTTTGAATATTCATTATGAAACACTTCTCTCACACAAACAAGAATTTTTTCTTCCACCAATTTTAGTTGAATTGATGATAGTTTGCTTACATCATCCTTGTCTATCAGGGGTAGCTTGTAGGTAAAAGTATTTGGCGGTAGTTTTCGCGTTCTGTCAAGTAAACAACAAAATTTTTTATACAATTTCTTCTCATTGTCTGTAATACTATTAATACCAATCAGATTATAGTACGAAGGTTTATAAGGTATACGACGAGACATTTTTGGTCACCGGTCTTCTTAAGAATGAGCTCCTGGACAGCCACTTCCAACGAAAGGTGGAGCATGAATGAGAAGTGCGTGCAACCTGACCGCCTTATATCCCCACCAGCCAAGGGCGACCCCGCCCTGGGGAGGGGGGGGGTCACTTCTCGTCCGGAGCAAAAAACTTTTTGGTCAAGGTCAAAAATTTTTTCGAAAAAAAAGTTTAAAGGGAGGGGGAGGGGGTGGGGGTGGGGGAGGGGGTGGGGGAGGGGGTGGGGGTGGGGGTGGGGGGGGGGTTAATTAAAGAAATAAACCCTTATAGGCGTTCTTATGTTGCCATCGCTATAGTCTCCGAAAAGATACAACTATGGGGAACTCCAGACTTGTGTGTTTGTAATACCTACCAGTTAAAATCCAAAGAGAAATAATATTTGGTTCAAGGTCACGCGAAACTTTTAAAAAAATACGCCCCACACCCCCCTATGGGGGTGTGGGGCACTTGGGTTGTCATCGCTGTAGCCTCCGAAGAGACCCAACTATGACAACAGGCAACATCCAATGTCGTCTAACCTTCACCACGCAAGACTTAAGCATTTACTGCATTGCTAACAAATAACTTTTCCAATAGCTAACAAAAAGTCATTTACATAATTTTGAAAGAGGTTGAGGAGAGCCCTAGTGGCTTATGTCCCCGGTCCGAGTGCAGAGGCCATCGGCTCATTACCCCCGTATAAGCGTACAAACGGACCAACTCCAATTTCTCAGCCGCATTGAAGCATGCATGAGTGGAGCCTAACAATTATAAAAAGTGGTTTACACGGGGGCCTACTCCCGTTCCCTATCTTTAATATTTAATATTTAAGTTCAGCAATGCAGTAAATTTATATAAGTTCTTACTAGGTCAAGGCCATACGAACATTAAAAAATTTCGGCCCCCGTACATCCATGGCGAACCACGAATGTTCGGGGGCCTTGGGGACAAAAGAACACAAATAGCTAACAAAGTTTCATTTACATAATTTTGAGTTTCCGGAAGGGAAACTAACTGAGGACGCCCTAGTGGCTTACGTCCTCGGTCCGAGTGCAGAGGCCATCGGCTCATTACCCCCATATAGGCGTACAAACGGACCAACTCCTATTTCTCAGCCGCATTGAAGCATGCATGAGAGGAGCCTAACAATTATACAAAAGTAACTTTACACGGGGGCCTACTCCCGTTCCCTGTCTTTACGATTTACTTTGAGCATTGCAAAAGCTCAAGGGGGAAATGCTACAACAAGCGTATACACTTTAGAAAAATATAACACACTTACAACACACAATTGAGCTCAACGTAGTCAATGCTGGAACAAGCACATACACATTAAACACATATGACAAACAAGACACAAAGGATAAAAGACACACACAGGAGACATAGGGTACAAGTAAAACACTGTAATATAGAACAATTCGCAATACCTAAACGCAAGCGCAATATCTTACAACTAATACAAGTCTTAAAGTTAGAGTAGACTTCGCTAAACACTGAAGGCGCCATTCAATGTTTAGTGATGCCTATGGCGGTCCGTCCCGATCGTTCACGTTCAACGCGCGGGAGCGGACTGCGAGCCGGCTCTGGCTGGGCCCCCTTATATCCCCACCGGGGCTGCCACGCCCAGGATATCAGGGGTGGGGGAGGGGGGGGGAGGGGGTGGGGGAGGGGGTGGGGGAGGGGGTGGGGGAGGGGGGGGGGAGGACACTTCTCGTCCGGAGCAAAAAACTTTTTGGTCAAGGTCAAAAAAATTTTCGAAAAAAAAGTTCGGGGGGGGGGGGTGGGGGAGGGGGAGAGGGGGGGGGGTTAGTGGGTCAAGGTCACCCACAACCCTTCCACTCTAAGTGTTGGCTATACCCCCACCACAACCGAGTCCCTAGGCTGCACAACACCGCTCCGCCAGTATGTCTCCGGCTTCCATGCGATGCGTCTCGCTGTTCTCCAACTCTCTATATGTAAGTATTTTTACAAGTTTTGAATCTAGGTCACTTCACTTTGTAACAATATCGACTTGTGGTATTTCAGTATTTTAACTCAAGGTCACCACACTTTAACTCTGAGACTGCATCAACTTGTATTATTTCTGTGTTTTGACTCAAGGTCATCACACTTTAACTCTGGGACGGGATCGACTTGTAGTATTTCTGTGTTTTGACTCAAGGTCACCACACTTTAACTCTGGGACGGGATCGACTTGTAGTATTTCTGTGTTTTCACTCAAGGTCATCACACTTTAACATGTAACTTTAAGGTAGCACCAAAACGGTGCTACCCGGCTTGACATTTTCAAGTTTCCCAGGGTCATCACAGTTCCCCCACCACTTCCCATATACCTAGAGTGCGCAGGGCCGGACAGTCAGTCGCTCGGTGTCTGTCGTAGGGTACGCATCGCGGTTGCAGAAATGGTCGAATGGGGGCTTTTGGGTCAAGGTCACCCGAGCGGTGTCACATGACGGTTTAGGCAGAGTCACGTTGCAAACTTCAAGTTTCCTCAGCACTTTTGCTGTTTCTCATCGCAAATTCGCTCCAAGTCGTCAAGGTCATGGTAGCTGTGACTGAAACTCGGAGCGTAGTGCGAGAAACAGTAAAAGTGCCTAAAAAATTTTAGGTTTCAGCGTGACCTTGACCTTTGTGACATCGATGACGTCATTTTGGTGACGTAGGGGGTGATGACGTCATCAGCACGTCATTTCTGTGACGTCATGGGTGTGACGTCATGGATGTGACGTCATTGGTGATGACGTCATCGATGATGCAATCGATGACGTCATCGATGAGGTCATTGACCTCGATGACGTCATCGATGACGTCATCCCTCAGGTGACCTTGAACTGTTCCAAAAGCCCCCATTCCCCACTACTCCTAAACCGTCATGTGACACCGCTCGGGTGACCTTGAACTGGCCCAGAAGCCCCCATTCGACCATTACTGCAACTGCGATGCGCACCCTACGACAGACACCGAGCGACTGACTGTCCGACCACGCGCACTCTAGGTATATTGGCTCGAGAGACTAAGAGTCTAAACCGTCAGGAATGGGAGTAACTAACTGAACTTTGTAAGGAAAAGTCATTTCTTCCAACATTCTAAACAAATCTTCATCAGTAAAACTTACATTAGCCTGTTTGGTATAAAACTTAGGGTGTCCGCGCAACAGTTTTCGCCACTTAACTAAAGTAGAAACCCGCTTGACCTTGAGTGGTGGACACTGAGCAACTAATAAGGACTTAACACGGCTAAGTTTCTTACCCAAATTGTCCCGCGACATGGCCTCCCCTCACAAAAGTTCGCACAATACTGAAAGACTGTTGGTAGCGTATGAGGCAAGGCAAAAGCGGTGGGGGAAACAGCAGGAGTGGGGGAAGGTCACAGTGGTGGGGAAGGTGAGGTTGTACGCTGGAGTATCGCATCACTTCACCATGAGCTGTCCTACAGTCAACACGCTGTTCTCTCGGTCCGAGTTGGCACTAGAAGAAACATTCCTGTACAACCTATGCTGTGAGGGTCGAGGAAGCAAAGTCAAAGTGGAGGTTTTGTCAAACTCTAAGATGAAGAGTCTTCTAAATAAACTAATTGTAACCCTGCAATCTCCAATAACTTAAAAGAAATACCATTTTATAAAGCGACATCTCACTCTCTGGCAAAACGAATTGTAAATGGAAAAGATCATAGTAAAATTAATTTAAAAATAGGACCGGACACTCATGGCGATACTATGTGGCGTGCAAACGCCACCCTAAACATTACAAGTTAGGTTATTGAGCACCTCTGGTACGATAACCGACGTGCTAGAGTTAAAGTGTGATGACCTTGAGCCAAAACACTGAAATACTACAAGTCGATATCGTTCCAGAGTTAAAGTGTAATGACCTTGAGACAAAACTTGTAAAGAGACTTACATATATAGAGTAGGAGAACAGCGAGGCGTACCGCATGGAAGCCGGAGACATACTGGCTAGTGATGGGCGATTCGCGAACGAGTCGTTCAAATTGAACGAATCAACGGGTGAATCAAACGAATCATGACTCAATTTCTAAAAGAGCCGATTCGTGCCGCGAATCAATTGCAGAATGTTTCTTGCTCGCTTTCTGGTGGTTCGGTTCGTTTCGTTCGCGAACCAAATGAGAATACTGTATAGTGTTGTCGTTGTCATTGGTTCGCGAATCGTGATTCAATTGTGTACATCCACAACGCTAGGTGGGTTAAGAGGGGGGGGAGGGGGGGGGGATAGTTGAAGGAGAAGGAAGAGAGAAGTAGAGAATAGCTGATAGACGAAGCTCTAGACGCTCGCTCATTGGTTATATTTTTGGGCGGGATGTTTTGGTGAGGTCCCATAGTTCTGTTCGAATCTGTCACCTTCTCTGTTTCTTTAAACGACTTATTTACCGCAAAAACCGATTCGCGAATCGGTAATGTGTTCCATATTTTGACAACATATTGATATAACTTATAGTTCGGTTCGCGAATCAATAAGCTAAACGGCTTTAACTGATTAATTTATCCCACATCTTTGAAATTAATGGATCCGTTATAAAATAACTAAAGTAAATTACTGTTAATAGAATACATATGCTGATTACTCTCATAATTTATAATTCTATAACTCTGGTTTAAACAACAAAATAAAAATATTATTGGTGAGAGGGGGAGACTCTACAGTGGGAGAAGGTCAGTGTTAAAAATAGGACAGACAATGTATTTTATTTTTACCCAAAACATTGTGCTTCTAGACAACAGTGGTTATTACACAGGAATATTTTTCAGTTAATAATTGCTGTTTATAATGTCAACAGAGTGAATACACCCTAAATATAAGGCCAGAAATAATTTCTTAAAATAATTTTTGTTTCCATAAAATGTTTACAATGTTAAGTTGATAGTAAATTAATTTAATGCAGTGTGGACTGGGGAGTGAGGGGCGAGGAGGGGTGAAGAGCGGGACAGACGGAAGAGACAAATCGCAAATAGGTCAAGTTCGACGACCTTGGGTACAATAAGCATGACAGCTGAGCAGAAATGTCAGCTGATCAGTCGACATGTTCTTATATTGGCTCTTTACTTCCTCTTCACTTTCATTTCGCGCGGAAGTTTTAGCGTCTGCGCATGCGCATCATAACACAGGTCTTTGCTTATTTTGTTTCGTGAATCGAAACCAATTTGTATATGAACTATCGGTTCGCAAATCGAACATTGACGCTGGACATGTATTTAAGGGGAAAGACAGAATCAAATAATCGATTACAACCGATTCTATATTGGGGTTAGGAAGCAAGGAGAACCTGTTGATTTTAATACAATCGGTTCGCGAATCGATTATACGTCTGACATGTATTGTAGGGTAGGGGGAGCGTCCAATAACCGTTTGCGTTTGCAACCGATTTCGTATGTTTAAATAGCACGGAGAAACAACTGAATCAAATGAACGAAATGAATCGGTTCAATTTTCGATTCTTTGAAATTGAGTGATTCATACGAATCGATTCACCAAGAAGAGCCGTTTTGCCCATCACTAATACTGGCGGAGCGGTGTTGCGCAGCCTAGGGACTCGGTTGTGGTGGGGGTATAGTCAACACTTAGAGTAGAAGTGTAGTGGGTTACCTTGACCCCTCCCCCCGGCTGAAAAGATGGCCTGAATTAGGCCTATGTCGCAAATGTACTCAGTGTGGTAGGGGTCAAAGGTCAGTTTTCTGTCGCTCCGCTCGGGGCTACAACTACAGCTCGATTAAAAGTTGGTGGCATGTGATTTAAGCGTCACGTAATTTGGATGACAGTGACTTTGAAATAACCCGTAATTCACAAAAGTACTAATTCAGTGTATTGTAAAAAATTAATAGTACCTAAAATTAATTTTATGGGTTAAAATAGTTCACGCTTTTGTTTCCTAAACTATGAACGAATCAAGTTTTTCAATGTTAATTTTGTGCTCGGTTTTATACTTTTAAAACCAATTCTACTATCAAAAAAGTCGGTATGTAAATAAATAAAACTAAATATAAAAAAACATAACTAAATAAATAAGATAGACGCCCAACATAAGAAGACTTACAAAGACTTTTAATTGTAATTGAGGCTATTGCTTTCACTTGCAAAATAAGAACTGCTTTTTTATTTCGTTCATCATACTCTATCAGCGAAATTTCATTCAATTTAATACATCTTTGGTCCTATAAACTTGGAAATGGGCTTGTAAGGTTTAATACAAAATAAAGATTTGTCAATTTAGATTTTTAACAACATTAAAAAATCTAAAATTGCAACATTTAGAAAATTATTGAAGATATATTTTATTTTTCAAGCTCGAGCGGTCAAATGGTTGTTCCTATTAAAAACCTGTTAGAAACTCTAAAATGGGGAATTGAAAAATCTGCAATTTGGGTACATTGACTTTTTGTCGTATCTTTACTTGTCAACCCTCTAAACCTCTTTTAATAGCTCCTAAATTGAGGGTTTTCTCATTTTGAGATATATTTTAATAAATAACTTCGCTATTATGGCACGTAGACTCTCAATATGTTATACTCGGTCATAGTATGCCGGGAATATAAAAAATAAGGTTTAAAGTAAATTGAAGAAACTACAATTCTGGGTTTCAAAAATGACTATGTTGATGTCTTTTAGAAATATTAATGACTGTGCTTTCAGATTTTGAGCTGTAGCGACCAATCGGTTGGTCCTATAAAAATATGAAAGTATGTTCTTGAAACATGTCCAAGCAGACTAAATGTTTGGACCAGTAAACCTTTGTTCTATGTCCCTCCGTTAAGAGTCATCCTCGCCCTTGAAAAAATATACTGAAAACATGCCTCCGTATTCCTCTATTTTTGACGGTCTTTTTGGATACTTATTGATAAAATTTATTTTATATTTGAGATTAAGGTTAGATCTAGGTACCTCATACCTGCTATATGAGTAAAAATTAATAGTATAAGTACAAACAAATCTTAAAATCTAGTTAATTTGCGACGTCACAGAGTGTACTATTTTTAGTATATTTTTTTCAAAATTTTGAGCTATAAGGACCGAATACAACTATTCACATAAACACTTGCTTAGTTTAAAGAAAATCGGTTGAAAACGGAGTCCGAAACAGGGGAATAAAATACCATGTTTTGCATAAAAGCCCTATAGTTAACATTGCCGACTGCGCAACAATGGGCACTAGCCCAAAGGTGAAGATGACTCTTAACCCTCAAACCCGGATTCTATGACATTTTCTATTGAATACTTAATGATTTATTTTGAAATTTTCATCTCTAGTGAACAAACTGTTGGTCCTATCAAAGAATCTGAGTGGTTTTATTAGCGAATTTCCCTATAGGGAATACGCTATTACGGTAGTAGCCATGGTAAGACCTAAGCCCGGGACCATGTTACTTTTTCGTTTTGAGGTCCCCAGAAGCCAAAAACACCATTCGTTCATTTTCATATATATACTCGTATATATATATCTATATATCTATGTGTCCGTTGTACTGATAACTTTTGACAGCGACCTCCGATTTTGATGAAATTTATTTTGAAGGTGTAAGACCAGATCTATTTTCATGAGTTCGCGAACCAGCATGATCGGGTTATGGGAACGGGGTTTTATGGGGTTTCAAAGGGGTCAAAAATGGGTTTTTGGCATTTTTGAAACTTAATTTTTAAAATTCAACAATTTTACCAAAACCATTTAAAAGAGCTTAAAAAACAAAAAATTTAGTATTTTGAATTTTTAACTTGGCTTTACAGGTTACGGAGAAAAACTAAAAATAGGTTTCCAACGTTAATCTTATGGGAAATCAACAAAACCCTGTATCTCGCTTATTTATTGGAATAATTTGATAAAATTTGGTATGTACATTTACTAGGTAGGGGTTAACTGATATTTGCTTAAAACACCCATATGGCGGCAAACCTACATACTCACCCCCATGGGGCTTATGGGGAAAATTTAAGTGCCGCATATTGATACAATTTGATATTTACCTTACCTAACTATTTAATTTTTTAACAAAAAAACAAATTTTCTAACAACATGCAATGGCAGCAAACCTACATACAGTACTTGACAAATCAGTATAGTATTCCTATGGTGTTTATGGGGAAAATATAAAATCTCAAGATCCTTTGGAAATTCGCAGAGTATGCAGGTCTGCTGCGACGGGGGTATTGAAAGTTCATGTAACGGCCTTCAACTTTGATACTATGACTTTTTGTCCTATATCCCACATTTAGAAGTAAAAAGCGATGATACTGATATTTTTTTCAATCGGATTCCAAATTGAAAATTGTACTAGGTTGCATACCTTTACGTCCAAATAGTTCCTGTTTAGTCTCTTAACTATGTATACATTTGTATCAGGATTAAAATCCCATCTTCAGGTCAATACGATAAACGTTAAAAATTCATCAATAATGAGTGGTCAAAGATTAATTTTTTTAAACACACATACACAGTTCAACATACGAAATTTAGAATTTTCACAATAAATTAACACAATTAACACATGTACATGCCGGCCGGCATATATGTACGCATACCATGTTTTGCATAACATGGTGCGTAACATGGTGGACCATTGGGTCCACGACTTCCAAATTGGAGTTTTAGTAACCAGACGTTTGGGCCATTGGAAGAATTCGTGGTATTTCATTGATATATATTACAAATAACTACAAATTTGGTTTGTATCTTTTCCGGTATGACCCCTCCTTAAAATATATAAAAAATTGGAATTTTTAAAACAATTTTTACATTAGGTAAATGAAATTCAAAACTAATAATTAAGGCTTTAACCAATTCAGGGGATGACTTAAGGGGGCATGGGGGCAGAGCCGCTATTGAGCCGCAGGCGAGTTTATTTATACTGTCATAATTATATTTTATTTACGTAATATAATGAATGCCCTAAGGGGCAAACTGATATTTTTAAAACGAAAAATATCTTAAAGTCAGCAAAACAGTTTTGATGTATTAGGATTTTAAAAATTTATGTTATATTCCAGTATAGTAATTGTTACTCATGCTTTTCATATCGAAGTCTTTTGAAAACTATCTTGTTCGATATTTTGAATTATGATAAATACACAAAAAATACATTTAACTAAAATCTAAAAATATTATTTAACTGTTTCTAAAATATATTATTTTTGCTAAACAAAGGCCAAACTGAAATATGAGAGAGAAATTAAAACAATTAATAGAATAAACAAATTTGCAGGGAGTAATTATTTATACAATTATACTTGTACAGATGCTTGTATTCCGTACGCAGTCTGCAAAATATTTACAAATGAGAAATAATGTATTTTTAACTTGAAAAAATATCCAACAAAAATATCAAAAAACGAGATAAAAATACACTTGCTAGAAAAATTTGATAACTTACATAGTTAAACCGAGGGTGTGAAAGGTATTGAGTAAACGTATCAGTAATTTTGTTTTAAAAATTTGGCAATGGCGTTAACATTCAAGAAGAACGACTCAAAATACTCGTCGCAGGGAGGCTTGTCGTAGGTGTTAATTTGGGCACACAATGTAAGCTGCTGGGCCCTCCCCTCTCCAACCCTTCCCACCTCTCCCACTGTCCCTCTACAGCCCCATCATCAAAAAATACATTCACACGCACGACTATGTTAATGTAAACTGAGAAACTTGCTCCATTAACAATGAATAAAGTAAATACGATGACTTTCTATGAAACTAACCTGAAGTCTTTTTATATTAAAAACTAAAGGCTTTGAAAGAAGGAATTATTTAATTGGAACAAATTTTCCTGTAGCTTGTTTCCGAAAATAGTGACTATAAAAGAAAACCTTCTTGAACTATCCTAATTATAATTACAATTTGATCGCTGACCTTTGAAGGATGTAAACCATAATTATTAGGCATTAAAAAATCAATACAACTAAAATAATTTTTCAATAGCTGTAAAACATTCAATAAATCAAATAAATCTATTCTTGTACTTAACATTTATAATACACTAATATTTTTTACATTATTTAGCCTGAGCTCACTACTTATATTTTGTAAGTTATTGCCCAAGCTTCAAACATGAAAATATGTTATAGATAAATCCAAGGCTCGAGTGGGGAAGTAGGAGGAAGTTGAGGAACTCTGGAAAGCTGTTAAGTCTTCAGAGCTTTGGGGATAAATTCTTAGTGTGTTATTTCGATATAGTTAATATTTCTTATTTTAACTCACGTATTCTATGAACACTACTATGTTTGTATGGGTTGATTTAAGGAATCAGTAACTTGGCAGGTGCTTCTAAAACCTACTAAATATGTCTTTAAAAATAATTTTTTTGAATTACAAATTTTGATTGTGAATTTGTTGCCAGTTTTAAAAATAAAACAAATTTATTGGAAGAATTTAATCTTATAAATATTACCGTTGTATTTTTTGGAGCTATTGCTCTGATATTATCAATTGAATAATTGCTCTTTTTCAGAGGAGCTGCATATATATATATATATATATATATATATATATATATATATATATATATATATATATATATATATATATACAAGTAAATTAATTCGATGGCCCTTAAACACGATAACTTCTTGGAATGTATCTGTTTAAATGTTTAATGTTGCCAGTTAGCTTTTAATACTTCAAATTTGCCTGGTTCAATTTTTTTATTAATTGTTAGTACAGTCGGTATTATGGAAATAAGGCGAACACGATGAAATGTATAACACAGGAGTACATAAAAAACGACTTTCGCCATTTGACAGTCTTCAACTGGACAGTCGATAAAATATGTAACAGGTCCGTTTTGCCTTGTACTGTTCCTTTACTCGGTGACTTGACACGTTTACAAGGCTGTATAATAAGGTTATGTGAATGGCGGGTCCTTGCATATCAGCCAAAAAACACACTTTAAGTAATGGTTCAAAATTAGGCATGGGCGTGTATGTTGGAAAACAGTAAAAATCTGTTGTTCCTAACTCTGTTAACGAATATTTGTAGAGGAATAAAGGCAATACTCTGTGATTAACATTTTATGACGTCATTCCCACGTTTACACAAATATAATCGATTTTACATCAAACGAACCGGCCGAAAATATGTAATTACAAATACAATCACTAACATACCCTTTGTTTTCATTGTTTGAATTCTGCTTTATTCATCAGGAAATGATTAAGGAATATTAAGGAAAAGGTTTTATTTACTTTGTTTAAGTAAAGAAAATTTTAGTTTTTGAAAAGAAGATATTTTGTTTTGTGAATATGGTAGGCCTGAAAATATGCAATGAATTAAGCGACTGCTGATGGTCAAAGGTCAACTTGACAAACCAAGCTGGACCAGTTTGGAGAAGTCTACATGTGAGTTTAGATGTAGTGAAATTTACTTCTATCTAAACTTGTTCTAGTCTAAATTAATGGCGACGAGCAAAAAGTTTTTTTTTTATTTTTGCAAGAGTGAAAGTTGAAAAGTATTTTTCTTTTTCCAATTGCTTGTAACTGAAGATTGATTTCCAGTGAAGATTAATATTAATTAATTGTTAATATTATAATTGGTTTCAAATAAATTTTATTAAATTGAAGAAATTAAATTGGATTGAAAAAAATGGGTAAGGTATCATGAAATCATGAGCGAGTCACATTGTGGCAAACTACAAAATTGTAAGGTTTTCCAATTTTAGTACATTAATTAACTATTGGAAGAGGCGAAATGTCCAAGCAAAGTATTGGAAAATTTGAAGAATTTAATTAAGATGTGGAAACATTTGAAAATTATATAGTAAGGTTGAGCCATTTCTTTAAGGTTAATGATGTTAAGGATATGGCTAAGGTTTCCTTGTTCATATCACTTGTACTATCAGTTATATTGTGTTCTAAAAGATTTGCTTTTGCCGGACAAGCCTAGTTATAAATCTTACGAAGAAATTGTTAAGCTCAATCGGATTACTTTCTACCTAAGAATAGGATAGCCTATGAGAGGTTAATTTTTAATAAAAGGGTTCAGAAGGAAGGGGAAAATGGTACGGAGTTTGCAATTCAGCAAAAAAAGCTTCTTCTTGCTCTTATGATACATTTTTAGTTTCTGTTCTGATTGACCGGTTCTTTTGTGGACTACGATCTGGTGACATCTGAGTCGCTTGTTGGCCGGAGGGAGATTCGCTAACGTTTGACAAAGCTTTGAGCCTAGCTTTATTAGTTTTAGAAAACGCTAGTTATAGTGTTAGAATTTTGCATCCGGAATGTCTAAAGAGTAGTAGTGCTGATGTGAATTTTTTTAAAGAATTCTAGAACCAAGCCTAGTTCTAGTACCAACGGAGGTAGAGCTAGTAACAGACCTACAGTCAATCAGTGGCAAAAATCAAAGGGTTATAGTTATAGGCCTAGAGACGGTTTTTGTTGAGGAAAAACCATAAGATATGGAACTGTCCGTTCAAGGAACATTCATGCAATAATTGCAAGGTCAAGGGGCAAATTGCTAAAATGTGCCGAAAATTGCAAGAGGACACCTTTCAGACCTCAGAGGAGGCAGGAGTTTTGGAGTTGTACACTATAGCCTATTCCGAAAATAATATGACTGGGCCTATGTCTAATAATTTTGTAATTGATGTAAAAATTAATGGAAAATATGTTAATATGACAACTGATACAGGTGCTGTCGTATCAGTCACGCCCGAAGACGTGTTTGTTGATATTTGAATTAGACTCCTCAATTATTCGTATCCAATAGCACTTTACGAGGCTTGCTCACACATTAAACTGAAAACGTGTAATATATAATTCAGAAGTATTCAGCTTTAACATTGTACTTCCTTTATATTTTAAAACTGAAATTTTCTGTAGACTCGTGGGTAGAACCTACACAAAACACATCAACCAAATTGGGAACACATTACGGCTGTGCATGAACTCCTCCGTGCAGTATCAATCAACAGTCTGTTAAAGAGAATATTTATTAGTAAACTCACTGTCTTGTGTTCAGATGAGAACAATTGTTTCGCCCCTCTGTCCTAGGGGCATCATCAGCGCATACTGCCACGACGTTAAAACATTTCAAACGTTAAGTTCTTGTCAAAGATAAAATTACAGTCAGAATTGTTCCGCATCTGAACTCAAAGGATTGCAGTATGGACGGTGAGTTTACTAATTTTATTAGAACTCCTGCTCGCCAACAATTGTTGGCATCTGAACACAAAGGATTGCTGTACAGACGGTGAGTTTACTAATTGTATTTGAACTCCTGGTCGCCAACAATTGTTCTCATCTGAACACAAAGGATTGCTGTATAGACGGCGAGTTTACTAATTTTATTAGCAATTCCTTGTCACCAACAATTGTTCGCATCTGAACACAAAGGATTGCTGTATTGAGCCGTGACAGTTACGGCTCAGTTTTCTTATAGTACGTTTTTGTTATGTTGTGCCTAATTTGTGTGGCACTGCCGGAAGCGAGAAGAAATTTGTTCTAGAATGTTCGAGAATGTTCTTCTTCCCCTCGTTCTTTTCAGTGCTGCCTGTTTCTTTCCTTTCCGCTGTCGACTCTCCCCATTTTTACGCCAGCCAGCCTTCATTGACTTACTAGTAACCTCTTTTTAAATCCTTGCCCATCCACATTTCAACTATGTGTCGACTGTTATAATTTTTAATGTTGGGCATTCCATAAGTTCAAAAAGATGAAGGAGTAAAGTATCTATCACTAAATGCCAGGGTCCTGGCCTCGGGCTAGCTTCATAGTCATGGATATTACGTAAGGCCTATCCATAACCCCGGACCAGCGGCCTGGGTCATCGCTGCCAGGGCTCGGACAAGTTACCATGGACATCAGGCTAGCCTACTGTACCACTCTGACGGACCAGCAGTCGTGGGTCAAGCCTCTAGTGCTGGATCAATTTCACCGGGCAGCTACATGCTCCGCTTCAACTATCCAGGTGCTATCAACTCCATTTTTTTATTCCTTAACTTCCGCTGGACTTGCCTTCACCAACTCACATAGTGAAAGGTGATACAACAGTTTAAATTCAACACATTCACCCATAGACTCATGAATTACCTGAAATCCGGAATCATCAATATAGGCCTATACCCATTCAATAGTCTGAACCATAACTTGTTCGAAGCGCCCTGAAGTACAAACCCACCCAAGGCAGTGAATTTCAAATTGGACTGATATTAACTTGTTTTATGTAATTTAGGTTAAGGTTAGGGCTAATAAATCTTTGGTTCCGTAGGCACGTTTCGGCACTTTTGTTCTAAATTTCTAATTCGGCCAACACCTGCGCAAAATTCTGCCTACGGGCCATATAGATTTCCACCTTTTTTATGTGTACCGTACTCATCCGTTTAACTAGTTTAAGTCTTAAATTCTGGCACATCCAATACCGTATTATTTGTATAGTAATTGTTTATGTAATTGTGATGTCTATTTATTTATATGTGTAATTTAATTGTAATGTTTAATTATTTATTGCTCATCTTGTTTAATATGAGGATATATAAAGATTTTCTCACATGTTCTCTTGAAAAGATTTGAGTATTATAGTATTCAAATTGAGTGGATTTTGTTACATAAAAATTTATAGAAATTTCCAAGTCGTTTTAAAATTGCTGGCCAGTCAAATGAAATACAGAGTCGATGTTTTAACCATATTTCCTATATTCATCGATTTTTAATAGACTTTAAATTTTTCTGCTTAACTTATAATTGCAACTTGATTGCAACCACATTTTTGCTAATAAATCGAAACCAAGAATTGTTACTGTACGATTGTTGTTTTATTTATTATGCCCAAACCTTTGTAACACTCAATGTTTTTAAAGTTCTACGGACGTAATTTTGGGTCTGGGTTTTCCAGTGCGTTACAGTATAGACAGTGAGTTTACTAATTTTATTAGAACTCCTGGTCGCCAACAATTGTTCTCATCTGAACAGAAAGGATTGCTGTATAGACGGTGAGTTTACTAATTTTATCAGCAATTCCCTGTCACCAACAATTGTTCGCATCTGAACACAAAGGATTGCTGTATAGACAATGAGTTTACTAATTTTATTAGAACTTCTGGTCGCCAACAATTGTTCGCATCTGCACACAAAGGATTGCTGTATAGACAGTGAGTTTACTAATTTTATTAGCAATTCCTTGTCACCAACAATTGTTCGCATCTGAACACAAAGGATTGCTGTATAGACAGTGAGTTTACTAATTTTATTAGCAATTACTTGTCACCAACAATTGTTCGCATCTGAGCACAAAGGATTGCTGTATAGACGGTTAGTTTACTAATTTTATTAGCAATTCCTGGTCGCCAACAATTGTTTGCATCTGAACACAAATGATTGCTGTACAGACGGTGAGTTTACTAATTTTATTAGAAATTCCTGGTCGCCAACAATTGTTCGAAGGATTGCTGTGCAGACGGTAATTTTACTAATTTTATTATCAATTCCTGGTCGCCAACAATTATTCGCATCTGAACATAATAGCCCAGTCAATGAAGGGTAAACACCGGAACAAATTTGTAACAGTTTGAAACCTATACCATTCGATAGTACCCACCTAAGGGGTCAAAACCCCAAAAGTCCCCAAAAATCCCCTGGTGGCATTTCTCACAGCCCCCCTTTAAAAACCCCCTGGACCCCTAATTGCATGAGTTTATAAAAACCCTTGTAGAATCGTTACCAGAAGGACTAGGCTCCTAAATTTTTTATTGTTGTATTCCTTATTAAATTGTCTACAGAAAGTGTCATTATGCATTTTTAGCTAAGGTCACTCATTAGTCAGTTATTTACAGTCAAACTCAAATTTTATTAAAATTTTAAGATATTATTTTGCTTTTTTTAGGTCTAAGATGAAAATACGAAGTAATTCGTGAAAGTGCTTGGGACAAAAGTTATAGGGAATTTTATAACGAGTAAATTGATATATATAATATGGTATCTACGGTCACGAAAATCTTGTAAAAGCCGTCCAAAGCGAGAGCTGTGCCGGTTGCGGGCCGGCGCTGGGGTCGCGCCGGCCGCCGCGAGCCAACGGCTGTTTCGCTCACCGTGCACCATTTAGATATGAATAACTTTGACAGTGACGTTGAAAATAGTTTATCTTATAGAAACACTTATTATGAATATTTCTACCTTCATTCGGTCCACGTTTTGTTACATTGCGTGTAAAAAAGTGTTTGTCATAGTTTTTAATTTCTAAATGTTCAAACTAATATCATAGTTTAGGCACTTTTAACATTTTTGGGTGCGATAAATCGGGTATTCATGATTTTTTGCAAAGTTGTATAAGATGATTAAACTTAATGATTTCAACAATTCTTGCCCTCGGGGGACGAACACATCATGGAAAAAATATGGAAAATCTTAACATTTTTCCACATTTTAAACTTTTTTTGTAAATTTTATTTATTTGTAAGGACGATTTTTCCGAAAAAATGTTATTCTAAAAACTACTTTTATTACACTACAATTGTAATGCCCTACAATTTAAGACCTCAATAATTGAAGTACAGTTTATAACAAGTAGTTCTCTTCGTAGGCCTACACTAATTCAAAGTTAGTATTTTTTTATTTCAGGGAAAAATTAAGGTTTGGATTTTTATCCATTAAGGTCAGCTAATTGAGTACTATTCATTGTTTGAAGTAAGTCCTAAACAATGGTAAATTTTCATTTCTAAATAAGAAAAAAATAAAAATTTAAATTTTAGTCTTAAATTTTTGTATTATTAACACTATTTTTTATGTTAATAGACCCATTTTAATGCATTTTTCCATTTAATTGAAAATATAAGCAAATGCCAAAACAAGTATCAGCTTAAAATGAGCAATTAAAAATAATCAGGTCGGTAGATTCATGCCTGCGGTTTTTTTTATATGGGTTTAAAGGGACAAAATTTTAAAATATACAATACAAAAACATGTTTATTTTACGGGAAATAACGAAACCCCATCTTGCTTATTTTTCATATATCTTCATAAAATTTAGTATGCACATTCATACAGTTAAGAATAGTTATTATTATCTCCAAATATTCACTTCACAGTAATACTACGTAAAACACAGTTAGTATTCTTTTTTTACATAAATCGCAGCATCATTATATCAGGGTCCGTAAGTAGTAGTATCTTTTGGGTACCATATATAATGTTTATATTTCATTAGTCTATTTCCATAGCAATATATCATACTCGTTATAGAATGCCTGCGTACTAACAAAAATTATACATAATCATGAAGTTTATAAAAATCACATAGGTCTACGTTTACTACTGATGTAGGAATATGTAGAATTGCTGAGACTGGACCATTTTCGACAAATAAAATTTAATCCTAAATATTTGAAAATCCATACTAAGTTTAGGGCAGATGTATGTGTACAAAAGTAGCAAGGATTTACCGGTAGTTATTTATAATAAAATAAACATATTTTAAATTGTGTTTTTTTGGGTTTTATATGCATCCAGATAAGTTATTTCAAGAATTCAAAGCAATTATTTGTTTTTATGAGCTCTTTCAAAGGGTTTAAACTGAAGTGATAAGTTTTAATAAGTAAGAGAAAGATATTTAAAATACTTTTTTTATTGATTTACAGAGTTCATTTTGAACTGGCATGCCAAATTTTATCAAAATCACACGTTTGTTAGGGGGATGTTTTGAAATTTTTAAATTTAATGGATAAGCTAGCTAATAGCCCGTAAAAAACGACGGCTAATCAATAAGACTTGTTATGTATTAAAAATATATAAATGTCAAGTATTATAATTTTTATTGGTCACAGAGTTCCCTGAAAATTCAGAGAGGGTATTAATCTGAAACAAAATTTCTACCATTTCTTTATCAAACGTTAAGTGTCTACAGTAAGCATTTCAGTTTACTGAATACAAGTCAATATGACTTTCTCAAATTCTAAACCCATCGCAGACCTTTTCTTCATGACTCACTGTGGTCTTAAGGGAAATAGTATATTTCGTCACTAGTCCGGAAAGTGGTCGTTATCGGTGCAAGATCGAGTTTCAAGTACGAGGCGAAGCCGAGTGGTATATATATAGCTTAATACTCGTAGCTTATATCGAGTACCGATATACCACTTTCGGACGATTTACGAACAGTACTTTTCTTCATACCACCATTAATAAATTTACAGTTTGGATAAAAATTAATAAATTTTAACGTATATACCCCCTCTTACGTTGTTATTTGTTTATCTTGTATTTGAACTATTTACAGCTGTTATTGAAAATAAAAATTAATTAACTTGTAAACTGTCCCGAAAACCACTGTTTTGCGGTCTAGTCCCGAAAACTTTGTTTACCAACACGTTTATCCAACCCAACGGGAATCAACTAGTTTCGATCACAGCTGACCCTTTCCGAAAACAACGTTTATCGCAATGGTCTGATGAAAATTCATTAGCTAACGTCATCCTATGCTTTTCTAAATAATATGCCACAAATTCGATCTCAAGAGGTCAAATATGCCAAAGGTTATTGTATTTCATAGTTTCAGCGCAGTATGATTTCCAGTGAAGTTTGACCGCCTTCATATTCCGGCTCGTTCATCCATTTGAGGTCGATTTTGCAGTATTAAAATCTACTAATGCCTTTTTTATGTACAAATCAACCTATCCTTACATTTAAAATTTTCTACTAACTCTTAGTGGGCCGAACTCAGTGGCATTGAGCACTCAGAAATAGCGCTTTAACGTTCAGTCATAACAAAGCTGTGGTTATAGGTAAAAATTACAAAAAAAAAAAAAAAAATGAAAAATGTGAGACAATTTTAAGGGTTTTTGTTGTAGGCCATGGTGTGACAAAACATGGACCGAGTGGAGGTAGAAATATTCATGATAAGTGTTTTTATAAGATACACTATTTTGGCTTCCAACTGAATTTACAGTTTTTTTTTACCTAATATAATTTTTTTCATTATAATAAAAATATTAAGCTGTCTCCAGACTTCTCCGCATCCCTCGTAAATAGTACTGTGGATTGAAACGTAATTAAAAAATTCTAAAAACTAGAAATTTAATTTAATTTAAATTAAATTTATACAGTTATACCGATATTCATGTTTTTTTCTATTTCGTAACGAAATGTCTTTTTAACTCAATGAAGAATATAATTTTAAAACATACGTTAAAACAAATAGCTTATATCTAGTGTTAGTTGTGAGGTTGAAATCAATAAAAATAAACTCTATTTATATGTTACCAAAATTTTCACCAAGGATCACATTTTAAATATAAATTTAAACTGTGTTTTTTTTTATCATTGTTACCTCTTAAAATATTAGTGGCCTTCTTAAAAAAAGAAAGATAATACTTTGCTACTTAGCAGTGATAGTGATAGATTTTTAAGAAAAAATAAGACGATACACGAGTACAATATAATCTTATGAACAAGTATCTGCAATAAGATTGGTAAAAAGTTTATAGATAACGATGCAAGAAGGGAGATACGAAAGGTCTGCAATTTCAAAAACATCGTTATTAGACCACCGATCGATTTCGCACTGAAACAAAAAAAAAGCACTAAAGTAACAAAATTTAAAATCACCCGTCATTTATTTTAGAAAATGTGAGTTTCCGCGTATAGCGGCAGTTAAGAGGGCGTTGGAGTGCCGCCATGTTGGATTTATTTCCCATAAGAGCAATGCTAAACTTGTCCCCGGCATTTGTCATATAATTTCTTTATTTTTTGTCCGATTGGTTCAGAATAAATAGCGTTTGAATCACAATTAAATTCCACGTTCCTTTTGCGACATAGATTCTTTGTAAATAATTTATAAAATTCTGTAGAAAATGTTTTAAAAGTAGTAAAAAACTTGCTTTGTTATTTCAAATTAGTAAAAACCCATAATTTTTATAAAAAAATCCTCTCGCAAACAAAATCCGCCTTGACGAACCCTTTATTTTGAGCTATAAACCATTGTTTTCTGATTATAAATAAAAGAGTTATTTGACATCCCGTTTAACATTGCTCTTATGGGGGAAAGGCGGAATTCGGATTGACTCCAACGCCCTCTTAACAGTCTCGCTCGACGATTTTGACGCCGAGGTAGAGCGCACCCTTCAATGCAATATTTTATTATATACGATATGCCTGGATAGACATTTGCAAAAATAGTGTTTTTCTAGATACTTAAAAATGAAAATTTAACATCGTTCCGGGCTTATTTCAAACAATGAAGCTGCTAAAACCTCAATTTCCCAAATAACTAATTTTTAAAATAGCTTAAGTAGAAAACTACTTATTATATTTTTTAATTATTGAGGTCTTAAATTGTATGGAATTAAATGCAGTGAAATACAAGGATAATCTTTTAGAACGCCATTTTTAACTAGTCCTTGCAGGTAGAAGTTACAAAAAAGTGAAAAATGTGAGAAAATGTTGAGTTTTTTCTATTTTAGACCTAGATGTCACAAAATATGGACCAAATGAAGGTAGAGAATATAAACCTACCTTCATATTTTCTATATTCATATTTTCTGTATTCATAGTACGTGTTTTTATAAGATAAACTATTTTCAACGTCACTGTCAAAGTTATTCATATGTACATGGTGCACGATGTAAATATCCGTTGACTCGCGGCGGCCGGCGCGACCTCAGCGCCAGCCCGCAACCGGCACCGCTCCCGCTTTGGACGGCCGTTACTAGATTTTCATGACCGTAGATACCATATTATATATATCAATTTACTCGTTATAAAATTTCCTATAACTTTTGTCCCAAGCACTTTTACGAATTACTTCGTATTTTCATCTTAGACCTAAAAAAACAAAATAATACTTTAAAATTTTAATAAAATTTGCGTTTGACAGTAAATAGCTGACTAATGAGTGACCTTAGCTAAAAACGTATAATGGCACTTTCTGTAGACAATTTAACAAGGAATACAACAAAAAAAGATTTAGGACGCTAGTCCTTTTCGTAACGATTCTACAAGGGTTTTTATAAACTCATGCAATTAGGGGTCCAGGGGGCTTTAAAGGGGGGCTGTGCGAAATGCCACCAGGGGATTTTTGGGGACTTTTGGGGTTTTGACCCCTAAGGTAGGTACTATCGAATGGTGTAGGTTTCAGACTGTTACAAATTTGTTCCGACGTTGGCCCGTTTTTGACCTTCATTGACTGGGCTAATAAACGATTGCTGTATAGACGGTTAGTTTACTAATTTTATTAGCAATTCCTGGTCACCAACAATTGTTCGCATCTGTGCACAAAGGATTGCTGTATAGACGGTTAGTTTACTAATTTTATTAGCAATTCCTGGTTGCCAACAATTGTTCGCATCTGAACACAAATGATTGCTGTACAGACGGTGAGTTTACTAATTTTATTAGAAATTCCTGGTCGCCAACAATTGTTCGAAGGATTGCTGTGCAGACGGTAATTTTACTAATTTTATTATCAATTCCTGGTCGCCAACAATTATTCGCATCTGAACATAAACGATTGCTGTATAGACGGTTAGTTTACTAATTTTATTAGCAATTCCTGGTCGCCAACAATTGTTCGCATCTGAACACAAATGATTGCTGTACAGACGTTGAGTTTACTAATTTTATTAGCAATTCCTGGTCGCCAACAATTGTTCGAATCTGAACACAAATGATTGCTGTACAGACGGTGAGTTTACTAATTTTATTAGTAATTACTTGTCACCAACAATTGTTCGCATCTGAACACAAAGGATTGCTGTATAGACGGTGAGTTTACTAATTTTATTAGCAATTACTTGTCGCCAACAATTGTTCGCATCTGAACACAAAGGATTGCTGTATAGACAGTGAGTTTACTAATTTTATTAGCAATTACTTGTCACCAACAATTGTTCGCATCTGAGCACAAAGGATTGCTGTATAGACGGTTAGTTTACTAATTTTATTAGCAATTCCTGGTCGCCAACAATTGTTCGCATCTGAACACAAATGATTGCTGTACAGACGGTGAGTTTACTAATTTTATTAGAAATTCCTGGTCGCCAACAATTGTTCGAATCTGAACACAAAGGATTGCTGTACAGACGGTGAGTTTACTAATTTTATTAGCAATTACTTGTCACCAACAATTGTTCGCATCTGAGCACAAAGGATTGCTGTACAGACGGTAATTTTACTAATTTTATTATCAATTCCTGGTCGCCAACAATTATTCGCATCTGAACACAAACGATTGCTGTACAGACGGTAATTTTACTAATTTTATTATCAATTCCTGGTCGCCAACAATTATTCGCATCTGAACACAAACGATTGCTGTATAGACGGTGAGTTTACTAATTTTATTAGCAATTCCTGGTCGCCAACAATTGTTCGCATCTGAACACAAATGATTGCTGTACAGACGTTGAGTTTACTAATTTTATTAGAAATTCCTGGTCGCCAACAATTGTTCGAATCTGAAAACAAATGATTGCTGTACAGACGGTGAGTTTACTAATTTTATTAGCAATTACTTGTCACCAACAATTGTTCGCATCTGAACACAAAGGGTTGCTGTATAGACGGTGAGTTTACTAATTTTATTAGCAATTACTTGTCGCCAACAATTGTTCGCATCTGAACACAAAGGATTGCTGTATAGACAGTGAGTTTACTAATTTTATTAGCAATTCCTTGTCACCAACAATTGTTCGCATCTGAACACAAAGGATTGCTGTATAGACAGTGAGTTTACTAATTTTATTAGCAATTACTTGTCACCAACAATTGTTCGCATCTGAGCACAAAAGATTGCTGTATAGACGGTTAGTTTACTAATTTTATTAGCAATTCCTGGTCGCCAACAATTGTTCGCATCTGAACACAAATGATTGCTGTACTGACGGTGAGTTTACTAATTTTATTAGAAATTCCTGGTCGCCAACAATTGTTTGAATCTGAACACAAAGGATTGCTGTACAGACGGTAATTTTACTAATTTTATTATCAATTCCTGGTCGCCAACAATTATTCGCATCTGAACACAAACGATTGCTGTATAGACGGTGAGTTTACTAATTTTATTATCAATTCCTGGTCGCCAACAATTATTCGCATCTGAACACAAACGATTGCTGTATAGACGGTGAGTTTACTAATTTTATTAGCGATTCCTGGTCGCCAATCACCACAGTAAGAATATTATATAAATCTAAAGTTTGTTAGGACCTTTGGATTTTTCATATAGTAACAATTTTACTTTCACAAAAGTGGGAAAGCTAAATACAATTACAGTGTACAAATAACACAAAATTTGACAAATATACTATGTCTATACAATATTAAGTCCCAAGTGGAGTAATAGAGAGAAATGGTTGCAAGCAAATTTGTGTTTGTATTATAAGTTGAATGATTTTTGATTAGCAAATAAATTTTACTGTGTTGTTGTTTTAATAATTTCTGACGGTCAACCCAGTTGTTTAACCTGCCGATGGTGGCGCCGTTGTGTCGAAACATGTACTACTGTTTTAGATGTTTCTACTGGAGTACTTGGCGGTTATTAATGAATGGTTTATATAAAAATGACGTTTGCAATACAAATATTAAGTACAACGGTAAAATACAAAATAAAACATTTTAAATATTGTTATCATATATGTGATGTATGTACTCACTTGCAGAGACAGAAGGCGATTTCGAGGCTCCACGTAAGGTCCACGGTTCTGTACAGAGTCTGTAAAGCCTCCATGCAGCTCTGCCGCTTGCATCTCGTGATGTTGCAGTACTGCAGAACAGGAATCAGGGCATTCCTGCATTCGAAGTTGTTGTTGCAAAGCTCTAGGGCCTGGTTGCAGGTGCTCTGAAATGTCATGGAAGCATTCTCTTCCGCTTTTGGTCCAGTGCCTGAGCAAAGTTCATCAATTAAAAATAAATCGTAAAAACAGAACAGAACAAAGACTTTCCGTCTGTGATTTGGCTTATGATAACGCAGGGCTAAGTCTTACCAGTCAATTTTACCTTCATAATTTTCCCTTGAACCCTACTCCTCGTCTGTTTGCTCAATAAATTCATTGAATGCTCTCAAAATACAATGGAGGCACTAAAGTATGGCAACTTTCATATGAAGGTTATATTTACCACTTACGTAATACAAGTTTAAACTGATACATCAAGACAAAAATGTGAACATGCAAAACTTACTTATACACAAAAGTAATAATAATATAATACATTATTTACTTTTCTTCAAACCATGAACAAGATTGAAATATCAAACTACATTCTTGAATGATGCAAATTACATTATTTATTTGTTTTAAAACTACCTTTTATTCTATACCAGTTTTGACCACTATTACATTTTATAACACATGTGCTAGCACGTCAACAGCAGGCTACCAAACAAAAGAGATCTGCTGATAGAATTTTGAAAAGAACTAAAGAACTTTGGACAGTGAAGTGGGAGGTGTGCCAAACATGCCACAGATATACAGTTTTTATCTTTACCATAAGTGTAGTAAAACTAAAACTAAAGGTTAATGGAAAATGAAAATATTGGAAAGCTAATTTTTTATGTAATGTACTCTATGTCATCCCCTGATCTCCTTCAGATCTCCATGAAATCCTCAGTGAAGAATATGCCCATAAATAACGGGATGACCCATTTCGAGTCAGAAGTAGCCTTGCGTCTTACGTGAGCTAATGCAGCAATAATCGACTTGATGTCATATATTTTTTAAATTAAATGACTCAACTAGTTGAATAAAATGTCACAAATTTCATTAAAAAGGTTTCCTTTTAAAAAATTACAGCCTGTCAAACTTTTAATAAAATCCAATTTTAACTTTAAACTTTTAAATTTAAGTAATATTCTTGATATTAGACCTTTTGAGGCCCGGTTTGCGGCAAACGTTTGCTATTACAATCATATTTCAAGTTACTGGCAGATTGTCACATGCTTATTTCACTGCCTCTTAACCTTCCTCTACATAGACCATAAGAAGAAGTCTTGAAATTCCTGTTTTAGTCCGAGGCCATTCTAAACATCATGTTTAAGGGTTTTTAAGGAGAGTACGTAGCTGCAAACCAGACATAAAAAGGCGGAATATGTTTTGAGTTCATAAATTGTAAAGTTTTGATGGTATATTTTAAATCTAAATTTTGATCGTCTGCCATTTTTCTTACGATTATCCTATTGAGATTGGGGTTTGCATAAGATAACCTTCTGGAAAATAAAATATAATTTAATATTGATCATACCTTTTAATTTAGTATGCACAATGTAATTTTATTTTAACTCCTCGAGACAAATCCCCCATTTTTTGGCATGATCCCCACTATTTTGGATTTCAGTTTGTACGTTTCTGTTGAAGGTCAGGGGATGCCATAGAACACATAAAATTAATTGGCTATCCAAAAATTATTTTATTTCCCACGACTAATTTTACTACACTACATGTAGACAACGGACACAACAAGGGTAAGAATTCTGATAGAAAAAGATAATGAAGATATTGTTTGGCAGCTGAGTGTTGGGATCGGGTGCGGGTTAACTCAAGGTGACGTTTCGGTAGCCTTCAGGCTTTTTCATTTCCTAAGATGCTGTTGCCGAAATCAGCTACTTCTCACGACTGAGTATTCTAAAGTAGATTCATCAACTCAAGTTTTTATGGTATAAAATATGATTCTTCTTAACCTTGTTATAGTTTCGAGTAAAAATATATGTTTTGGCAAATTACCAAGCATGTTTAATAAATGCAGTCCTAAACTTGATTCAAATTGTTGAATTTTTTAACGAATATGTGAATTTAATGGAATTTCTGAACAATCTGTTTCTGGTTTTAATATTGTCCTAATGTGCATTAACTTTTCTCTGTCATACTTGTTTTGTAATTACTGAGTTAACCCTTTAATGTCCGTAGATTTAGCCTGTAATTTTGCTACAAAAGTACTAATTATTTGGTAAAGTATTTTAACGTTAATAAAAATAAATGATTATTCTGAATTTTTAGATCAGAAAAAATAATTTTGACAGAAGGAACCTAAAATGATCTTTAATGTGATCAGACCATAGTAAGAATACTTCTGAATACATATGGCTGAATTTCATATGACTGAATAACACATGACCATTGAGGTGTGTAATAGTTCTTGATTAAACCTGACTATCCTCTCACAATAGGTGGTTTTCACTATACAGGATATTATTTGTATTCGTAATAATTGTTGATTATGTTTACTTGTTTATGTTGTTGCATATTGGTCTTTATGTGATTTTTCCTGTTACCTTGCATTACTTTTACTTTTATAATTTCATGGTATTTAATATTTTTATAAGTAAAACTGCTCTTAACTGATGAACTTGATATATAATAAGAATTATTTTATAATAATAGCCAATTTTCCACCTCATAATAAATCAAACTTTGTTTCAATCACCTCTAGTCATTTATACTGTGGACATTTAATTTCATTCGCTAATTACTTTTCGTTGAAAAGTATTTTAATACAAGAGTACAAACTACCATTCACACGATGACAATTAAAAATTACCCAATGTATCTACCATGTGTGTAAGCACAAGTAATTAATATGTACTATAAGAATAATAATAAACTATTTACTCATTCGTGTTGTTACTGTTTACTATACCAGCATGCACATTAATTATATACATTACAAGAAAGTTTATAATCTGGAATGAATTTTATAGCATAGAAATCGTCGTATTCTACTGTATACAGAGTGTGAATTTGAAATACCCTACACACTTGCCTTTGATTTGACTGAGAAAATGTTGCATCTTTGTACTGTAATAATAATGTCTAAAAAGTAAAAAAAAAATCCCTTTTTTGTCGTATTTTTTTAACTGTTTCAACTCTACAAAATTACAAATAATTTTATTATTATTTTTTTTATTATGAGAGTAATATACAGTATATATATTTATAAATATAAATAAATATATATAAATACATAAATATATATATATATATATATATATATATATATATAATTAATATAATTATATTAGGAGGCATTTAATTTTCGTGATAAAGAGCAACACGAATGACTAAACTTTGTACTAAAAAGTCTTATATTGGTTTTTAGTACATAGTGTTTGATGAATCTAAATATATTTCATTACCTGATTATTAATAGTTTTTGTTTGGCTTTACACTTTACATTAATCCATATTGATCACTTTTCCCACGATTTGTATTTGAAAACAGTTGTTTGTGACAAACTTAAGTTTAAATTTATTAAATAATATATAATTTCTTAAATGTTATTATAAATTTAAAATACCCGAACATGTATTAATTCTATTGAAGGAGACTTTAGCATTGAAGGTATCTAAATGATATGCAGAATGTTATGTTGAGAATTATTGAATAATCACAGAAGATTTAAGATGGTAGTATCTGGATGTTTTGTCCGAAGGCAAGTGTGTAGGGCATGTCTATTGGGCACTACGGGTTGGTGCATTTACGTTTATATTGTATACGCTATGTTCTCGTGTGCCAAGCAGGCGGGGTGTGTTAGTGTGCTGGTTTGTTAACTAGACACATTTTCTCTCCTGGCTGGACAATATTTTTCTTTTTACGGTAACAATGAAAATATAATGTTAAGTGTCAGAATGGCATAAGTATTATCTGCCTCATAAATAAATGTGTAAATACTATGTTATTTTAACCGAAGATTTGATATTTGTTTTATCATATAGTAATAAAAATTAGTTCTAACTAGCTATTATTTTACATTTAATAATTCGATTGAATCAAAAAGGAAGTTGGGTTTTTTGCCACGGAATGATAAAGTTTATGTAGTTATATATGAAAAGACTGCTTCATCTTAAAGCTGTGGCCTTAAATCTGTCTGAAATAAATGTCGGATTGTTAAAATTTTGATGAATATTTTATTTTTATAATGGTAAGTCTAAAATAATTTTATTCTGGTCTAAATTGTTTAACTCTTTTACATACAAAAAAAATACAACACAAATTAAGAGGTTTTTTATAAAACAAAACTGTATTTGAAATATTTTGTATGATTACAACTTAGATATTTGTTTTAAAGATTGTTTAGGATTCATTGTTGCATATTTTGACAATTTTCTTAACCAACCTTTTTTTCAGAGTGCAGTGAAATGTTTCAAATAATCCCAACATCTAGAATACCGTTAAAAATAATTTAATTTTTTTAATAAATTGAAAATTGAATGTTTAGAAGTGAAATTAGGTTTAAAATATAATATTTAAACGTGAATTGATTTTAGTAAACGCTGTTCATGTGTAACAGCTTTTGCCGTAATTATTTCGATATGTTTAACTACACTTCTAGTTTAAGAGGGGAAAATATCGATCTACCGAACATACAAGGTGGAAAAAGTGTGGAAACGATATAATATTTTTAAAGTTCAGTAGTAAAACTAAAACTTTTCAAATTGATTTTGAGCATTAAAGTCTACTTTCCTAAAGTACTTATTGTCCTTTGACCTCCAAGGAAGGACAGTCCACAAGGCGTCAGAGGAAAATCTTAAATGTAAGCATAGGTCAATTTGTACATAAAATTAAAGGTCTTTGAGAATAAAGAACAACGCCGCAACCCCGACCTCAAAAGAATGACCGAGACGAAAATAGCAGGCGATCAAACTTTGCATTAAAATTATATTGCTGAAAACAAAAATGAAATAACTCCAGATACACTGAACCTCTTGGGGTGAGGTTTGTGGCTAATTGCTCTTATTGCAAAGCCCTTTAAAATTATGTATGATATGATATGAGGGCCAATGAAGTTTTTCCTAATATGATAGGAAGTGATGAAGTTTTTCCATATGATAAACCATTTTAAAAAGCTTTGCATTCTGACAATTTGCCATAAATCCAACCTCAAAAGGTGGAGTGTATTGGGAGTTTTTGCATTTTTTGTTTCCAGCAATATGATTTAATGCAAAGTTTGATCGCCTGCCATTTTTAACTCGGTCATCTTTTTGGGGTCGGGTTTGTGTCATTGTTCTCTATTTTCAGAGACTTTTAATTTGATGTACATATTGACCTATGCTTACATTGAAGATTTACTTCTGACTCCTTGTGAACCGTCCCCCTTTGAAGGTCTAAGAACAATAAGTACCTTAGAAAGTAGACTTTGTCACTCAAAATCAATCGCAAAGTTTTAGTTTTATAACTTCAATTACATCGTTTCAAGTCTTTATTCATCATGTGTACAGACTTGTGTGTTGTGTGGTGTGTGGGTGAATAACATGTGATAGAACCTCCGTCCCCGTATGCCCTCTTAACCTCTCCTTTCCTCACACTTAATGTAGCTTATGTACAAACACTTCGGTTGACACATTACAGACACACATACAAGATAAGATACAGTCTGATGATACATACTTGGAGGTATCTTAGAGGTTCTGGGGTGGGGCCGGTGGTTGTGGGGGCCGAACAAATTGCTGATTCCACCCAAATGCTCGTGGCCTGGCGCGTTAACTTCTTTTAGAACGGCCCCTCTTAGCCCGACCAACGGATTTTCTACCTGAGATTCGACGCCTTCAAACGAGAATGTCGCTTCCTCGGATATCTCCTTAACTGAAACGGATTCCGAATATCGGCTCAGTAATTTACACGTGCCAATTGGTCAAGTCGGCTTCGCCGACAAAATTTGTGTAAGCATGGGCTGGGAGAGAAAATAACCACTAAACCGGGTCCGCTGACGGGGGTGCAGAGAGGTGCTGAAACACACAGAGCGTGAGTGAGTGAGTGGATGAGTGAGTGGTGGGTGGGGGTAGTGGGTGGAGTGAGTTGCGGTTGCGGTTGCGGTTAGCATGCGGTGCGATAGTGAAGGAGTGTGTAGTGGAGGCGGCTGCAACATCATGCACCCACTCCGACCACTTACCTATGCAAGGGTTGTGGTTTACCAATGTGAACACACGGTCACATCGCTTCTTCATGTGATTGTTGGGACAAATGCATCCGAACATCGGAGAATATCTTATATTGGTCCATGACTCGTGGCACGCCTCCCTGCAACACACGGCCAGGACATTGACAGGACATTCGCTCTCCCATCACCTCCACCTCCAACCACCTCCAACCTTCACCTTCACCTTCACCTTCACCCGGCCGCTGCCATCCTCCATCATCCCTCCGTCACCCGTCAAGTCACTCGATGTTCACCGAAATCACTTGAAATAACCGATCATCGTTCCAATCTTGTCTTAAAGACATTAAATCCTGTGTAGGTCAAGTCACTTGATGGTAAGTAGTTGCTATATAAGGCCGCTGAGAAAGCCATTGGGACATACAATAATACACATGCAATACAGAAAAATAATGTTTTAAATGAAAAGAAAAAATAATACAACCTATGTTGCAATCTTTGGTTGTAAGATAGAAAGAACAAATTTAAATCACGTGACTTTAAACATAATGAATTCGATGTGTACGAAATCATTAACGCCACTTTTAACGTCATTTTAGGTCATGTGATCATCAGACTGTCATTTCATGTTACGTTGTCAGGTAGTAATTCAACTCCATGCCATAACATCACGAGTGTTTAACTCCAGGTTATGACGTCATATTATGAATCATTAACTCCAAGACGTGGTGTCATTTCCTGTATTTCCATATTATGTTACATGGCTGGTCCAGCAGCCTTTTTAAAAGTACTGTGATAATTGCCGATAAGCCCCACCCCATACTATAACCTTTAAGATTTATGATTTGGTCGAAAAAACTCCCCCAAAAAATGTTACGGGACCAGGATACCCAACAGTGGCTCTAAGGCTAGATTTTTTTCTCGCCAAGTGACTAATTATTGTTCAAGTTGTTGTCCCCGCCACCAAAGGTCCATTTAAGTAAAATGGAAGAATCACTGAAATCTTTAACTGATGTATACTCTCATATATTTTTAACATTATGAAAACGACACATCTGTCTTGGTTTCCAACTCGATTGCAAAAAAGACTTACAATTCGTAAACCAATGTATAGGCCTATTTCTAAACTTTTAAAAACAACATTTCAAAACCTTTGATGAATTATGGTATATCAAATCAAAACCTCTCTATTCTTAATTTGTACAAGTGTGTCAAAGTTGAAATAAACTGGTACAGATACAGAATTGCCTTTTCACATAAGAGCCAATTGAAATCAAAGTGGTGTATGTCCATTTTTTGTACTATTAAACGGAATAGTGGCCCAAGTCATAGTTCACCCAGCAGCCCCACAGAATGCAGGACTTGTTACATTCAACATAAACAGCTGTCTGTCATAGTAGATGTGGTGTACCTTTGACTTGCATTACTAAAAGTCTTTCAATTACTTTAAACCATGTATTGTTTACTGGTAAAATGGTGTAAGTCCACAAAGAATCCAAAAATATATAAAACCATTTTATTGAAACAATAACAATGGTTTTAAGACTCAATGCAAACAACGACAAAATTAAAACACAGTTGAAATCAATAAAACTATGTGTGATTTTTTTAATGTGCCAACTTTAGGCTTAACCATGTTTATGTGACTCCACTTTGATTTCAACCGGCTGAAAACCATTGTGTTGTTTACAAGACATAATTCATATAATCAATTAAAAAACAGAAAACATAAACCAAATAATAAAAAAAATTAAAGAAAAAGATCATTTACCGGAAAGTAATGGGATTGATTCATTGATTCTAAATCAACTCAAATGAGTATGGTGATTTTGTTTCAGATATTGCCTTGGCTTTATTCAAAATTACTTTACATTTTCGCAGTAATTTGGAAATAAATCTAATACCAATACTTCTAGGCTTTTTCCTGAAAAAAAACTCATGGAATGCGATTGAATAGCAAACTTGTTTCTATTGCGTGCGTGAAAATCTCCTAATTTAGACAACAAGTTCTCAATTGTTTTAATGGCCATCATAGTTTCAAGCACATACATGCCATAAACAGTAAGGATTTCTTACAAAAAAAAAAAAAAAAAAAAAAAAAAATCACTGAGTATATAACATATAAGTGAATTGTTAATGAGACACGTTCTGGGAGGACACCACCAGAAATTATAGAAGCCTTGAGTTTTGCTATTATTTTCAGTGCACTTTATGCATAGACCACCCATGTAATTGAAACCATTTTCGTTAAGCTCAAGTTAATATTTATGCTGGTATTTAATCGAATATTAGTTTATGTTTTTTGCACTCTCATCAGGAAAAGGCCTAGGTCAGCTAATACACGTTTTTAGGATCACTTTCTCTTGGCAAATAAATGTATTCTAAATATAAATATACAGAGTAAAATATTTCCTACACTATTTTTAATCCATCAGACAACACTCAGGGGGCCAATTAAACCAAATTAACCGGGTGTAATCAAAACAGTAAAAATAACACTTGTTTCAGTGAATTATCTACAAACCTACTCAGGATCCATTACACTTGCTTGTTTAGGTTCGCAATTACATCAGAGGTTACCCAACCGTTTAGGGGGTGCCCGATTCCAGTTTGCCTCTTTAAACAATTTTCAACCCTGTCGAACCTGTATTATTATGCAGTTTAACCTCCAGGACAGCAGTGACTACTGATTCTTTTATTTCCTTTTTTGATTTCAATGATTGAAAAAACTTAAAATTACTTGAAATTGGCTTGAATTGAAATCTAAAATCTAGCTTATCAATTTGTTCAAAATATCCAAAAAGTGTATTCATAATACTAAGTCTGCAATCGAGTAGAGACAAAAATGTGAAGTGTCAGAAGAGATTTCAGAAAAGAAAAACTTGAATGGTATGGTATCGCAGACTTAGAGTACAAAGTCGAATTTGTACAATTCCTTCCTAGGTTTCCATTGGTGTAGTTATGAACGCTTTGTTTTCTCTGAATCTCACTTAGTCATGTGGAGAACGTCAAAGCTAGCAACCTCAAATCCAATCAGTTTCATGGATCGTTAATGGTATATTATAAGCCTAGCAAATTAATAGCAATCAAATGTATGAAACGGATATAAAAAAAGAATGATTGCCTCATGCCATAAAATACAGTTAATATGATAAAAAGAATTGCCACGTTTGTAATCAAGTCTACCATGACTAGTGTTAGATATACTATAACACATTGAGATAGTTTCCCTGCGAGTAAACTTGGGTTTTTTATTAATGCAAACTCCATGGCGAGCAGAGGAGAATGAGAATTTTACTTCTGTATATGGAATATAGGTTGGATGTGTTTCTCTTGGTTGTAAGAAGTGCGAAGATATTAAGTGGAGTTGAAGATCTATTTGTAATTTGTTTGTAACAAAATAAAATTTCATTTCAGTGCTGGAACAATTACATTGGTGGATTTTCTTGTGAATATACTTTAAACATATTCTAGAGTAAAATTATAAGGTTGGTAATGATATTTGAAATTTGATAGAATTTTAATGATACGAAGTTTGTAACACAAGTTAATAATAAATCATTTTACATCATGAGGCTACTATCAAAATATAGAAACAAACTAACAAAATATCTTTCGAAGTATATCACAGAAAACTGATGTATCGGTGCTAGAATGAAAGGAAAAAAACGGAAAATGTAAATAAAATGATACCATACTTTAGATTGGTCCACATATGAATGTCATTATTCCTCAATTATCCTAGCAGTTGGAATGAATTTTATAGTTTGAAATTATAAGTTTGTATTTTTAAGCAAAGAATTGTATTTTTAAGCTAAAAGTACATTTACCAACGCAAACTAAACACGCTAAGAGAAATTACACTTTGGGATAGATGTTGTAAAGGAAACAGGACTAATATGCAGGAGCGTTTAGATACTTGTTGTGTGAGTTCACATGTGTATCTAATATAACGTGTGGGTGTCAGAACGATGTCGCCAAATCCGCCACGTAGCTTTACTCTCTGACATTTCACCTACGCCATAAAATATATCTGAAATGTCGAATAAATATACTCTTGATCATTTTTCCTTGTCGTGTTCACTTTGTTGTTTTAGCGAATTTCCCTATGAGGAATATTCTATTACGGTAGTAGCCCTAGTAAGACCTAAGCCCTGGACCATGTTACTTTTTTTAGGTCCCCAGAAGCCAAGAACATCATTCGTTCATTTTCATGTATGTGTAATTTATAATATACACACACTCCGGGAACTTTTGAAAGGGACCTCCAATTTTGATTAAATTTGTTATGGAGGTGTAATACGAGGTATATTTTCACGAGTTTGCGAACCAGCATGATCGGGTTATGGAAACGGGGTTTTATAGGAGTTCAAAGGGGTTAAAAATGGGTTTATTTCATATTTGGGCCTCAATTTTAAAAATTCAACAACTTAACTAAAACCATTTAAATAAGCTTAAAAGCAAATCAATTAGTTTTTATTTTTTTATTTTTAACTTTGCTTGACAGATTGCGGAGAAATTCCCAGAATAGGTTTCCCATGTTAATCTTACGAGAAATCAACAAAACCATATATATATATCGCTTATTTATTGATATAACTGGTTAAAATTTGGTATGTACATTCATTCGGTAGAGTTGAACTGATATTTGCTTACAACACCCATATAGCGGCAAAACTACAAACTCACTCTCATGGGGTTTATGGGAAAAATTAAAAATGCCGAAAATTGATCAAAATTTTAACTTCATTTTTTAAACATTTTTAACAATTTTTAAAATTTTTAAACGACATCCAATGGCAGTAAACCTTCATACTCATTCCAATGGTGTTTTTGGGAAATTAAAAATTTCAAATTACTTTGGAAATTCGCTGAGTACTCAGGTCTGCTGCGTCGGGGGTATTTTGTTAATCATGACACCGTGGGGAAGAAAAAATTTGTTCTGCTTAATGCAGTAACAGCGTAACTCCTAGTTCCCATAACAAGGCATGGATAGCAGCACTTACTTGTGTAGGCAACACTGCCAACCGTTGGCTGACAGCGGAACCGAGAGTTACACCATTTGTACAGTACTGAAGTTGGATATACAGGCTGGTTGAGAAGTGACTTGCACCCCCTTAATTTATTAAGTATTTGAGATATTTGAAATTGGTTTGCGGCGACCTTATTGGACATGAAGTTAATGTACCAACATTATTGTAGCCTCTCACATCCAAGAAGGTTGCCGCAAACCAATTTCAAGCATCTCAAATAGTTAAAAAGTTAAGGAGGAAGCAAGTTACTTTCAACCACCCTGTACATTGATTTACAAATAGTAAGACAAAGAACATGTCAAGTTGGCTGTGCTTATCTTATACAAAAACCTATCTTATTACTAATCCATTGGTAAATGTACATTCCCATGCAACAAGACAACAAAATTAACTGATAGTAATGATAAATATAATATAAATGCACTTAATATGGATATTCATAGAGTCGGTTGGGTCAGTTGCAGGCTCAAACGGAGGGTGGTAGTTTCGAGATGCTTCCGCTGTCTCGGTTTCGGCCACTCCTCCCGAAACTGTAAAGGGCCGACAGGAGTGCCAACTGCTTCCAGTGTGGAAGCCAGGGCCACAAACGCAAGGAATGATCCTCGAGCCCCTCCTGCTTCCTCTGCAAGGATTCAGGCTCCAGTGCCCTCGGTCACTTACCCGGGTCTGGTCAGTGCGGTACCTTCAGAGCCACACTTGAACAGGCAAAAGGCAGCGGACGGTAATTCGCATCCTCCAGGCCAATGGGCCTTCCATATCCAGACCTTCACAGATCCTGGGGAGCTGATAACCTTCTAGATCAGCTCGCCCGAGAACTTGGTGCTGACGCGCTCCTTATCAGCGAACAGTATCGACAGAGACCCAAACATTTGGATCTCCGATAGCCTTGGTACTGCTGCATTTTGGGCACGTAATACGCAGGATGTCTTGGTGCGGAGTCACGGGCGCGGCCGAGGATTCGTCTGGGTTCGGTGTAGGGACGTGACTATCTTCAGTTGCTACCTCACCCCCAACGAGGCCGTCCAGGACTTCCGCGACAAGATAGATAGTCTAGAGGAGTGCGTTCTCGGCACCACCGGGCATGTCGTCATTTGTGGCGATTTCAACGCCAGGGCCGTCGAGTGGGGAATGCCTTCTACCAGCTCCCGGGGGGAAATACATCCTGGATTTCATTGCCAGGGCCGGTCTTGTCGTCCTTAACCAGGGCGACACACCTACTTTTCGGCGCCCCGGGCAGAGAGGCACGATCCCCGACGTCACCTTTGTGTCTGAGTCGCTCCTTCCGAGGATCTTTGGCTAGAGGGTTGTGGATGACTACACGGGTAGCGACCACCAATACGTCGTTTTTGACCTGCATGATCAGGCAAATCGTCGAGTTTCCGCATCTCGGGAAGGGCCATGCCGGTGGAACACCAACAAACTGGACGTGGTCAAGTTCACCGAAGTCATCTCTCGGGGAGCGCAGGGGAATCCTGGTGAGGCTAGGGCCGAGGCACTAGTAACATCCACGATGGAACTGATCGTCTCGGCCTGCGACCAGTCTATGCCGCGAAGGAAACCCCGACGCGACAAACAACCCGTTTACTGGTGGACTGAAGAGATTGCGGAACTCAGAAGAACATGTTTAAGAACTAGACGAGCCGCCACAAGAGCGAGAATTCCCGCAGACAGAGTTCGTAAGTCGGAGGCCTATAAAGCTGCGAGAAAATCTCTCCGCCAGGCGATCAACAGGAGCAAGGCGAATAGCTGGAGGAGACTTCGTGACGACGTTGACTCCGACCCGTGGGGCCTGGGTTACAAACTTGTAACACAGAAACTCGGGGCCCGCTCTCCACCTTCCATCATGGATGGTGCCACCATGGGGAGGATCGTCGCTGCGTTGTTTCCTGAACATCCACAGCGACCGCCGGTTGACTTCGGACGGGTAGAGAACATTCCACTCTTCACCTTCGAGGAGCTGGAAACCTCCGTTCTCTCCCTGAAGAGCAACAAGGCTCCTGGCCCGGACGGGATTCCCAGTGAGGCTTTAAAGAAAGTATTTTCAATCAACGCTGACTTGTTGTTGAGAATGTACAATGCCTGTTTAGTAGAAGGGGTGTTTCCGGCTCCCTGGAAAACAGCCAGGCTTGTACTGATCAGCAAGGGCAAAGATGATCCCGAGCTGCCGTCGTCCACAGGCCTCTCTGCATGTTGGACACGGCTGGGAAGCTGTTCGAGAAGCTGATCCGTTCCCGCCTGACTTCTGCCGTGGAAGCTGCCAGGGACTTATGCCCCCGTCAGTACGGCTTCATAAAGGGACGGTCAACGATCGACGCTGTCACCGAAGTTCAGAGAGCTGTGGAGAGAGCCGAGAGCCACAACCATTTCTCCCGCCGAGTAGTGCTTCTTGTTACGCTTGATGTCAAGAATGCCTTCAACTCGGCGAGGTGGGTCGATATGTTGGATGCGCTTCGCAACACCTTTCGTATTCCTGCATATCTGTTGCGGTCATCGAGGATTATCTACGCTCTCGAAGCTTTTTTTTTTTTTTTCTTTTTGCTTTGAGAGCGGGACCTGCTTGAACTACTGCATGGGTCCGTTCGTCCAGTTAATCTTGATTTTTTACTTCCGCTTTTATTTAACACAATGTTTTCTCTTGAAGGTCTTTTCCTTTAAATGTTTGTTTCACTGATTTTTTGTATTTTTCATCAATTAATTCACTTCCTGCGTGGCTGACCTTCATGGGAGGTATCTGTAATTAAAAACAGAGAGGGATTTGGGTTAGTCTTAAACACATACATGTAGACTTTTTTGTAGGCCCTAATTTTAACTTAAATTTTTGTTTGTGTGAATGTTAGTCACAATAAAGATTTGGAAATCTCTAATATGAGGGTAATTTGGAAGATATAGGATTTCAGGATTAGGTTGATGGTACATAAGGACAAGAGGTTTTCACGCCAGAGGTTCATCAGGCGACTTCCTAACCCGAAAGAGAGTGAGACCTTGGAATTGAAGCACCTGGGATTGGGTTACATTCATGTTTGTTTAAGTCATGTTTGAGAGTGTTTGTGTGTGTAATTTTTTGTTTTTTGTGTGTTTTTTGTGTTTTTTTTTGTTTTTTTTTGTTTTTGTGTTTTTTTTTTGGGATGGGATTTTCTCTTTTTTCTATATAAGTCGACCTATTTGATTCAAGTATCTTACGATTCCTACTAATGTGCTCAAATCATTTGTCCTTAGTATTTCCCTGAGTGAAAAGGGCGGTTTCCTCTTTTCGGCCAACAGTTGTTTATACATGTCGTTCCTAAAACTCTCAAAGGCTGGGCAGTCAAAGACCAAGTGTTGAAAGTTTTCAACTGTATTCATAGTGCACCTGAGACACTTGGGAGATGGTGCTGCTTTAATCCTATATAATGTTTCATTAACCAATCCATGTCCGAATCTTAATCTAATAATAGTTATTATGTCTGGTCTTGGAATGTTGCATGTTTTGTACCAGGGGAGCTTAGGGTAGTCGCCTTGAATACTTTTGTACCATCTCGCTTTATTACTATCCGAGACTATAGCCTGGAGGGTAGACATCATACCTTTTTTAAAACTAGAGACTACATCACTAATTGGTACCTTTAGGTCCGAAGAGTCACCACCGGAGGTAATTGCCTCTTTGGCTAACTTATCCACTCTTTCATTACCTGGAATACCCACATGTCCGGGTGTCCATTGTATGATGATATCTAGATTATAATAAACTGCCTTAGCTATTATTTGAGATGTTATACCTTGTTCATAATCTTGTGACTTAGCTGTTTCTATGGTTAATATGGCAGATTTGGAGTCAGTGCATATCATAAATTTCATGTTGGGACCTGAGTGTTGGCTAACAATTTCAACTGCCTTGTAGATAGCATAAAGTTCAGCAGTATAGCTTGAAGCTACGCTGGGCAATTTGTAAGTCTTGCTTAGACTGAGCTCTTCACATAGCACAGCAGCTCCAGTGCCTTGGCTATCCTTGGAACCATCAGTATAAATTTTGATAAGGTCTGGATATTCTGAGTTTATTAATTCCATAAAAGTACCTTTAAGCAGTGTAGGGTGATCCTGCTTATTCAGGTTTCCTAGTTTATCCCTTAAGTCATCCTTAATTGTCACCTTAACTGTGGTCATTGCCAATGGTTGTGTTAGCACATCCATTAGGCCTAATGTGTCATCTCCTTCGACTGGGTTATTGGGTACTAGGTTCAATATGTTGTTTGCTGCTGTTAGGTAGATAGGTTTGGTTTTTTTTAGCCAATGTTGGTGGTGATATGCTAATAAGCAGAGGTGTCTTAAGTTGAGATAGCTAGGATGATGACAGTTTTCCATGATCTTAAAAATAAACTTATGGCTAAGAAATTCCCTTCTTAGCTTAAGTGGGGGGAGACAAGCTTCCATCTGCATCGCAATTATTGGTGTCGTTTTGAAGGCTCCTAATATTACTCTAAGCGCTTGGTTTTGTACCATGTCAATTTTTTTGAGGATACTTTGGGGCAGATGACTGAACAGGAAGCAGCAATATTCCAACTTGGCTCGTATTACACTAATATATACTTTGGTTAAGAGTTGTGGGTGTACACCATACCTTGTGCAAGCAAGGGACTTAATGATATTCAAATCTTTTATTCCTTGGTTGACAATGTAGTCTATATGGGCTTTAAAATTTAGTTTTCTGTCAAATATGACTCCAAGAATTTTGTGTGTATCACTCACTGGGATAGTGTTTTTGTTAACATGCAGTCCAGGCATAGCCTCCGGTTTCCTTTTCTTAGAGAATACGGTGACCTTAGACTTTGAGGGATTAATCTCCAGTGACCGAGAGCCAAAATAATCCTCCAATTGGTGCAGCGCTTGTTGTAGGATTTCGCCTGTTTCCGAGGTGTTTTTGCGATTGCACATCAATGAAATGTCATCGGCATATTGTAGAAGGAGGACTTGGTCAGGGATATATTTGTTCATGTCTGACAGATATACTGAGAATAACAAAGGGCTTAGGACACTACCTTGCGGCAGACCCCGGCAAGTGCTTCTCACCATTGTTTCTTTGCTGGTGGTAAAGTAGATTAATCTATGACTGAGCCACTTATGTATATGCAGTATAAATCTAGGTGGTATGTTTTGTAAATATAACCTTGTAATAAGAGTTGGTATCGATACATGATCATAGGCCGAGCTGAGGTCTAACGATACAAGGGCTGATGAATTGCCATTAGTTATATTAATTTGTGTTTCTGTTATTAGTTGCAACAGGTAATCTGCACAACCTTTCTTCCTTTGAAATCCAAACTGACTATTTGGGATGATGTCATGCTTCCTAATAAACCATTCAAGCCTGTTTTTGACTAGAATATTAAAAAGTTTCATGAAACATGGTATCAGGGAGATAGGCCTATAGGAAGTTTCAACCATTCTATCTTTACCTGGTTTTAGGATACCACTTACTTTGATACTTCTCCAGATGTCTGGTATGTCATCTCCTAACCAAATATTGTTATATATTAACAGTAGGAGAGTTTTGGTTGAATCAGGGAGTGACTTTATAGCTAAATAATTTATACCATCTATTCCGGGGCTAGTGACTTTTTTTCTTGACTTAATAGCTGCTTCTAGTTCTTCAATTGTGAACTTATCTTCTAAAGTACCAGGCCTATCTGAGCTGCAATTGACAATAAGTGGTAAGTTAATTTCATTATTTTGAGGGACATAGTCAGGAGTTATATTCTTAAGGAAGAGATATCCCATGTTTGAGTCTTCCTTTAATAATTTACCACTTGAATCATTACTATTGTATTTTAATTTCCGTATTGTACTCCATATTTGTGATTTGTTGCTGCTGTCAATGCTTGAGCAAAAATTACTCCATGCCTGACTCTTTGCCTTCTTAATAATGTCCTTAGCTTTAAGTTGAGCGATCTTATACTTATTGTAGGTAACCGGATTCATGTTAATGCAGAATTCCCTGAAAGTCCTCCGCCTTATCGCTACCGCTTTGGAGCATTCAGGATTCCACCATGGTTTTGGGGTGAACTTGGGGTTGTTGTTATTGGAGCCTTTAACAGTTGGTATTGATTGTGTCATTGCATCCTCAATGACTTGGTATAAATCATCAGAAGTTAATTGTGGTCTGGGTTTTTCAGCTAGTAGCTCAGAGGATAGCTTGTCTGCGATCTCTCCAAATTTTTTCCAATCAGCTTTTTTAAAGTTGAAATTTCCGAAGCTTTTGTGAGTTGGTGGGGTGTGACAGTTGTTGTTATCGAAGGGGGTCATGTCAAAATCTATGATGATTGGAAAATGATAGCTGCCCATGGAGTCACAGTGGACTTGCCACTGATTTAATAGAATTTTTAATTCAGGTGTTGCAAATGTCAAATCAATTGTAGAAGGAACTCGGCGAGGTGGGTCGATATGTTGGATGCGCTTCGCAACACCTTTCGTATTCCTGCATATCTGTTGCGGTCATCGAGGATTATCTACGCTCTCGAAGCCTGATTTATGACACGAGGGACGGAACGCGGACGGTGGAAGTCACTTCTGGTGCCGCACAAGGTTCAATACTCGGCCCGGATCTCTGGAACGTTGCCTATGACAGCCTCCTGAGGTCCGAGATGCCTGAGGAAACCACTTTGGTTGGGTACGCTGATGACGTCGCAGCTCTCATAGCTGCACGCAACGTTGAGCTGGCCCAACTAAAGTTGAACCAAGTCATGCGTGTGGTCAACACCTGGATGTCAGATCACGGTCTCTCGCTTGCTCTCAGTAAGACGGAGATTGTGATCCTCACGAAGAAGAGGATCGACACCGTCGTCCCACTCCGAGTGGGAAGGGAGGTGGTCACATCAACTCGTGCCGCCAAATACCTTGGGGTTATGGTGGACACCAAGTTAAGCTATTGGCAAGACCGGTTCACCGGATTGCATCTACTGCCCGGGCGTTCCCGATGACGCGGAACACACCTTCTTCCGCTGTTCGCGTTGGGAAAGGCCCCGCCTGGAGGCCACAAGAAAACTCGGTGTTTTTTCGGTGGACACGGTCTGCCAAAAGATTATGGAGGATGAGGGCAACTGGGATTGTTTGTCACAGTTCGTCCGGGGCATCCTCCTGGAAAAGAAAACCGATCTGGACCGCGAAGTGGCTGGATAAGGAGCGGCTGGATAAGGAGCGAGCCCCACGGGCGTAAGCCAAATTTAGGCCTAGCCTGACGTAATGTGACAAACAATTCCAGGATAGATTCCTAAAGAGTAGAGGAGGTTTTTTAGTGGGTAAACCCGTTTTTAGGGGAGCCCCACACTACAGGCTGGCCACCTGAGTGCGTAATGCATTTTTCTGCCTCTCCCTCAAAAAAAAAAAAAAGTGGATATTCATAGTACAAGCAACTTTATTGACTATAATTGGCCCGAAATCGGGTTTTAAGCTTATTTCAGACAAATTTGAACCTCTATATCACCCTTTTCCGTAGTTTCACAATCCCAATCGACATAACCAATGAAAATATACCTAGTCCCACACCTTTATGTCAAGTTTGATAAAAATCGGACAAAATGTGTAAAATTTAATTTCTAAATTTTACTTTGTTACATAGTTTAGCTGTCTCTAAGGGTTCAAAAGATATTCAACAAAACCTTATAAAACTATAGCCGCCATTTAAAAAAATGGGCCATAGCAGGCAAACGCAGCTTTGGAGAGTGGTCAACTTTTCACCACAGTTTTTCTCGTAATTTTACATAAGAATCAGTCAAAATAAATAAGTTTGCAATTACTTCCGGATAGAACCATAATTTGAATAGACTATATATGAAAACGCCCAAACTTAATCAATCAGCAAATTTCCTTTTACTATAGTGAATTCTCTATTACAGTATTAGGCCTAATGGCGGTTCACGAAAGGCGATTCCGTGAAAAAATACCTGTGCCATCTTCACTTTTAAACAAATTAAATTAAGTCTGGTCAAGGGACACATTCAAGTATTCAGTACACTTACACACACTGCACAGTCATGTGAAAATATTTACTTATATGTGTAAAATATAGTGAAACGTTTACAAACATAAATATCATGATTAATATATACGTAGAAAGAATAATTTCATGATTTCGGGACTAGATCCTACCGTGATTAAGAGTCTGCAGTACCGGCGGCCTTGGATTTTTATTCCCAATAGGCTAATGTTAAATTTTAAACATTTTCTACGCCTTTAATATTGGTCTAAAAAGATTCACATTTCATTTATGTAGTTTTAAAAGAAAATGTAATACGTGCTGCACTGTTGGATCAAACGTTTTATTTTATTGATTGTTTGATTAACAAACAACAAAGTGTTCTCAACGTTTTTTGTTCGAAAATGGTTATTTCATTGTTTTAATTTCAGAAATCACTGTATAATCGTGATTTTGAGTTCACGGGATGTTAAAAAAATTTTTTAAATGACATAAAGATGAATTTTTTCGACCAGTATTAAAGGCGTAGCGGATGTTTGAGTAGGCCTCCTGGGAGTATAACCCAGCCCTCTGATTGGTCGAGAGCAGGTCACGTGACCGATGACGTCATCACGCCCCGCCTTCTGGTCGAGAGCAAGTCACGTGACTTAGGCCACGCCCCTTTTCCAAGATGGCGGCCTCCTAGGCCACGCCCCTTTTCCAAGATGGCGGCCTCCTGGTGGCGGGAAATTTCCTAACCTCACTTTTACCACGTGTTTGACCACGTGGCGTCTGTAAACTTACTACGTGAGTCAAGATGACGAATAAAATTTTCACTGTGTACTGCCGGGGTTTGAACCCGGGCCGCCAAGTTGGTGCGCCGCAACGCTGACCACTAGGCCATCACACTGTTGAGCTGAGAGCGTTGTAATGAGTCTAGTGACGCTGTAGTTTGGTGAATCTGTAGCTGCAGAGCGTACAGTCTGTAGCCCAATGATTCTCCACCAGAGCGTGGCACTGCCATCGTGGGAAGTTTGAATTTCATCATGTGAGCTTTTTAGTTTTATAATTCTCCACTAGATTGAAGCACTAAGCCGCTATGGCGGGAAATTTGTTGTGTTTTTGGTCATGGAACCTTACCATATGATGTAGTTCAATGATTCTCCACCAGAGCATGGCACTGCCATCGTGGGAAGTTTGAATTTAATCATGTGAGATTTTGTTAGTTTTATAATTCTCAACTAGATTGAAGCACTAGACCGCTATGGCGGGAAATTTGTTGTGTTTTTGGTCATGGAACCTTACCATATGATGTAGTTCAATGATTCTCCACCAGAGGGTGGCACTGCCATCGTGGGAAGTTTGAATTTCATTATTTGAGCTTTTGTTAGTTTTATAATTCTCCACCAGATTGAAGCACTAACCCGCTATGGCGAGAAATTTGTTGTGTTTTTGGTCATGGAACCTTAACATATGATGTAGTTTGATAAATTTTCATAGTTTAGCTGTCTGTAGAGCGTACAGTATGTTGATTGACGATTTTCCACTAGAATGTACTGTTTTCGCTATGGCAGAAAATTTTAATTTGACCATTTAAGTTTTATAGTCACTGAAGTTTGATATTGCCATACTGTAGCTGTCGGCAGAGTTTGTTAGTTCGGCGACTCTCCACCAGAGTGTAGCACTATCATCGCTGGAAATTTGAATTTTATAATGTGATTTTTGTTAACTTTTTGGTCATGGACCCATACTGTTCTACATAGTTTTAGAATGTAGCTCTGCAAAACGTATGGTCTGTAATTTGACGAGCCTCCACGAGAGTGTATTATCATCGCTATGGCAGAAATGTTGAATTTTACCGTGGGAACTTTTGTTTGGAGTCGCTGTAGTTTTAGGATTTTACATCATAACTGTCTGCAGAGAGTATGGTCTGCAGTTTGACGATTTTCCACCAGACTGAAGCACTTTCACCGTGGGAAGTTTGAATTTCATCATATGAGCATTTGCTAGTTTTTTTAATTTTCCACTAGATTGGAGCACACACCTCTTATGGCGGGAAATCTGTTGTGTTTTTGGTCGTGGAGCCTTACCGTACGTCGTAGTTTGGTGATTCTTCAGAGTGTAGCTGTCTGCAGAATGTACAGTCTGTTGTATGACGATTCTCCAACAGAGTGTACTGCCATCACCATGGCGGGAAATTTGAATTTGATCTTGGGAACTTTGGAGTTGATGTAGTTTGCCCATTCTACCAGAGTGTAGCACTATGATAACGGGAAGTTTGAATTTCATCGTGTGAGCTTCGTTACTTTTATATTTCTCCACCAGGTTGAAGCACTAACCCCACTATTGTGAGAAATTTGTTGTGTGTTTAATCATGGAACCTTATCATATGATGTAGTCTGGTAATTCTTCAGAGTGTAGCTGTCTGCTGACCGTACGGTCTATTGTATGACGATTCTTCAACACAGTGTACTGTCATCACCATGATAGGAAATTTGAATTTCACTGTGGGAATTCTTGATCGGAGTCACTGTAGTTTGACCATTCTACAACAGAGAGCAGCACTATCATCCCGGGAAGTTTGAATTTTATTAAGTGAGTATTTGTTAGTTTTTTTATTCTCCACCAGATTGGAGCACGAACACCCAATGTTGGGAAATCTGTTGTGTTTTTCATGGAACCTTACCGTACGATGTAGTTTAGCAATTTTTCTGAGTATAGCTTTCTGCAAAGCATATGGTCTGTTGTTTGATGATTCTTCAACAGAGTGTGCTGTCATCGCTCGTTGGCTTTCTCGTTATTTCCATTACATGAGATGGGATGACCCTGGTGTCCTGTATTACACTATGGCAGGAAATTTTAATTTGACCTGGGAACTTTGGTTTGGATTTGCTGTATTTGAACTATTCTACACCATAGTTATTGTATGGTTTGTAGTTTGATGAATCTCTACCAGAGTGCACTATCATCGCTATGGCGGGAACTTTGAATTTGAGCTTGTTAACTTTTGCTCAAATAAAGTAGCTCTATTACTGTTGTAAATTTGAATTTGATCATGAGAGCTCTTGTTGTAGTCTTATAATTCTCCACCAGAATGCACCACTATAACCATTATGGTGGGAAATCTGTTGAGATTTGAACCAAGTATCGATAACGCAGTTGTATTATCAGTGATATATTTGCATATAAGATTAGAATTGATGTACTTCTTTTCCACCATGACACTTGTTTAGCTTGGTGGCTTTTTCCACAGGCGTGCAGCATTAGTAGTTCAAAACTTTTTCCTCTAGAGTGTAGAATTTATATATTTAAGTTTTAATGTTACACATGTATTACCAATGTTAACTAGCTCCATGATGAATTGTATAAAATGGATGGTTTGTCTTTCGTCCACCAGAGCGTTATATTAGTTTGACTTTGCTTTACTACATTGCAATGTTTTAATATTTGTTACGTACTGTTAACATGTTACTATCCTTTTCTACTAAAGCCCAGCCAATTTGTGTGTAGCATGTTTAGTTTTTGGATGGAGCTCAGCATAATGGTTTATAACCATTAATTGTAATGTTACATATTGGTAACGTATTTTTAACTTGCTCTATGTCATGTTGTGCAAATGGGTGGTTCGTTGTGGCAATCTCATCACACGGGTAGCTCAACTCTTTCCGCTAGAGTGCAGCTCATGTGTGGTTTTTTCACTGGAGGGTAGCACTGTGCGTTTATTTGAGTGAGAAGTTTATTTGAATTCCACTAGTGTGGCAGTACATGTGAAACCTATTCTTTGATTATGGTACAGCACTGTGTTGTGTATATTTTAAATATGCAACCTATTTGGCTAAAGTGTAACGCATGCGTAGTCTTTTTGGACACATATGCAATAATATGATTTAAATATACACAAGGTTTTATGTTTCAACCGTATGGTTAAATGTTTGTATAAGACTGCTGTGTATGTGACAAATATGGCAGAAATCATTCCAAGGAAACATAGTAATTTGTATACAATAGAGTGAAGCATATGTGTAGTTTGATTTTTTTATTAGAGTAAAATGGTAAGTTTTTATCATACGTAAACTTATAATATTGCCAGAGTGAAACGTATGGCTAATTGTGAGGGCTAACTTAGAGAGTAATTTTTTCATCCATTCTAGCTAATATGTGTAATTTGATTTTTCTCCATGAGTATCCACAACATGTGTGCTTGGAACTATTTTATTATGTTACAACACCATGTTGTTTATTTCACATGTTTATATTTTACTAACGTGCAACTTTCTTCATACCTGATGGTAGCATGAGTGTGCAGACCATTTTGTATAGGATTGCAGCACTTGTAAATTTGTATCCTGCAGCGAGTTATTGGTAGTATCCATGAGAAAGTAATTAATATTTACTCCCGAATTTCAAGTGTAGCAAATGTGTAGTATTTTACTCCCCTCTATTAGTATGGGGTACAATTTTATGTAAGATAATAACCAGTGCCAGAGTGAAGCATACTGTTTGGCACAGATAATGGAAGTTTTGTTACTTTCATTCATTAGAGTACAGCACTTTATAGTTAGAACTTTCTATACTAAAATGCAGCAAACATGTAAGGGTCTCCCGTTGGTGTGCAACACAATGATTTTTATACAAAATATGGTAAATAGAACTTTCGTAAAGATGTTTTAGAATAGACTGTAGTACGTGTAGTTTGACTTAACTCCACCGCAGTGAACACAATTTTTTACCATACATAATTGAAATATGAACAAATATGATCTAAACTAAAGAAGCTGTGTTATTATTGTATTTGCCAGAGAGCTGAATATGTGTACATTTGTGTGCAGCTCTTTGTTTTCTATTATGTACGTGGATGTATTTTACCAAATGTGATGACTCTTTCCACACCGTAATACAACTCTTAAAGTGGAGCACCTTGTTTTTTTTTATTTTATATGATGCTACGCTGGAAAAAATATAGTTTATGACTATATTGAAGGTGGGGTCCAAGCACAGGAGGTTTTGTTATTTTTATCTGCCAACCCAAGCACAATACACGTGTGATTCTGCTTTTATTTGCCAGTGTGTAAAACGTGTGGTTTTAATGTTATAATGCATCGCTGTTACTTGATATTCGCTGTGTTACATATTTACAAAATATCTTTAACATATGTCAATATCTTTAACCCTTTTACACAAGAGCGCTACATGTTGATGTTTTACTCATATTGGTTCGCTTGTTAACGAAAAGTTAGATTTCTTACAGAAATGGAGTATAAGTTGTTTGTTTTGGTTTTCTCCACTAGAGTGGTGCACTGTTTTTATCATATGTTACGTGCTGTCAACATACTATTTCTCTCTTCCCACTGGAATATAGCACATATGTGGTTTTGGTTTTATCTGCTGGAGTGCAGCACTGTTTATAATATCCATTATGTTATATATTATCAAAGTATTACTAACAGTTTTCTATTAAACTGTAGCTCAAATATAGTTTATCTTTATACAACCAGTGTGCAACACAATTGAAAACTGATTTTTATCATAGTGTACACAGTGTTATTTACATGTTTATGTATATATGTTGTACATGGAACATATTCCTTAAGAGTGTAGGACATTTGTAGAGAGTATTTCCTCCTCTCGTATGCTATACTATGATTTTAATATACATATTGGTATATATTGCGTACTTTTTCAGATTTTTGTATTAGACCTATGGATGTGACCAACACGGTGGCACCCGTGCCGAGGTAACTTATATTTTATTTGCTAGATCACGACACATGTTAATTTCTTCCCAACTGGAGTAAAGCACATGTGTAGTTTGTTTATTTAAAGTGGATAATTTTTATTACATACTAGTTAGAACAAATTTAGCTAGATTTTATATGAGACTAATTGCTGGGGCTTAGTCAATGAAAGGCTTTATCTTTTATCCACCAAAGTGCGGCACACATATAGTTTAACTTTTCTCCACCAAGGCACACCACATGTGTGATTTAAATTATGCCTCTTAAGTGGAGCACCATGCTGTTTATTAAACATGTTGGTATATTTCTAACGTGTAGCTTTTTGCCTGATTGCAGCATAATTGTAACTTGCCATATTTTGTATATGGTTTATGTACATTTAACTTTATATAGTGAAACCTTAGCACATGACCAGTTTGGCAGTTCCCGCGAGGGAGTAATTTTATTATTATTTCTTTTCTATTACAGTCCAGCATATGTGGAGTTAACCAGAGTGCCTTCTACCAGAGTGGAGTAATGTGTTTCTATTATACATGATAGGTCAAAGTGCCACGGTTTAACATATGACCAACTACTGGGGTATTGATAGTGGAAGTTAAATAATTTTTATCTACCAGAGCACAGTGCTTCGTGGTTAGAGTATTCCCTAATAGAGCGTAACAAATGTTTTGTTAGGTGTTTACCACTAGTCTTCTTTAATGCAATTTTAATATATCATTATGGTACATTTAACTTACGAAATAATCATGTTTTCCATTGGACTGCAGCACATGTGTAGTTAGACTTTTATCCATCATAGTGGAGTACTATTTTTATCATATATTAAGGTACATATGTAACTAATGTGGCCTAAGCACAGTTTAGTTATCATTTATTCATTTAAACGTGTATATTTTTATATATTTTTTCTCACCACAATGAATCACACTTCTGGTTTACATTTTTTCACCTGTGACCAGCATATAAACTGTAAGGTTTTTTTTAACAAGAAGAAGGTACTAATATCTTAAGATAAATGATTGCAAATACTGTTTATCCGTGGCTAACTTGTTCCCAGACTGCAACATGAGACCAATGAGGAAGCAATTTTATTAGCTTTCCTCTCTAACACAGCGCAGAACATTTGTAGGTTGACTTCTCTCCACCAGAGTGGATCACCATGTATGATACACATATTTCCAGCTTATATTGTAAGACCGATTGGTGGGGAACGGATAAAGTTTAGTTATTTTTTATCCAACATAGTGCAGCACTACAATATTTATGCACATAATGATACTTATATGTGGCGCAAGGAGTTTAGCACATGCCTAATATGGTAACTTTTATGTGAATGAAATCTTTCTAGCTTTTTTCCATGGCGCAGCACTTGCACGGTTGGCATTTCAAAGTTATTATATTACATAAAATGCCATAGTCTTCATCTAAATATTCCTGTAGTTTTAGGGTTGTTTTAAACCCAAAACATATCTTATATAGGTGCCTTCAAAAATAAAGTGTCGATGTTCAAAACATCTAACTAGTGGGTTGTATTTAAAAAATAAAGGCGCAAAAGTTTCAAAATTTACATGTTGAAACCGGCTGGGTTGATTGACTTCGGACTTGCTTTATGTTTTTAAGACATGTTGTTAAAATGTTTAGTAAAGTATAAGTTAGGCAAATAGTGTATTGTTGAACGTACTTATGGTACATGTAACATATAACTAACACTTTTCTCATGCAAGCCAGAACATGTCAAAAAGCCTCATTTAACTTAGTCTTGCATAACTGTACCCAATACAGTACAACCCAAAAAATTCAAACTATCACAATCTAACTTGTTTCAATGGCTTTAACCTAAGACATCATAGATTGTAACACATAAACGATATAACAGCTTTGCATAGTAGGATTAAGTTTTTACCTGTTTTCACAAATTGAGAAATATGGGTGATGAAGGCTAGTCGTTCTACCATTCTTCTTTCTTTACCAACTAGGAAAGTTCACACCACACCCATCCAGACCAGTATTTACCAAATTAAAACAGTATAGTCCATACCAGACTTTATATGGTCCTACACTTTATCAGACGAGAACAAATAGGTCTAGAGCAGACCTAACTAGATCCAATAAAGTCTGATCACAAGAGCTCGCTGGCCTCACCAAACTAGAACCACAACAAATTAAATCGAACCAGATTCTATTGAAACTCACCATACTATTAAAAGCATTAGTGCAACATGCACACTCATTGCTGGTTACTCAACAATACACAATTAACCTCAATCAGTAAAATTGCAAGTACAAGGTGTTGTAAAAGTACCTTATGTGCTGCACCCTAGAAGAAGAAAAGTTAGTAAAATTGCTTCCACATCAAACCCTATTGTGCTCTGCAGGTTTAATAGATCAGATTATACCACAATAATGATATGACCGAACCTGACCAGAATAAAATTAACATGGCAAGACTCAACAAATCTTTCTAGTATTATCTGATCAGACAAAACTATACTAGAATAGAGCAGTTGAAACTAGACTACACATGGTTAGATCCAACCAAACGTGATCAGAATAATTTATCTAACTAGACTATAGATATTGTCGCCTGAGCTGACCAAAAATACTAGACCAGACTTAGTGAGACATAATTAGATTTTCGATTTAATTAGATTTTTCGATACACACCAGATCAAATATAACCAAACCATGCCTCCTCTAGAAAGTCTCGCTTGACCATATTAGGCCTGGCCTCACCACAACAAGAACAGTATTGGTCAAATATAAAAATGCTTACCTAAAAAGACACCATTGATAATATATATCGCTTTTCTATAATGAACCAGGTTTATAGAACCTTACTAGACTAGTTTATAGTGAATCAGGTAGCTACATCAGAAATACCCTTATCACCTATAAATACACATGGTATGGTTAAACTTGACCTTTTGACCCGACTAGGGTGGCCTGCCTAATATGATCTAGCCTTGCTTATTTTATCAGGTAACAGATTTAATCCGGTTAGGCCAGGACTATACCTCTTCAGAACCAAAGCAGATTTAAAGTACCTTGACTTCACCTTACCTAATTAAAATTTATATTACTCAATCAAACATTATCTGACCAAACTTGCCCTGGCTTTACCATACCGGAATAGATCTTATTAGACCTATGTTAATTGTATCCATCCTAATTTCTTTAACTGAACTTGGTGAGCTGGCATGCTTAAACTGAACGGATCGGACTTTACCTAATAAGATCACCTACCAAAATAACACATAGCAAAAACTGACATAAAATGCTGTGAGCCAACCAAGTCAAATCTGACATGACCTAATCATATCTCACCTGACCATACCAAAACTCTATTGGATCAGAGCTATCCTGGATCTAGACTGAGGCTAACTACATACGAGCTGACTAGATATGACTTAGAAAATTGACCTTACATGTTACTAGATGAAAACAGATGTTACCTTATTTTACTTGACCAGACCCGGTCGGATCTAGGCCAATGAATGACAAGTGACCCTGGCCTAACGAATAATTATTTCAACATACTGTATGAAATTAGTCCAATCACACTAGCTATTTGTTTTAATCTAACGAAGCTTACAAATATAAGGTGAGATTAAGATAATTAATGGTCGATGTATAATTAGATTGTAACGCTCTGGAAGAGAATAATTATACAACACATGTACTAAGTATCATTAAATCTACCTTCCATATGTTACTGATGATATTTTGGCTTCGCCATACATTAAGTGTGGTTCATTCTGGTAGTGGACTTAAGTACATCCCACGTTAAATTAGTATGGACGTTATAATATCTAAAGTAGCTCTAATTGTAATTCAATTTACCTTGACCTCTCTACTGATATCATTAGAGTGCAGCGAATGGCGAAAACTGCTGTTCCTATAAGTGGCTAATTTTACTAACCTTTCTCCCACCACAGTGCAGCTCATGATGTTTATCCACTAGAGTGCAGACAACTATTGTTTAATATTCTGGTACATATTGCAAACATATTGTTAGTTAATAACAAAAAAGTGCATTGCATAACCATTATGGTAGCGCTCACGTGGAAGACATTTTACATTCTTGTCCAGGGTGCATGTAAGGTATATTTACAA